>JAUBOC010000149.1:17280523-17291032 GCA_032275365.1 Anablepsoides cearensis | reverse complement strand
TTGACTCTGAATCAAGTTACCCAGTGGATATCCCCTGTTCTGAAACCGAAAATCCTGAGTATCACAGAGCGGGGTAAATTGACTCAGAGTATCTGCATTAACCCAGGGTTTGTTAAGCCTGTTTTCTGAAACGGGGTACACCAGAACCACCATACCTAGCCAAGCTCCTCTTCCTGAAGGAAAAGACCTACCTGTTGCTTTACACCTCTACCTGCCAGCCTGCATCTCACACTGTACCTTTTGAATGTCCCACCTGACGGCAATATAGTGTATGAGTATGCTATAAAACCAACAATGGAGACACACACACAACACAGCTGTGACCAAATTAAAACACCACGTAATAATTGATAATAATGTTGTCACATCAACAAAACAATGTTCTTAGACTGCCAATTCACAGTCGTGTTGTAGAATGAATGGAGCCAGAGAAAGCAATAATGGTTTGTAATCATTTAGGCAAGCTAATGAGCAGGCATTCACATTATATCATTATGAAAAAGTGGCACAACATAATAAAATCTTTGCATTATGGATTTAACTATCATCAACTTCAATCAGGAGCAATATTTTACCCCCCAACCTCTCACTCTGTCACACAGCTGTATCTCACCCTCTGATAACTGCTCAATATGGTAATTACAGTGTTTTTAATAACTTTGACAGACACAATCTAGAGCTGTTTCCCTTTGCTACCTTTCATCACAGCTGATAGGATCAAAACACACTGTGGTGGGGTTCAGGTGTAAAAGACAACAAAGGGGCTATGAATAACTTTTACATCTGTGCAGTTCCCTAAACTTACATCCATCACAGGAAGAATTAAGAGGGAAGGCGATAGCTTTCAGGGCATTAGTTCCGACGTGACGAGGAGTCTGAAAAACAAAGAAGTTTGGGTTATTTGGAAAAGCTTCAAAAAAGAGACCTGCTGGCAGCACACAGTTTACTTCACCTGCCTGTGACCTGACTGAGGAAGCCATAAAGCAGGGACAAAAACATTTATTTTGTTTTCATGACACGGACAGCACAAATTCCTTGTTTTCTTAGCAAATATATCATTTTAATAAATGTCTAACTTCATTTCTAATATTCTGACAAGCTTTTTATAGGCTAATACAATAAAATCGTCCTGTACTCCTGTATTTTGTGCATGTAGATGAAAAATCAGCACATTCTTTTTCCCTAATGCAAAAAATGAAAGCTTCAAACCATTTCAGATTAGTTTCTGAGCATAAAAATCCAATAGAGAAAGGAACAATAATAAATCAAAGAAATGAACATATTGATGGATGGGTGGTACACTCTAAAACAGATGTGTTGGATTTACTTAAACAATTATCACAACAGGTTCCACTGAATTTTACGACGGAGTATAGGGGCCACACAAGATTTTTTTTTTTTAATTATGAGAATGAAGTCATAATATAACGACATTAAAGTCGTATAAAAATAGTCATATTACGAGTTTAAAGTTGTAAAATTACGAGTTTAAAGTCGTAATATTACGAGTTTAAAGTCGTAATATTACGAGTTTAAAATCATAACATTACGAGATTAAAGTTGTAATATTAAGAGATTAAAGTCGTAATATTATGAGTGTAAAGTCCTATTATGAGAATAAAGTCATAATATTACGACATTAAAGTTGTAATATTACGACATTAAAGTCGTAATATTCTAGCCTTTACACGATAAAGCATGCAGTTATCACTGCATTAATATGAGGAATGTTGAGCAACTTGTCAGGTTTTTAGTATTACTATAAACACATAGTTAATCTTTTAGCACATTAGCATCAAATTATCAATAGCAGGACTTGGAAATTGTGCCAACGACTATAAACTGATCTGTATGGTAATTAATGGATGCATTGACTGATTTAGTCATGTAGCTAATTTGGATGAAAGCGTATTAAAGTACACTGACCCAAGTCATCACGGACTACTTTATAAAGTCATCCACTATCAGGTTGTATAAAAACACAAGGTCAACGTGAGCAGATACCACGGATAAACAGAGGCTGAGGCAGAGAGATAAAGGTAAGTATGTTTATTTACAGGAACAGGTGGACGGGTCTGAACCTGGGAACAGAAGGGTAGCAGGGTGAGTGTCTTGATAAATACTCCAGAGGTTAATTGCTGAGAGATGAGAGGACTTATGCTTACAGGTGGAGGGCAGGAGTCAAGCGTGGAGGAACGGGTTCAGGATCCAAGGTCCAAAAGGTGAGTATTTACAGGTGAGTTTCCCAACAGGTGAGTATTTACAGGTGAGTTTCTCAACAGGTGAGTATTTACAGGTGAGTTTCTCAACAGGTGAGTATTTACGGGTGCTCGTATTTACAGGAGAGTTGGAGGCAGAGAGGCAGCGCATAAACGATCAGGTGAGTGGCTCTTTCCCAGGCGGCTGTGGCAGGATCAGGAAAACAACAGGTTTCTTGATTTATCAAACCGTATTGATGCTTCAGCGATGAGCTGATCCTCAAGGCAGCCTTATAAAGCCAGGGGTTGATGACCCAATCCTTCACAGGTGAGTAGAATCAGAGCTGCCAGCCAATCAGGGAGGCAGAAGGTGAAACCACTAAAATGCCTCAATCCACTGCTTTATAAACACAGACATAGCTGTAAACAGCAGATGTGGGTAAAATAAGGAGGAAATGAGGAACGGGAATTCGGGAAATAGACACGTCATGATTATGACTTTTTTCTCAAAATATTATGACTTTAATCTCGTAATATTACATTAATCTTGTAATATTGTGACTTTATTCTCGTAAAATTATGACTGTAATCTCGTAATATTATGACTTTATTCTCATAAAATTACGACTTTATTCTCATGAAATTACAACTTTAATCTCGTAATAATAATAAAAAAAAAATCTTGTTGTGTGGCCCTAAAACTCTGTCGTAGAATTGAAAAAATGTAAAGCAATTTAACATTTATTTTATAGTGAAATTTAGGTGAATGTTAACCTTTTAAAATATCATGAATACAGCTAAAGATAGATAGATAGATAGATAGATAGATAGATAGATAGATAAATAAATAAATAAATAAATGAAACCGTAACTCAATTGTAGAAAAATAGAAAAAAATGTTATATTCTGCCCCCAGTAATGGGGGTTTGGTGTTATGTGCTGAATTACTAAGAAGCTAAATCAACAGAAACACACAGAAAGACATCTTTACTAAATAAAACTGGTCAAAAAGTTCTGTTTAAAAGCCCAAGTTAAGGTTAGCAATGAAAAAGGTAAAGGAAAATTGAGGGCAGATTTAATTAAGAAGAAACTGTTAGACAGAAACTCAAAATGAAGAATCCAGAATAAAACAAACCTAAAAACCTAACTTGTCTTGGCGAGTACAGCTCCAGAGCAAATATCCACAAGGAACTGGCAAGAAACAAATAAAAAATAACATCTGGGAAGTGTTTACTGAGGCTGTGATGAGTAATTAAAATCAGGTGTGAAATGCAGGACCGACTGAGACAAACTGGCACTGGATCAATTACACCAAACCTGAAAACAAAGGCAACCAAAGTAAAACACACAAATATGATACAACACAATATAAAATAAATCAAAACTGAAAGACACAGGCACTCACAGAACATGACAAAATGTTCCAAAGATCATGACTCTTTCGCATTAGCTGTGGCGGCCATCTTGAACTGGGTTAAAGCCAAGGTTTAAAGCAAAAATACTGCAGAATGTGTTGTGCTCAAACAGGATGGGGACTAGTCTCAGACACTAGCACACCAAATCTTAGCTCAAAGAAATAAAACAACAACATAGAATTTAAGCTACCTTTGTGTTTTCCTGGTGCAGTGAATTGGCTCCAAAAGTTAATCATTTGCAAAGGTACATCAATTGATTATTTCCTGAATGTTTTATTAAAAATTATCAAGTGGTTGATGAGATATGTTGCTAACAGCCAAACTGAATTGACCGTAAATAGGTAAGGACAAAGTTTGAAAGGGAAGATCTTGCACAGACTGCTAATATTCTCATATTATGTGTTGGGGATCAGTCTACTACTACCACACCAAATTGTATGTTGATATCTATAAATCTATATGAGTTATAGCCTTTTTGTGTTTATGAGGTTCAGTTGGCTGTAGCAGCCATCTTGAATCGAGTTGAGTCCAAAAGTTAATCACTTTTTAATGTATATTAAATGACTACTTTCTGTAAATTTCATTTCAATCAGACCAGTGGTTCATGTGATATTTTGTTAACAGACACAGGCAAAAGCAGGTAATAAATAGGTTTGTTTTTGGCTTTTGTAGATATAAAATAATGAAAAACTGTATTATGTGATATTGCTTTGTTGTTGTTTTTCTGATTTCCATTAGCTCCTGTATCAACTTTTATTTTCTTTACTGCCCCCTGCAGGACATATCACACCATCTAACTCAGATTTCTCATTTCTGCCTAAAGTTCCACAGCATATGTGAATCCTCTGCAAAGTACCTGCTGTTCCATGACAAATGACATAAAAACAATCAGCTGTATTAACTTCTGATGCAGATGGTGCAGAATAATGAAGAAATCAACACAGGGAGCAGTTCAGTACTCATCAAACACACACACAATACATTTACCCCACTCTTATTTAGCTTCATTTAAAGTTTCGAACAAAACCCACGACAATTAATCACACAATGTGGCGTAGCACCCCCCGTATGATGTTCCTTGGGCCTCTAAATGGGGTAAATAACCCCGGCACTCACCATGCAGGAAGACATTTCATCAAACAAATATGATCAAAACAAAACTAATGACGTGTAAATTGTTTATGATGTATTCGGCAACGAGCAGACGCAGTGCTCTGTCTGGGAGTAATCAGACACGAGGAAGACATAATCAGGAGGAAATGAATATGAACATAGGCGAAGTGCACTTTGACACCTCTCCGCGCTCGCGCGTTCGAGTGGTCGGAAGACGCGCGGCGCAAATGTGTCCCATCAGGCGGCGGGGGGAAAGCATGTGCTCCCTGCCATTTACGCTCGCTGAGAAGAAGGGCCGTTTGAAGCGCCTGATATGGAAAACCGTGCCTCCGTTTCATGAAAGGGCAATCACAATACTGCACGGAGGGCTATTCTGTGAGGGAGGAGTGCCGTATTGAATTTTCTGAACCAGCTACCATTGTGCAAAGATTCAATAAATATTCTCAGAGGACATCATTACAATACAACTCAATTAGTCAGTAAAGGGACTACAAGGAGAGATTGTTCTAACGCACATATTTGGGTGGTGAATAATGAAATAAAAACACTTTATAACAACTGATAACTGAAGCAAAAGGCAGATTTTTTTGTTGTTTTTTTTTTTTTTTCAAAATCACCTTTAAAAATGGACAATTAGCTTCATCAACACATCATGTTGATTATTACCTGCTGGAAGCAAAAGATGGTATGCATGTGTTTATATTTCTATTTTCTAGCTATCTGGGGGGGACAATTTCTTAATGGGGACAAAAGCCCAGTCAGTCTCCTTTGGGAAAATGCCATTGGTGGGTTGGGGGTTCTGTTTAGGACTAACTTATGAATAGAGTTTAGGTTAGGTTTAGGGTTACATTATAGGTTAGATTAGTATTTACTCAGAGGGTCCCACCTGCCCCCTGAGTTGCTAGAACCCTTAGGAAGTGCACGCTAGTGGAATATGGCTGACATATTCTGTGAGTGTAGACTGAGTAGAACTCAGGTACATTGAGTGTTTGTGATGTGCTTCATAGAGAGGAAGGGAGTTCAAAAGCCTCAAAAATCCGTAATTTTCTCAAAAAATACATATTAATCACATGGGGGGGTGCAGGCAGACTCTCAGTTGCAGAGATAGCAGCACCTGCAGTGTAAAGCAGGATAGTATGAGGATAGGAGCGGGTTGGAAGATGGTTATTTGATTTGTTTTTTTTTAATGTCCTACAGGCTCTGATATGTTGAATAAATTTGAAACTTTGTTTTTGTGAGATTGCTCTATGTCTCTATACCTGCAAAAATGAGGGAAAATTCATGTAAATTACAATGATCTGTACAACTTGACATGTATGAATAAATTTGGTATCTATGCAGTATTTTTCTCGTTTACATGAATATGTTATTTTTTTGTTCTAGAATGTAAAAAAAATATTGAATGTTAACATTAGCTATATAGTTTTAGTCACTCATGCTGGCCAGAAAGGAAAGGCCCTGTTGAATGTGTGATAATCACAGATGCAGTACGTTTTGCTGTTCCTGATACATTTTATTAGTGAGTTGAGGAGTGGAAATGGCTCTTTTGATTGTAAAGGTTGCAGACCCCTGGGCTAGAAACACAAACTTGTGTGGACGTGTGTGTTTGTCTGTAGCAATACAACAATATATTTGAATTAAACTTTGAGAAAGAAGTGATCATTAGTTGTAGAGATGTCATGTTCCTGAACAATACAAATCTTATTGGTCCTTCCAACGACCGATAAGAATCGAGTTGCTCATAATATCTTTATTTTTCCTCCTTAACCACAAGTGCTCCTCCTTTGCTTTTTCACAGGAAACAGCCAGAGCAGTGGAGTGCAGCAGCTCAAGGGGGAAAGGTGGAGGGGTTTCAGCTTGACAAAACACATAGCACCGCCCACGTGACACGATGATGTCACTCCTCTAAAACAGCTCTATGAAACAGGTCTGCAATACCCAGAGCCATTCATCCCATCTCATACACAGTATGACTAAACTCGTTCAAGATGTCCGCCACTGTTTTCAAACACAAAAACTGCAATAACTCAACCAGTTTTACAGACATATGGCCAAAATTTGGTGTGGTAGTAGCAGAGAGTCATTCTGAACATATACTCGGAGCAATTTCTGTTTTTAAAACATTGTTGAAGACGCAATGGTTCATTTAAAAAGAAGAGACCTCTCATTCATCTGGCAGTGAGCAAATAGAACTGACCTAAAACACGAATGGTTTCGTCCTCTTTTATGTCAAACAATGAACAAATCTCCTTCATTGTAACTGTAGTTTCATTAATGGTCATTTTAGTTTGTGAGTCTTCTACTTCCACAGTGGGTTTCTGCCACAGACACATCAGTGAATCACTGCTGCCGCTGTGAGACGAGCAGAGCAAAGCTGTCCCCCACCAAGGCAGTGAATTTGTAGTACTAATCCCACGGGCTGAAGCTGAGAATCCTGCAGTGGGAAACAAAGGCTTTGGTTCCACGGTCACATGGAGGCGAAGACACAGAGGAGAGGTAATGTTCCCCAGGTCCTGCCTGTCAGATGGAGAGAAATAAGTCTCACAATGCGAGCGCGCGCACACACAAAGGTTTGAGCGAGCGCATCAAGATTTAACGAGTGCATAGATCTGCTCACCTGTAAATCTGACTTTTGAGACCTCACACCTGTAATGCTGTGTTCAAGGCAGGTTAAAAGCTAGGTAAATGTGAGCTTTACCATATTTACAGTGTTATTGGGAAAAATACATTTCTAACTTACAGCTCACAAACTTTACACTTACATCAACATCACAGGGTCCTAAAAATGTTACATTTTGTGGACTGCACAGCTGAAATAAACAACCTAAAATGAGTAGATTGAACATTTTCCAGAACAAATAAATATTAAACATACAAGTTTTTCCATAAGAAAAAAAAAAATATTATGTGCCCTGCGCAGCTGAAATTAATTTCTGGGTAGGTTATTCATTTTTGTTGCATGCACACTCAAATGTAATAGTGTGTGCCCAAATCTTGTTGTGCATGCTGACATTGTGAGACTTATTCCTCTCCATAGCTGTCATGGTTTAAACTGGTTGAAGGTAGAGTTTTTGGGGGACAGATGATAAACTGTAGCTGAGGAAAGCTAAGCACTTAAAGAAAGAGGTAGTTATGGAAGATTTATTTGTTGAAGCTCCTCCAAGGTGACATTTTAGGAATCAATCAAGTATAAACTTGAAGTTAAATATACATCAAATAACTTTCTTCTTTAAAACCCATTAATAATTGTGTGCATGCTTATTCAGAATCAAAGGCTATTTAAGTCAAAGGGCTAGAACCTAAAAGTGTATTTAAAAGTAATAGGGGTGCACCCTGATCTTTAAAAAGTCTGATCTGCCAATTTTGATTTTGGCCGATACAGATTTTTTATATAACTAATACTTTCAGGTGTTATAAGGTCACCATACATCTTCAATGTTCCAATCTTATTTTATTGAAAGATATTGAAAAGTACCCTTGAAACAATACAAACTTGTTTTCACTGGACATTAGGTAGAGCTCACAGCAGAGCAGAAGTGGACAGTGGCTGATTTTCAGACCTTTGTGGAGGGAGATAGGAAGCCAATCTTTTCCACCAATCTTATTTAAGTATCGTCCGATTTCCAATCTCACAAAATTAAGAAAATTGGTGGCGATAAATCAGTGCACCCCTAAAAGGTAACAGAACATCAATTAAAAGCTAAAAGTAGCTAAATCAGAAATGTTTCCATTGTCGTTTTTCTGGTAATGTGGAAATTTGTACCATAGATAGTTTTTTAGGAGCAGCTGGCCGAGGCAGCGAGGAAGTACATAAATGCGTTTACCACATCTTTAATGGCATCCAGTAAAAAGAGAAAACCCAAACTTTGTTCACAGAGGAGAACATTTGCATGTACATGTCAGCCCCTCCAGACATTTACTTATTTCTTGACCCTCACAAATTCATAATTTTCACCAAAAATTAAGACTGTTGGCTGCAGGGAGAGGACGTAGGGGCAAAAGATACCTGCGGCAGCAGAGGAGCAGGGAGGGAGGAGGAGGAGGTGAACTTTGCACTGCAGAAAATCCACAAGATTTTCTCTTTACGGCTGTATACATGTAAAATGGTGTTAAATCAGTGTGAATTACAGACAATCAGTACAACTTGACATGTTTGCATTTGGGACAATCAGTCCTGTGAAGAGAGGTTTCTTGTTATTGACAGCTTGCAGAAATGAACATGTATCTCAGTTAGTGTGGAGAATGAAACAAGCTTTAGAAAATGCTAGTTAAAAGTAGCAGAAAATAGATAAGTCTAAAAATAGAAAAAAGACAAGTTAAAAGACAACAAATAATTACAATTATTTAAAAATATATGCAAATATGATGAAGCAGATTCTAAAGAGAACAATGTTTACAGAAGAACTGAAGATATTTTAATGGAAAAATAATTTTGATAAATGTATAAAAGTTGCAAAACTTGTGCCTCTGAATAAATTCTGTAAATAAAGTCTCTAAAACAAAACATACCTTTTTTTGTTCTTGCACAATTCTTTATATTATATATTTTTTATTATTAGTAGTCTATCATGGATAGTCAGTGTTAATTTTGTATTTGTGTGCACTATATATAGTTTGTAAATAACTAGTGTGAACCTCTTTACTGATGCTGCTGTGACACCAGAATTTCCCCTCGGCGGGACAATAAAGGCTATTTCTATTCTATTCTATTCTATTCTATTCTATTCTATTCTATTCTATTCTATTCTATTCTAAATGTACTGATATGTGAATAGTAAAAAAACAGTGCATAGTATGCAGCTGTTATATTTTAGACAGAAAAATTAAAATGTAAATATAAAACAACAGTGACTACTATAAACACAAAGAAACAAGATATTTATTGGATGTTGGAATCTTGGGCAATATTGTTTTTGGAACCCTTCAAAACCTATGCTTTATTCTGTATTTATTAGCAAAAATCACTCACTGTGTGCTTAAATTTTATTATTTCACGTCTATCACACCAAAGTCTAAAAATCATAAAACTGTGTGTCAGTTCTAAGAAATCTGTAACAAAACCTATTTTGAACAGATCATGCAGTTGTTGTGGAGCTCTGCCTTTTCTTTTATTAGCACCACAAAATGAAACGCCCTCCTTACCTTTTCTATTTCACAGAAAATATATCACATCCAGCCTTGTACCTGCTTTAACTTCTATGTAAATTGCTATGTTTGAGTGCTTGAGGAAACATGATTTTTTCCATACAATTTCAGAGTGCAACAGATGGATTTTCTCCACCCGGAGCTGAATGAAGTAAAAGATCATTCACTATATAATTACCTTCCACAGACACAGAATCAGTGTTGTCAGGAATTCAATATACACGCAGAATGCTGGCAGTCCAACGCAAACACAAGAAATGTTTGTTAGACTTTATGGCGGAGGGCAGAAAGCACCTCAGTTGTTCATTATGAGCAGAATCTCAAACTTCCGCCTGATACCACACACACACACACACACACACACACACACACACACACACACACACACACAAACCACCCAGTCCCACCACCAGTCGCTTTTTATGTGGAATTTGTAATGGCTGTGTGACTTTGTCACAATGTATTTTTTTATTCTTATTAACTGCATGGGTGCAATTTATTTTCCTCTCAGGCGATGGAGGTGGCTGCGAGTGAGGGCAACTCTGGTCGGAGCTGATAAGCTGCTGCTCACACGCAGAGAGGCTGGAAGGACCAGATTTACCAAGAAGACAATGTCCACTGGGTTCAAACCACACATG
>JAUBOC010000149.1:17177847-17196409 GCA_032275365.1 Anablepsoides cearensis | reverse complement strand
CAGTTCAGTTCAGTTCAGTTCAATTCAATTCAATTCAATTCAATTCAATTCAATTCAATTCAATTCAATTCAATTCAGATTTATTGTCACATCACATAGTACTAGTGTACAGGTGAGTGAAAAACTTGAGTGCAAATCCCCACCTATATGCAGATGTCAATATGAAAACATACTAAAAGATAAAAGGAAACATATATAAAAAAAAATATATATATAAAAGAAACTTGGTCTATAAATAAAAAATAGAATAGACTAGTATTATAAACATAAACATACAGTATTACAAGCTAAATGTACAGATATGTTTATAACTATGCGTTTATGTTATAATTTATTTGTGCATCAAAAGCTGATGGTGTGGTGGTATGGTACCAGACAGTACACCCAAAAGCCTGAAATATCATAAAGAAAAACAAAACTTAAGGCGGAACACGGGCGTTCTGGTGCATGTTAACAGGTTAAACTCAAAATGTGGGGGGGTTGCATTTTATCTACATAAATATGGCATGTGCTGTGGGTAGTAAGGGTTAGAAAGGACACTGAAATAAATTGAAATCAGTACACAATCCTAATAAGGATACAGAAGAAATACAAACTTTTGTATGTGTGTGGGCACATGCCTCTGTTTCTTGTTTGTTTAAACCAGTGGATTGATTCTAAAGAAGCTCAAAATGTAACCGTTGGATGTACAGATCTACAGCTAGTTAACCTTGTGACGGCCTGGAGGTTGTCCCTCTCATTGTAAATTAAAACGGATGAGAAATAAATCTTCCATTCACATATTAAGACCAACAAAGAGTCTTCTTTCTTATTTTGAAGTTAAATAATTAAATTATGTACTTATCATTGTTAATTAAAAACAATCAGTCTAAAATATCTTCACCTTTTGAGCTGATTGAATAATATCAAGCACCTGTGTTAATAGCCGCCATACCTCTTTAAAACCCCCCGCCTTCAGTCATTTTCAGGCATTCACCCGTCTGAGGAGGAGGTTTCGCAACGCCAATAAAAAAAACGTCTTGTGAAATTAAACAGAAGTAAAAGAGAACGAAGCGTGCAAAATACGAAAATCCTTCGTAGCCACAAAACATTGGAATTTAGTGCTTAAAGCCTAAAAACGCTGTTATAAGTGAAAGGAGTATTGTATTCAAAGTCGCCAAAATGACGTCGCCTCCAGACCAGTAAAAGTGCCGAGTGATGACGCATGCGACCCAAAAACCGTAAGTCTCCCTTTCAAAATAAAAGCCGTGTGTGTGTTTAACAAAAGACCTAAAAACTAAACCAAATCAATAATATTTTGTTTTGTAGCGTCCAAAATAACATCCAGTCACACATCCTTCTGCCAAGTAAGTTCGTTCCATTTTATTTTTCATGAAGACAATACTTGATTGTAAAATGTATTTGTATTTTTTGTTATAGCTCCTTTTTTTGTTTCAAGATGGCTACCATGGTCAATCGATCTTAACAAACACAAAATTGGCTATAACTCTGCCAGTTTTACAAATAGTTTGCTAAAATTTGATAAAAGATACTCTGAGAATTAACAAATCACTTGAAAATTTGGCATACAAGGCAGCAGACTATATGAACTCATTCAAGAAAGGAAAGTTTAATTTAAAAGTCAGGGTAATGCAAAGTATTATAAGAATGGTCAATTAAAACACGTCTAAACTAAAGTTAAACTTAACATTTAACATTCCCACGATGCTATGTCTAAACAGAGGAAGCAGTATGAACTGTGCATGCTGCAGGCAGGAGTAGAGCCCAGAGTAGGAGAAATGGACACACTTGGCCCCCAAGTTCGGTGCTGGTTGCCGGGCGATTGAAAAGGAAGTAGCTGATTTTTCCAGCCACTGTCGTGCGTGTCTATCTGGTCGTCAAAGAAGAGCCCTGGCATCACATTTATTGACAAGGAGGAGGAGGATAAAAGGGAGAAGCAGCAGTGTGTGTTTATAACCCTCTGAGATTTCAAGCTCTTTCAGTCGTAGCGTTAGTCTAAAGGCTGTTTCCACGTTTATCTGAGACTGAGAAGAAAGCAGTGAGACAGCTGTCGGCATTTTCAGGGAGAGTTGCTAAAAGAATCATATAAAAACTGTAGTGATTGATTCACTGTAAAGAGATGCACAAACAAATACCCTGCACCAAAGTCAAAACAACTTGGGTACAGAGCATCACAAACAGTGACAATCTGATCTCTGTGTGCCGCTCAGTTCAGCAAAGTGCACCGCTTCCTGTAAGGTACAAAAATAAAAGTTTAGTGGGGGGGGTTTTGTACCCTCAAATTCTTCTTGTGTTTTAGTTTTTAACATAGTGATAAGGATGTAACGTTGCACCCAATTCAAGTCACAGTTTGGTTAGTACTTCAGAATGAGGGTCACACTTAAGGCCTTTTTGCACTGCATGGCCGATCAGTCCAGCCTAGATAGAACCGGGGTGAAACTGGGCCATAATGGCTAATGCAAACATGCTGAACCCGGGTTTGAAGCCAGCCTGGGCCGACCCTGGTTGGGCTTTGTAGTGCAAAAAGGCCTATAGAAAGGTCACTATTTAAAAACCCAAGATGTGCCATAAATAGGGATGGGTACCGAATTCAATACTTTTATACTGAGTTCTTGTTCAGGTAACATCGAAAGGTACCATGTTTTGGTACCTAAACACATAATTGTGACCGTATTGGTGTAAGAGTGGGTGATTTTCCATGCCTGTCCTGAATACAGCATCGCGCAAGAGCGTAATGATGTCAGCAGCCGCTGGTTCAATAAATAGAGTTTGGTCTGAATGCAGCTTTAATACCTTTTGTTTATTTGATTTAAACTTATTTGCCCTCCATGGACCCCATCACACAATTTTTTAGCGGGAAATAACATCAATAGAAATACGTGGAGCTGGATTTGCGTTTGTGCAATAAGACAAAACACTGCGTTAGTTGTTTTCAAGAGTTTTCACTTTTAAAAAATTTGTTTAACTGATGTTAAAATACAAATAGCTGGATGTAGTCTTGATAGTTGTTACATTTTATACATTGAGAAATAAATATGTCAAATAAAAAAACTAGGTTTATTATTAAGAAAACAACACACACAAAGTACCAAAAATTGGTATCATTGAGTACTGATACCAATTCCCAGGTATATGATATTGGTACCAAATCAATTCAAATGTCAAAGGTACTCATCCCTAGCCATATACAGTATATGTGTAAACTAGCCACCCTAATTATTTGAGTAAGCTTTCTAGTTTTTATATTGCTTAAATATGTTTCTTCATATGATTGTGGCCAAAGATTATTCTATGGTGGCCAAGATCACCCTTGGCTCTGACATTACCTGGTAAAATAAAATGTCTCCTCAACAGGATCTTCTGCCACTCTGCAGCACCTTGGACAATCAAAAATAAAACCTACCTCTCTTCTTACACAGACTCCTATCTACTTGATTATCTTCTACCAAAAACATTAAGCTTTCCATATTCATATATTCATATATTCAATTATATTCTTTTTTCTTGTTTTACTCTTTCTTACCTTTTATTTTTGGTTTTTTATAATATGTATTGCGATTTAAACTTGTTTAGGATATTTTGCAAGTAGAATCCCATTGCCAGATGTTGTTTTATATAATAAATATTGATCATTCCTGTGTCCTTGCTTAAATTTCCATCTACTTCAAAAATAATTCCAGGGATTTCTTTTATTTTCTGTTCTTTTGTTGTTGTTTCACTTGATGAAATTACAGTAAAAAAGTAGCCTTTGTGTCTAATTGAAAACCATAACCCAAATTACTTCCTTTTAGAAGCCTGTGTTCTTCTTTGATAATCCCCATCTTTGTGGAAATTGAAGGCCAATTGATGCTCTTTATAATTGTGGACGTCAATTATGAAAAGGCTTGTTGGAAATGCTGAGTCACGAAAATGAAACTTTCAATTATGAAGGGAAACTTAAAGGTTAGAGCTCTCTTGAAATGTTAAGTGGTCCCTCACTAACAATCTATCAAATTCAGTTTTATGTTTTTAAATGCTCTGTTACTGTTTTTTGATGAGCGATGATGTATTTTATTATGTTATTATACAGAAACATGGATACAATTTTTTTTATTAAGTTGTTTACCAAACCACATTAAGATACAATTATATATGATTTGAGTTTATGGTGGAAGATTTTTTACTCTTTACTTTTTCTATTTATCAAATAAATATTATTTTGAAAACACTTGTTTCATTTGAGGTCACATCAGTTTAATAGATGGTCTTACACTATGGTATATTTTGACCCAGTGTCTGGTGGGTCTGACAAGGGCCTTAAATAATGATCTGAGGCACCCCCTCCCCCCTACACACACAACCACCACACAATCATAGTGTTATCTCAATTATTTTCTAAAGTCTGAAGAAACTAATTACTAAGATGTACATCCATTATTCTGCCAAGAGCAAAGCCCTTTTTGTAATAAACTACAATCACATGTAGCAGCAGAACTTGTTCTACCATTCTGTCACAACATTGTAGCAGCTTCCCATTTAACTTCCAGCTTCCCATATGGAGTCTATGATTCAGACTATAAACATATACAGACAGAAACCATCCAGATCACCTCTGAAGGTGGCCTAAAATGCTTCATTGCATTTTGAGGCCACTGAATGCAATCTAATTACTCAGAATGGATGTCATCAAGTGTGAACAAAATACTTTGATTTTACTGCATGTACAAAACAATATGCATTTACCAGCTAAAAACTGGATTTTGTATATGTCCCTTTTAAGATAGTATCTTTCTTCACATGCTTTTTCCATGCAGGGTCATGAGGGGCTGGTCCCTATCTCTAGTCAATGGGTGACAGGTCTTTTGTCTTTGCTAATTTCACCTCCAGAAAACCAAGTTCAAGGCCCATTTCAAGCTTTATGTCTCGTTTAGTTGTGATGAAAAATAAAAACGTTGCGACGCCCTAAAAACTAAAATGTTTCTACGTTTGCAGCCCATCATGTCTGTGTCGCTCTGTAGAGAGCAGCTGGCAATGGAAGACACGACAATCCAAACTCATTTTGCAATTTAATCTTGCCTGTCCTCTCCGATTGTTGTTTCTCATTGAGGTATCCAGTGATTCAGCTTTCCTTTTATTTACTTTCCACTTATTTACTGTACATCACATGGGAGAACCTCCAGCTTCTGGGATCTTTGCCCCAGAGCAACGTGACATTTCACTGATGATGGTTTCAATGATGGTAGAATAACGTAAATATGTATTAAAGGAATGTGCATATTGGAGCATTTGATAAATGTTATCGAGCAATAAAACCAAACTAAAAAGTGCACTATATTCAAAGCATTGATTATTAGTATTTCTATATTGCAAAGAAGATCTTTAGTATTTATAAGAAGTTGTTTTCTACTTAAGAGCAATAGTATTTGCTTTGACTTTATCTAGTACATTGAAGAGGCATGTGGAAGTAACAGATAAAAGAAGCCAACACGTGTTCGCCGTCGTTGCCATCACAGGGTCTACATTTTGAGAGGCAGTTAAGAATGTGACATTTTTAAGAAAGCATGATTCACAGACCTTTTAAGGTGCGAGGTGTTCCGAGTGTCTCAGTAATAGCAAGTGTGGGGAGATAATTGACTTCACTAAGGGCATCTAAAAAGCACTCTGAGATGAGAGCTATATTTAAGGAAAGTTTTATTATCCGCTTCTAAATGCCAAGCCATGCACCGTTTTTGCCTGTGGTGGAGGAATGTTTCTTAAATGCCAGCATTAAGTGCAGAATATTACCTGATCTGTGCGCTCGAGATTCATCTGCCGGCAGAGATAGGAGGTGGTCAACCTATGGCTGACAGTCTTCTACAAAGACGAGTACAGGAAGTAATTTGTCAGAGCTCCTTGCAGCCATTACTGTTATCTTAGAAACAGATGAATGGCATCTAAAAGAAAAAGTAGGAAGAAAGGAGTGGTTGTTGGTTGAAGTCGTGTTTGAAAACCTGTCTGTGTATCACATAATGCAGTACAGTGTCTTTATGCATCCTTGTAGGGAGTTTCAAACATCCTATTTCTACTCAAGAGTACAATAAGGTGCAAAAGTATTCACCCTTTTTGGTAATTTTTGTTTTTTTCTATTATGTTTCCTGGAATTTACATGGATTTTTACTCCAATTGTATATAACAAATCCCCAAAATTAATAATAATGAATATAAACTAATTTAACTGGTTCTCCTTAAACCACTGGAATGTGGCTTCAGCCATGTGCTTGAAGTCATCGTCCAGCTGGAAGGTGAACCACCATCCCATTGACCTGTTTCCAATCCCTGCTGATGGGAAAAACATCCCTGCTACCAACTGCACCCTCATGGGAAGACCACCCGTTCCCATTAAAAAATCATATTCAGTTCATACAAACCATATATACATTCATCTTTTTAATTAGGATATAAATGCAAAACCCAATACATAAACGCTTATAATTAATGAGTAAACAAAATTATATAAATATACCGCTCACCATTTTTAACTAAGTGAAGGCCTACATACATACTCCATCCAAAGCCTAAGAGTCAACGTAATGTTGTTGTTTGGCGTTCCTTTTTGCACACACCCTTCATAGCTCCAGAGACACACCTTGCGGAGCTCCTGGAAAACCCTTTCCACTGTGGTATGCATTACTGCATGGGGTTCCTTTCCTCTGAAGTCTACACTCCTGGAAAAATATAAAAGACCTCAGATCCACCGTTGTTTGTCCACAAATCTGTCCCGGTTACAAATCTACACAATATCTGCAGATAGATTCTCTGTGCAAAACGTCTTTTTTATCCGTTTGACAAATGTCTTCCTCTAGGCACAACAGTCGGCTTCTGGCAGGGAATCATTTTTTTGTGGGGAGGGTGATTTTTGGAAGCGAGTGGTTTAAGTAATGTGTCTGTGCATATTTCAGCATTAACAAACACAGCTACGAATGTCTGACCAATCACATGGTACGTTCTTACATGAAGGGAGGTGAAAAGTTCTCCTGGTTGTGATAAAAAGGGGTGGAAGTCTCGTCGCTGCGAACTGAATGATGCCATTTTTGTCACAAACGTGCAACAATAAGATGATTTCAGCAGTTTTAAGGAGCATGCAGAGGCCTTGAGGTGCTGGGCCAATGAGGAAGAGTCCTTCACCTGAGGGGGGCAATAATGTTTCGAAAGTGCAGATCAGGCTCGCAGTTGGGCGAAAGTCATCGAGATGAAGAAACTGTTCTTTACAGTGCACTACAGTGGCTTTAAACTCGAGAAAGCTTGTTCCTTGTAAATGTTTTAATATGACTTTTTTAAAGAAGAGGACAAAAAACCCATAGGCGTTGCAGTAGTTTTTAGTTAACCCAGCGCCTTTTCTATTGCTTCATAAATTAATTCATTCCACTTGATTGATAGAAGAACACTCTTACCAAGTGTTTATTTATGTAGGTAAAAAATATGTTTACCAACCTATTCAAATATACCAGTATGCAGGAAATGGCATCTTCTTCTGGCAATTAAAATGTGTACAAGAGCACTCCCCACACACCCACACACTCACATGTTTGTATTTCTATCCTTATTAGGAATATTCATTGACTTCCTTTCATTTCTAGTAATTTCAACATCCTAACCCTGACCACCAACTAACCTCACATATTAGTTCTTAACCGAACCCCTAACCAATAACAGAGTTCCACCATATTAGGTCTTTGGTCCGCATTAGGACTACTGGTCTTGACAAGGTAGGTGTGTGTACTGGAAACGGTCCTAAAGATCTCTGCATTAAAAGAAATATCTGTTTTGGCTCATCTGTTTCCTTTAAAACACTGACATTGAAAACTAGTAAGCACTTTTTGTTAGGCATTAATAAGCGATTCAGTGTGAATGATCAAGCATTCCTCCTCAGTTTCTCTAAACTCCTGCCCTTAGTCTATTCTGGGCAATCTTATGCAAGGTATTGCAATTATGAGACAAGTGTCTTATAATCAGAATCAGAAATGGAAGATACCATTGGGATTTCATAATTACCACTGTTTAATTACGACCTGAATTAACACAGCGGAGCAGCCTACAGTTTAATGTATGCATGTACTGAGACAGAAAAGAAAACACTTCAGAATTTGCTGCTAAGCATCAAAGTCATGAAGTGAAAGCCCTGACTACAATCAGAGAAACGAGCCAAAGATAAATTATAAATAGTTATTTTATGTGACTTCCTTTTATTAACAGTACACAAATTCTTATAGGGCTGTCTGAAGTGACAGTTTTATTGCAACATAATTTCTTCTGAATAAGATTTAGTCACTGATAACAAGTACCCATACATAGTATGGCTACAATGACTTTTAAAATGCATTATTTTATTTAGAACATGGTATCTTAGGCTCTCTGATTGGATCAAGTCAAATATATAGCCAGATTTATACCATTTCAACATATAAAAAATAAAAATATAAGTAACAAATTAGATTTTATGTCAACTTGTATTATTTTCTTAAACATGGAACTGACAAAATGTTCATTTGAAAAGCAAACTGTAACACATACAGTGAAGTGTCTGGTATCCCAGCATCAATTTTGCAGTCAGTTTGAGTATTAGGATTAACATTTTGTTTGGGTACTTGTAAAAATGCTGGTATCAGGACACCACTAGTTCTAGACAATATTTACTCTCAGACATAAAAACACTTACAATGTATCTAACATTGTTTCACTAGAATGAGGTAATACTTTATGACTGTCCTGCAAGACTTTTGCCTGTTTATAATATAATAGGACAACTTGGAATGGACAAATACAACCAGATCTTCTTTTTACTATTGTATTTTTTACAAGGAGTTTTTCCATTTGCCAATGTTTCGTTTTCTAAAAACAGGTAATGGTGACAACATTCTTCTAGAAAAACTGGACATTTTGAACAAACTTGACCCTTTTGCTGTCAGTCACAGTTGTTTTGAGATATAAGACAATACATTGTAAAGGGTTTTTATATTTAATTCCTAATTTTAATTTTATTTAATGTTTTTATATTTAATTATATTTAATTTTATATTAAATTAAATTAAATTAAATTTTATATTTAATGTATTTAATTTTTATTAAATTTATAATTAATTTATATTTAGTTTTTATATTTAATTTTATATTTAATTATATTTAATTAATTTAATTAATATTTAAGGGTTTTTATATTTAATAAAATTCTATTTAATTTTATATTTAATATATTTAATTTATATTTAATAGTTTCAGTGTAATTGTATTGTGCCAGTGGCATGCAGGTCCAATTCATTTCAAACTGCATTCAGTCCATTTTAGTCCAAAACAGTCCGAATTTGATTCGAATCCAATTATACAAAGGAATGGTCCGATTCAGTTAATTTGTAATCCACTGCAGCCATATGGCACAAATTATAATTTGACAATAAACAATTGTTTATCTCAACAAACCAACAGAAAGCATCAACACTTCAATTGGACGACAGTGGGGAGGAATGACTCCCTTTAACAGGACACCAGGAAGAACGTTGAGCTACCTTTGAGATTTTAGCTAATGGTGAATATTTAAAACAATATGTTTAAATAGTCATAAATCTTCTTCCCACACACCAAAAACATGACTGTCAGGTTAATGGCGGCACGGTGGCTCAGTTGGTAGAGCTGATGCCTCTCAGCAAGAAGGTCGCCGGTTCAAATGCGGGGGGGACCGGTGACCTTTCTGGGTAGAGTTTGCATGTTCTCTCCATGCATGCGTGGGTTCTCTCCGGGTACTCCGGATTCTTCCCACACACCAAAAACATGACTGTCAGGTTAATTGATAACTCAAAAATTGTCCCCTGTGAATGGTTGTTTGTCTCGTTTGTCTCTATGTGGACCTGTGATGGACTTGCGACCTGTCCAGGGTGTACCCCGCCCCTCGCACTGTGACAGCTGGATATGGGCACCAGTGACCCACGCGACCCTAAAAAAGGAATAAGCGTGTACAGAAAATGGATGGATGGATGGATAGTCATAAATGCATAGTTATTAGGGATTCACGATTTGTTTTTGTTATTTATATAACAATGAAATTTAAAAGTGATAATACAACTTGTAATAACCTCCTTCCACGCCTGCAAGTCATGTTGTTTATATAAAATAAGTTGTGTTATTAACGTTAAAATTTAAATTAAACAATTGGAAACTTTGTCACCAGAGCGTAATTGTCAGTTTAAACTTAGTTTTATTGTGACTTTTTACATTTTGGACATTGGACTAGTTTCATGTAAAACTGGACTCTTACCAGTTTCTTTCCATTTTTGACATCGGTAGAATAACTTTATACAGTTGAGTCAGTTTAACACTTGAATTAATGTATGCTGTTCTGTGCATTGTGTCATTTGCTGGAACATTTTTGTAAATGGTTGCCTCTGCAAAGTTCTCTGGTTGACTTGCTCTGAGCTGACAAAAACACTAGATCTTTTTCCATCATTATTCAAATGAGAAACTTTGTTTGTGATTCAAGGGTTGCAACCAGACTAGTTACACACTCCAGTGCATCCCAAGTATATTTTGAGAAAAGTTGTTGAACCTTGTCGTTGAGTCTCCGTTTATTTGCGAAACAAAATACTTGACAGTTCTTTTTGTTCCTGTGGATGATTTTCTTATTTTCTTTTGCTAAAGGTCACAGAAAATGGATTTTGGTCGAGGCGGATCTGTTTATTAACAGAATTGTTTTTTGATGATGATTTGTCCTTTTGATTTGCTTGTATTGTTGAGGTATCTGTGGAGCAGGTGTAATTACAGAAGAGCTGCTGGTTTCTAAGTGTCAGGAAGAAGAAAAAAAGTGAAGCTGAACGTTAGTGCCATGCACACATGTTTCTGTTGTGCAAAGGGGAAATAAAGGGCTTTATTGGACACCCTTGAGTTCATTATAGGCGCTGTGTTTCTCTCAGCCTGCTCGGCTTAGATAAACCTCACTCTGACCAAGGCCACGTCCCCCCTGCTCCAGGCCCTTGCTAAATTGATTTCAGCAATAAAGTGACAGTCTTGCCGTAATATACGGTTGGCCTTTAATTCAGGCTTGTTGCCGTGCCAAGGGGCGCTTGTTTAAGGCTTTATTTACACCCTTGCAGCCTTGCTTGACATGCTGGGCTTCACGGGGAATCAGACCAGAAGATTTTGATAAAAGGTTTGAAATGCCAAAAGCTCTTAAAGTTGCTCAGGCAGTGTTTAAAGTGCTCAACTGTGAACTTGTGTGGGATGCACTACTTAAGCTGCTCTCAGACTTGTTGTCATCAAAAGGTTTGCAACTGTTGAAACAAATGTCCGTAAAAAGAATTTAAAAAAAAAGTTTCATTTGCCCAACTTCCGCCACGGCCGCTGGCGCCCTCCTACTTTGTATTTGAAGTTCGGCTACGACCTCAGAGCGTTCAGCCGTCTGTGTCTTTGAAAGTGTTTGTAGATTTTGACTAGAAGGTGTTTGTGAACTCCAAGTACAGTAACCAAAGTGTTTATCATTTATTGTTGGGTTCTAGCCCTACGTCTTTCTTTTCCTGAAGAGTTTTGCATTCACAGGCTGCACCATCAATCAGACGCTTCCTGCCTGACCTGTGAAAGACTGTAATTAAATTAGTCTAATTAGTTTAATGAAGTGTCACAGTCTGCTGCCTTTACTATATGGAGTAAATTGAAAGAAAAATAGGCATCATTACTCATCAGCTGCTCTGTTCTTCAGAGAGAGGGACACGGAAAGAATTTTCTGTCTATCTTAGAGGAAAAGTCTAACCTTTACCCTGTTTTTGTATTCTCACTCTGGCATTTTTCTATAGCAGTCTGATTGGTCCATTTTGTATCATTGATGCGTTTATGGAATGAAGATAAATTGCCCATTTAATTTTGTTGTCCTCTACTTTTTTCCTACACGTTCAAGTTTATCGCAACACCTTGGGGAGAGTGCAGTCAATAAGACTAACCGTTTAGGCTTTTACTGAAGCATGCGAGGTGCTTAAAGTATGATAACCTCATCAATGATGCTTGTCTTGTAGACGTGGCCAAAGTGTAACCACAGTTTAATGTGATTTAAAGGCTAGCAGGGGGAACTAAACTTGCCTGCTGGGAGCCCGGGAGCTTGGTCAGGGGGTGGCCTGGTGGGATGCTGAAGATGAAGGGAAAAATCAATGGCTAGGAGTCACCTCCATCACTTTAACTAGGCGCTGCAGACGGCCGCGTGCCTCTCAGGGGCCAATTTGTGAAGTAAACTGGAGTGTGTGATTGCTGTTGGAATTCCCAGTGGCCTGAGTGGCCCATTTCTCTGGACCTGGCTCTATTCTAATAACCCTTTTAGTGGAGTACGTACATGAGGCCACTCGTCAGACCCCTCCGTATTTTCTAGCCATAAACAGCCGAGCTGACACTGAGAAACAGCAGAAGTAGTAACCTTCGTTAGAATAACATTTCTGCAAGACTTGGACTCCTGCTGCATGTGCAGAAAACGTGTTTTCTATTGGTGTTCTGGATGCATAAACTAGATTTACCCCTCTGTAAATATTTATAAATAATTTTAGTTATGCTTTTTGTATGACCCAACCACATTGTTTCCTTACTTTATACACATGTATATTTGGTTTGTCTTTAACAACTCGTGTTTTCATTCATATGTTATAGGAAGACTAAATTTATTACTCCATTTATATATGAAGTTAAGTCTCCCCGAAGCAAACCACACTGCGGACGAGAAAAAACAAGGAATTATTTTTAGATATTTGACTAATAATACATCAATACAATGCATGGCAGTGAAGAGGGCCCAGGACAGTAATTTATGCACTAGGCTTCTAAAATAGTATAACAAGCATGCTAGGTTATAATTCACTTGTATTTCAAACAACCTACATTTTGGTTTGCAACTGCATGAAATAATAAACATCAAAAACAAAGCTGCCAAATCAAAATCCAACATGTCTGCCGCCGTAAATGTCCATCTGTCTTGTGAGGTGAATAACTTAAGAATAAGATAAGTGAGTCACTAAGAGTTACCCTCAACAGGGCTATGTTTATTTAGCAATACATTTTATGAACTTTGATGGATTTAAATGCAACTCTCAGATGGTAATCACAATGGCTCTGTCTCAGTTCATGGGTTGTGGCCGACGTAGACCGCGGCCAGTGTTGACCGCCGTCTATGTGGGCTCATGTCGGCTGCATTTATGGCTGTGAAATGAGACGGTCTAGTCTACAGAAGACACATGTTTGCGTGACCACGCTCTGCCTCGTTACCACGCTGATACATTTTATATCACGTCTCTTCAGTTGTTTTTTCAAGATGTAATTTTACGAATTTCCGTATTAATAGAAAAACATTCCAAGTAATTAAATAAAAAGCATTAACAAAATGGGTTTAGCTCCACTATCAGTACTTGTGAATAAACTTCGGTGAGTCGTAAATTTCCAAACTGTCATTAAAAAAAGAAAAAAAAAAACGCCGGTGTAAAATAAAAAGAAAACCTTTGCTGTCTTTGTTGTTCTGTTCAATTTACTGACAGCACAATGAATTCTGGGATACCGTCGGCCGTGTAGGACACTTAGATGTAGCCTACGTGTTTGGGGTTTTGTCGGCTGCGTGTGTAGCCGGCTAGGCGCCGATGAATTGGGACGGCCTATGGTGTGGGGTAGTGACGTCTTCTGCAACCCATGAATTAAGACACAGCATTAACAAAACCAATTAACAATTGAAGTTAACCCAGTTCAAGATGGCTGCTACAGCTAATCAACATTAACCAGCACAAAATAGTTATAATATACAAATATAGTCAGTTTTACAATTATAGGCTAAAATTTGGTTTGATAGTAGCTGAACATCATTGCCAACACATCCAAACTCTTCAAACATTGCACAATATTTCTTGTTTAATCAATCTTGTCTGTTGACAAAATATCTCATGGACTACGATGTTGATTTTAAGAAAACTCAGAAAATAATTGTTGGATGTCCATCAATTCAAGATGTCCACCCAATTGAACAGTACTAGCCAATACAAAAGTATATAACTGGGTCAGTTTAATAAATGTTGAGCTAAATTTGGTGAGAATAATCCTCAACGTACTGTCTGAGTGTCTCGACACACAAGCAGTTTTTCAGACGTTCCAGAGCAGACAGACAGCTGGATCTTTCTGTAGTTTTTTAACAATGAGAAGAAAACCTGCTTTTGCATTTCACCTCAGATTTCTCTGATTAAATTAGGCATTGCCTGGTAAGTGTATCAGTCATGCCTCACTAAAATGGGAATTTGTTTCTTGGTGGGGGGAAGAGGGGCATTAAACAATGCCCTTTGTAATAAAAGAAATGGGAATTGCAAATATGAGCAGTCATCAACTTTAATTGTTCTCTCTGGTGGCTGCGTTGTGGGTGCTGAGAAGCGAGGGTTCAGGAGAGGCGGCTGGGGACAGAGGTGGTTAAATGTAGCGCGTAACGCACTGCCTGAACAGGCTAATGAAGCTGCTGTTTATGACCCACAACAATTGTGTCACCCCCTGAATGACAAGATGCCCGCTCTCACACGGAGACACACTGACACATAAAGCCGTGCACGCTCCACAATGTGTATTTGCTCCCTTTTATTCATGCCGTATTGTTTTCGGAGGAGAGAATAAGGAAATAAAGTGGACAGTTAAACTTTTAAATGCCAGAAAAATGGTGCATAAACATTACAAGAAAGTAATTAATAGTTCAACAGACCTATAGATTTTTTGATGCCCCTCAAAATAAAAAAGCAGACAGGCCTCACTACAAAATGAGAACCAGACAAGAAACCTTATTTACTAGCCATTAAACAAGAAATATTTCCTTTTTGGGAGCAATCCAGCATGACTTTTAGAATAATTTTGTTATGGGAAAAGAATGTTTAGTGTCTGTGTGACACAGCTGGAAAAGATCTGAAGATACAAATCTGTTTTAACTAAGGTTTTCCTTGTTTTTAATGTATTAAACATAAACTCAAAGTACAAACATTTAGTGAGTGAAACCTCAGAAAGTGCATTTCTAAGCAAGTCAATATTCTTGGCATTCGTGTTTGTTTCCACCACTCAAACCTTTGACCTCCAAATATAGACTTAAAACAATTCTTTATTAATATTTATAAAAAACAAATTGTGCAAACAACGTATTTCTGTCTATTAGCACAAAAGAAAACCATTTGTTACTTTTAAATCAATGACACATTTTAATTTTTTCTAGTGCCAAATACTGTAATAGAGATATTTCATTTATTTTGAAGCTGGTTTTATGGAAACATTATAAAGTTATTATTTTACATGCTTTAGATTTCTCTTAGAAGAAGCTCAGTTTGGACAAATTATTAAAATCCATCAGATTTAGTCTGAAATCAGCCAGAAGCAGAAAAATCTCCACACTTTGTTTTCCATGCAAACACTATTTTCTTGACTTAAACATCACTGTCAGTTTTTTAATACATGGCTATTAAAATAGATTTCTTTGAATATTTGAAATAACTGCCTATAGCACTTCTGGTGCAGCCGATTTGTAATTTTACCATGTATTTTTTTTTATCGTTACTTTTACTTTTATTTGGTTACATATAAAACCTAAAAATTATACTTTTACAAATGTCAAAATGTAAATTACTTGTTACACTTGTTTATGTGCTCTGAAAAATGAAGTGACAACCAAGTCATGTCAACTATTTCCACTAAACCTAATGGATGGAAGCAATTTACATATTTTCTTCAGAAAATGCATATACTGATCAATTTACTCAACTCAGTTTAGTGAAACCAGTTTGGTTCAGTAAATTTAACAGTTTATTTCTTAGAAAGTGCGTAAAAATACTTTAAATTGTATGACTTTTCTCATTAGTGAAATTTATTTTTACCAGTCATTTTATGTTAAGGTGTTTTTACTTTTACTTGGTTATATTATTTTATAGACCTCTGGAAATTGTTGTATTTGTGCATGAGCCACTGTGTTTTAAGACTGCAGTGATTCACTTTGAAGTGAAATCAGATTTTATTTAAAACATACTTTTATTGTTTTTATTAAAATTATACGCACATTGAAAAAAAAGGTACTCAAATAATAAATGCACACAATTACTTCATCAAAAAGAAAAATTAAATCAAATGGGGGAAGTTCAAGTAAAATATTATTTCTTTATAACGTGCAGCTGTGTAAAGTATCCATTTAAGTACATGGATATTTACCCCTTACATATCCATGTTTTATAAGAAGACTAAAGTTTTTATTGTGCCAGTGTAGAGCTGGTTGTAATGTTTGCACAAAGGGTAAATATTCACTACCTGTAAAAACCATTAATTATTATCATTAGTGTATTTCTGAATAATTTGTACATTAACACACAGCTTCTTTTACACATCGCTGTTATTCAACTTAGATAAGCTGTTTTGTTAATCATTTTAAAAGTCCTTTTTAAACATAAATATTTTAAATTTGATAAACTGTTATCAAGTGTTTTTCAAACCACAGCTCACATTTACAATAAATTTCCAAAATGTATTTTCAGAAATATATTTTCTATGCTGTTTAAAACTGAGTATTAGATGTTTAAATTTAACTTGTTTGCATTTTTGTTTGTGTTTGATTTCCTACTTTATTTTTGCGGTAATTACCTGATCAGAAGGTTGAACTGGCTCAGTTCAAACCTGGTTTTGTTAAATAACTGGGCTCAGAACATGAATGTACAGTAAATTCATGCAGATTATTTTAAAACTGTAATCCATTAAAGGTTAGTGAGTAGAACTTCTTCCTGCGTGCATTTTGCAGTGTAAGACACTCTTATAAATAAACACAATGAAAGCAGAAAAACATGATAAGAAAGTCAGTGGCTCTAATTAACGTTTAATTCTTCTGAGGACTGTACGGACGTGATAAAGGCAGGGAGGCTTACTGAAGTACATACAGTGTTGTACATGATAATTCCTTTACAGTTGAGTTTTAATCCAAGTTCAGGAGGTTGATTTGCTGCTTGTGTGTTAGGTGTGTGAGTTCTTGTGGCGTGAGGCTGAGCTGTGCCGGTCTCTGTTGCCACCTAGAGCTCAGCGCGAGCTTCCCTCATCTCTGTGTACATCACAGAACAGGAGCTGCACTCTGCTCCTGCCCTTTAAAAACGCCTGCCTCGGATGAAAGACGTGGCATTTCATTATCATATAGGTATGTGTTGGTGCCAGAGGGGCCGCTAGCATATGCAACGCCAGAAAAAAAAAACTACTTTCCCTCCTCCTTCCTCCTCCTTTCCTCTCTCCGCTCCTTTATCTCCTCAGTGGGATGGAGATATCCCACCATGCAGGAGCCCATCAGCTGCTGCAGGCTCTTCAGGGAGGGAGTGTCTCTCACTCCTCTTTCCAAAAAAAGCACGTCTCTCAAGAAGGGGCCACTGATGCAAAACTCAGCACCGTAGCCGAGCTGCTGCAGCTCACAGAACAGGAGGAGGTAGGATGTCCCCTCTTTCTCTGGATCAGTGGCTGGAGCTGCAGCAAGTGCAGAGAGAATAACAATGTTTAGACCAGTAATTATGGGGGGGATCTTTTTATTTTATATTTTTTAAGTAGAACTTGGATATGTTATCAACCGTTGATGTGATGACAGTCTGCCTGATTGCAAAGGTTACACAGGTTGTTTTAAAAAAGACAGGAAATTATAAGGAGGAAGATTGTAAAGAACCAAATTCCAAATCATCGTTTTTTATAGACTTTTTTTTATTAGGATGAGTCATCCCATATCTTTCACTCTGTGAAAGTTGTTAAACTGTGATAAATGAAATAATCTTTTACATAAGTAAAAGAAAAATATGCCTTTAGAGTGCAGAAACCTAAAGACAGAGCAGTATAGGGTAAATTTGTCTATTTTATGCATTCAGCCTTTAAAACAAGCAAACAGTGTTGCATTAAGATAAGAGTGAAGACACCTTTAAGACAAACATTATATTTAGAATTTTATACTTACAAAGCTGTAGTCTTAAAAACTCATTCCTTATTCCTGTTTAAATACAAGAGCATTACAATATATTCAGGTTATGTAGAATACAAACTCAAGTTAGCAACAAAACATAACATAAAGCACTGTGTTGTTATGGATTAGTCCAATCTTAGTCCGAAACATAGCGGTGCAGCCTGTGGGACCATTTAACAGCAATAAATAAATCTCTTCTGACGTTGCTGTGAAGAAATGATTTCATTCAGCTTTGTGGGCAAGATCCCACAGCAGCATTTTCTGTAGGTTTACATGTAGACATATATATCATGTTCTAATGTCATTCTCTCATCAAAGACATACCCAGAGTGTTCTTTGACTCGTTCATGTTTGAGAAACCATTGAATCTCCTGTAGCCATGTGGAGCTAATTGAACACTTGCTGGTACAAAGCCCCGCCTATTTAAACAAAGCTCCTCCCATGAGCTCAGTCTGCAGCCGAGGTCCCGCCCCTACAGAGCACCCCTCCCCTGAAGTGTTGTCGGAAATGATAAGAGGTTCTTAGAGACACAGAGGCCAATTGCGATAGATAGATAGATAGATAGATAGATAGATAGATAGATAGATAGATAGATAGATAGATAGATAGATAGATAGA
>JAUBOC010000149.1:17166426-17177341 GCA_032275365.1 Anablepsoides cearensis | reverse complement strand
GCACTGAGATCTAACAGGACAAGAATGGACACAAGTCCACTGTCTGAGGCCATGAGAATATCATTAGTAACTTTCACTTGAGTAGTTTTCTCATCAGTGAAATTTATTTTTACCAAAGTCATTTTCTGTTCATGTAATTTTACTTTTACTTTATAGAGCTCTGATTAGGGTTAGCATTAGCTGCTCTAACTGACTTCCAGCATTGGGCTCACACGCAGTCCTGATGGTGAAAGTGTCTCAAAAATACATCATCATCATCATCACATGGCAGTATTTGAAAAATCTCAAATAATAATTATCAGTTTTACTGATGATTAATTGCACACGATACCATTTTACCCGTAGCTGATGAACTGTTTTTATTTTTTTCCAAAAAAGTATTACTGTGCATTAAAAATAAATTTCCACATAAACCAATAGTTTACTATGTCACATTGTTACTTTATATTACTGTTCCACAACAAAAGTTGGATCATAATGCACAACATAGGGTCAGTACATATACCTACTCGTTAATGATTAGTGCTTTGGTCTTCTGTGATGGTTCCTCTTGTTCCTCCTGTTCTTTAGTTGTCTCTTGTCAGAAACAATCACCAGGCAGTTCTTCATTAGAGGCTTTTTTTTTCCTGATGTACTTAAAGGTCTTTGTTTTTCATCCTCTATAGTCGCTCTGACCCTTATATACAGCACATATTGTACGTCTGCTGTCTGTCTGTCACACACCGAGTAAAACGCAGGGAAATGCAAATTGGACATTTATTCACTTAGTGCATGAATTTCTAAGTGCCATACAGAACATAAAAGGCATGATGAGCACTTTGTGAAGAACCCACTGTGCAGTACCTGCTCGGTCCTAAACAACAGGGGGCATAGTTAGAAACCAACAAGCGAACATAATGGAGCATTTAACAGCTAACGAACTGGAATTTTTTTTTCTCTTCATGGGTTTGTGAAAAGATGGGTTTCAGCTAACTACATGTAGTCAAGGGAACGGCTTTTAATCTAAATCCTGCATTATTTATCTTTGCATATGCTGTTTCTCTGGCCATATGCTGGTGCTATTTACACACGGATCAATAAAGCCTTTAGTTTTGTGGCCAGCTTTATATTACGTGCTCTAAAATGTGACTGCTCGTCTTCTCCAGAAGCACCGAATACGCACAGAGGAGGTTTTTGTAGGCCCGGGTAAATAAGCCCCACCACAAGTACAAATAAACAAACAGCGGGCTCTGTCAGAATGCAATTTTCAAATGTGTTTTTACTTTCAGCCTTGGCACCTCAGTGAAATTGAAAAAAAACATGAAGATTAGGGTAGTGTGTTTTTTTTTTTTCCCTTTCCAGATTGGAGGATGAAGCTCTGTAGGCAGACAGACAGCTGGATAATACCAGCACCGGTGAAGTACTGCTGTGCTGACACCCGCCTGCGTTCCCTGCGGCACAGACAGCAGTGATAGGTGGTTGAGGGTTGGAGTGGCAAGGATAAAGAGCACATGAGAGATCCTGTGATGGCCCTCCGAGGCCAGGCAAACCAGCATCGCTCCTTCCCCAGGGACACTCACTAAATCAGAGCAGGAGGAGGCAGGGGAGGCACTTCTCTGGCTTTATGAGGTAGTTAGCATGGTTTGGCCCTTCCTCCTCCTTGTTTCCCATTTAAGAACTGACTGGCCCTCTGATAACAAATGGCGCCACAGGTAATTGGAAAATTGGCAGGCTTGTCTGGGAGATTTGGTAGATGGCGCAAGTGTATACGACAAGGGAGTTCATGAAGTGTCATCCCACGGCTAGATTTATGTCAACTTCATGAACCGGCACCCGAAAGTATCCAGAGTTGAGGAAAACAAGGCTCGTTTTTCTTGAGAAGGAAAGCTGCATTTCAAGACTGTTCCAGAAACAAGGTTTCTGTTAGTAAGCATTGATTTACAAACGACTCTTTGCATTGACCCTATACACAAACCTGAAAATAGCTTCACACATCCACCTATTTTCATGAAAATCCAGAAGAGACACTAATGGACTCATCTTCACCCCAACCAAACAGGTAACGTTCAGTTTTTATAGTCTTATTGGATTATATGAAGCTTTTATAGTTTACCCTTGAAAACGTTACTGTTAATGTTTAACGTTAGGCCTGTGATTGTAAATTGGCTTGAAATTAAGAGTAAGAAGACAAAATAAATCACATGTACCAAATAAAAATAATCTTTTAAATGTATCTCCAACTCATGAGAAAACCTTTGATGTTTTTGTTCATAAATTTAGAAACATCACTCATGTAAAATCTACCGAACACTTTGTCTCTTTCAAACAAACAATTAAGGCCCAAGTTCTTCACAACTCAGGTATGAAAGAACATAAAAGCAGTCGGGATGCTATCTGATAAACATTGTAACCTTAATTATAGCATTTAAATTTAAATCAGTGCGCAAACGGTTTGGTTTATGTAGTGCTGGGCCATTTATGGACCACCTTTTACAAACCACCTCTGGGCCACCAGAGGAGCCCTCATTCTTTACGGTATCTTTGTTGAGTGTTAGAGTGTTAGTGCATTGTGTGGGCCAGAACTGGGCCAGACGAATTTATATCTATGTAGGATCCTAAAGGGTCCACAAACATAACTACTGTAAAAACTGAGAGCAAAGCCCACACAGCAATTAAACAGTTTGTCAGGCAGCTGCTTGATACCCTGCTTAGATCTAACAGTATATTTACACCCACTGGTTTTACTTGTAAAGTAAACATGTCAAACAATGCTTACACAGTTCATGGTCCAGCTAACATTTGGAAATTATTATTAATTTATCACTTTTATTCAAGTTATTTATGTTTACTTATGCTGAAGTTGGTTGTGTTAGAACACAGTCAAGGCTCCATTGCAACACATTCCATGTCAAACACCTGTTCCAAAAAGGATGTTATTAAACAAACACGGTCCATGTAACAATCTGATGCAAAAACTATGATGTGCATTAATGTATTTCATAGTCCCACTATGAAAAAGTTCAGGTTGGAACCTCAGTGGGGGTTTATGAAACATCAAACAAAGTGTCCTGATGCATCTCAATAATATGGGTAGAAAAATCTTACGAGGTTGAGTTTGGTCCTCTGGATGGGTACTTCTTTGTTGAATGTCCAACTTAGAAGACTCCTCTGTGAATAACCACCTGTTAGTTATGTATGGGTCTTTATCTTTTAGGACCTGCAGAGTCTTTGTTGAGATGGACAGTTTGGTCTTAGTAGGGCCTTCACAAAGTCTGGGAATCAAACTAAGTAAAATTACCTGGAGTACAATTGTGAGGTCAGCCCTGATGAAGAGGCTGGTCAGTGAGCATTTGATGGTTGGTTTTCCTCCATGGGACAAATTACTTTGGACCTACTACCTGCAAGACACATCTTTTTAGGAAGCATTATGGATGGACTGAGCATCAGTCTGGGGAGGTAGCATTGGGAGACCCATTGGTTGGTGAAGCTGTGTTTTGGGACAGACTGTCACATATCTGCTTGGTTAGGAGCACAAGCTTGTGTGAGTTTAAGGGATAGTGGCTGGATATGTTTGGGGTTATTGTCTGGAGAGGGGTTGGTCCCTGTTCTACTCTGTAGTCACCCATGGTCATTATTCAAAAGGTAGGGTACACCCTCAATTGCAGGTTGGTTTTGTAATAATTTTGTCAGATTTGTGTTTGCATGTCTAAACACTTGAATGAACTGGGGATCAGAGATTCTACTTCAGAAGCCCTTTCATCCACTTCTTTGGCAGAGCTTTTTCTGCAGCCCAAAAAGACAGGAGACACGGCGGCTGAAGGATCTTTTTCACCAAAAAGGTTACAGCATTAAACGAAGCAAGAACTCACTTAGCCCCAGCTATTTCTTCTTCCAGCACTGTCAGCACAAAAAATAGATACTGTGCTGATGCTTTGCTGGGCCAGAGAAAGAAAACTGCTTTTGTCAGGAACCAGGGGCGGGCTCATGGAGACCAAAAACCAATAATAATATGCTATAGTTAAAAATACACAATTAGTTTTACTTTTACGTTGCTCCATTTAGGACAAAATACTTTGTGTCAGCATGAAAAAGAAGTAAAAAAATAAGTAGAGTAACATCACTGTCTCTTATCTTCTTGCAGTTTTTTAGTGTGCATATGCTTCAGCAGTTGTTGTTTTTTTTTCTTTTTTTGTTCTTAAACGAAAATTTTTGAATCAGGTTTCAGAGAAAAGGTTTTTGGAAACACCTGGCGTCCTTTTAAGGGAAACCACAACTTCTGTGCTATCACACATGTGCAGTGTGATTCCAGTCATTCCCAGTCCAGGACTGACGCGTGTTCTGTCCTCTTCGAATCATTCAGAAAAAAATAAAAGTCAGTATTGTGGGTAAAGTGAGCTCTGACACCCCTCTGAGCCGCCAACAGAGATACTATCTGAGCCGAGGCCAAGCCAGGCAGACCAACTTCTGCTGCTGAGAAAATGATAATGAGCTGATGACATCAGTGAGCGACAGCATGATTATTCAACAGATTTGTTACAGAGGGAATATTAAAAACTACACAGAACAGCAGCTTTGTAATTAGTTTAAAACATATTGAACCACAGGATCGCTAAAATTAGTTATTTCAGTTTGTTTTGTTTGATTTGAGACAGACGTCCATATGTATTCATATACATAATACTAAAATGCACAGCATCTTATAGAGGCCTGGCATGGAAACTTCAGTAGATGAAGCAATTACAGCATTATTGTGTAAATGTGTAACTTTTTTTACAATGAACATAAGAAAATTTGTAACGTACCCTGAGATCATTCCCATGTAAATGGGATCAAGGTAAAACAAAAACAGTGACCAAAATCATTCTTGACTGACAGTAATTAGCACCCAGCTATTGTCTGTTCTCAGCTTGCTGAAGGCAAGTGGATTCATGAGGTGCTGCGGACCCTAACCTGGTGATCACACATTCTGGTGTGTAGATGTGTCTATTAACCTCTGTGGGGAGGGGGGTAATTGTATCTGTCAGAGCTGTTTAATCACCACTGCAGCTCACACCGCTGTCACTTTCACTTTGTCTGCTTTTCTAAATCAGCTGGTGTCTGCTCTCTCTGTTTCACATTTATCTTTGTTGCTTTAAAATGCACATTTACATGTACAGTGTCAGCAGCTGGGAGCACGCCGAACAGCTACACCCCCATGCGAGGTCATTCAACATGTTGCTTTCACAGCTGAAGGATATTATACGAAATTATTTCCAAGATATTTTGCTACAGTAGGTGCGTTGTGAAGGGTTTCAGCTCCGCTGTAGAAAGTAACAATGAAAACAATTTTATGAAAAGTTTTGTTTAGTGCTACTCAATTTTAAAATTAGAAAGCGCAAATCTGTAAAAATTTTGTAAAACCTGTAAAGCGCAAATGAGAAATTTACAGGGTTCCCACGGGTCCTTGAAATCCTTGAAAGTTTGTGAATTTGAAAAAATTATGTCAAGGCCCTGGAAAGTTTGTAAAAACAGCCAAAAATTACACTTGTCCTTGAAAGTCCTTGAATTTTTTTGGGGGGACTGAAGTTCTCTATTCACACGACTGATTTTCATCATCTGTAAAAAAATAATAAAATATTTATTGTGGTGAACAACTCAGGATTACGGTAAACTGACGTGGCTTTCAACAAATAACATGAGGCATAGTCATAGTGTTAACCAATCAGAGCAGAGTAGGGCGGGTCGTTCTCAGCCCAGGTGAAGCACTGAAGCTCCTCCTGTCTTCACCGAGCATCTGGACAAGTTCACATCCCCTCCTCCCAAACTGAGCTGCCAAACCTCCCAGGATGTCCATGTATTGTAGATATGAATGTAGGGAATACATTTAATCCACTTTTTTATCATTGATTCTGACTCAACAACTTCTATGTTGTTCAGTTTTTCAATGAATTTACATCATATTAAACCTGTTTATTGGTAACATTTTGCTGTAGCAGGAGATAATTGCCATCACGCATGGATCTTGAATTTGAGGAAATTGGTACTAGAAAGTCTTTGAAAGGTCCTTGAATTTGATGTTGACCAATGTGTGGGAACCCTGAATTTAGGTCCACAATTAGCGCTTTTGTGCTTTAGGCTGTGTCCAAAATGGCAAGGCCAGGTCCTCCGAAGGCCGAATTCGTTGGCCGCTTACGTCACAATGCTGCGACGAAGGCCGTCCCAAACCGAGGACTCCTCCGATGCGGCCGACAAATGCGTCCTTCCTTTTCCCCAAATTGAAAGATGGTTCGATGGATCCTTCCCGGCCTTGCATATCCCATAATGCATTGCGGCCCGACTGGAGTTTTTTTTTTCGGCTAGTAATGTCGGACGAAGCGAGAGAAAAGTACGTTTTAAATAAAAATCTGGCGGTTTAAAAATTAATAAATTGAAGCGGTTGTAATTTTATTACTTTTATCATTTGTATAGACATGTTTTTAAATATTATTTTTGTCAGGAAAAAAACTGTTATTTAGCAAAATAAACATGCACCTACGGCGGGTCCATTAGTTCTTCAAGTTAATTTTATTGTTTTTATTGTTTTTGTGATATTAATAACGCTAAAAATTTGATATTTTTCTTATTTTGATCTAATTTTGCTTCTGTTTAGCGTCATCATGGTTGCTAGTGACATGACGTAAGCCGGGGTAAAGACGGGAGGCTGGACCGTCCAAATTCACAGTCCACTAATGCTGATACTAATTTAATAAGAGCTGAAATTCAGCTATTTTAAAACTATTTTAAGTACAGTAGAATCAAAGAACAATCTTTAACAAAATCTAAATGCATATACAAAATCCGTGATCCCCACCCACTTGTCAATTATTTGGTGTGGCACCTGGGATGGCCAGTCAGGTGCCAGAGGTGGCCACCCCTCTGACTCCGCCCCTAACCAGAAGCTCCTGATTCTCCAGTTTTCATTTTTCAGAATGACTTCCTGTATGTGTGACCTGAGTGTTTGTTGTCCTGTCTCTGCAGGAGGAGGAGGAGGAGGAGGAGGAACCGCAGCTGCAGGAGGAGGATTCTGTCAAACAGGAAGTGGCAGAGCAGGAGATCCCAAACTGAAGCTGATGGAGAGTATGTGGACGCCTCACCTCCCGTCTTTGCCTTTTCTGTTCAGACTATAGCACAGAAAACTTTCTACTAGCCTCCCAAAGTTTGGATTCAGCCAGCAGTTAGCTTCCACTCTAGAAAGCTTAACAACCAGAGATGTATTTTAGAAAACACTATTCAGATAATGAGATTTTTAGTTTTAAGGGTAGAGTTTGTACTTATGGATGGAGCTGAACCGATGGACAGTTTCTCTTGATCATTCAGGAGCTACAAATGTCTGGCATCTCTGAAACACTCGATGCAACCTGTTTTCATACATTACTGATCAGAAAACGTGTTCTCAGAATCCTGTTTACAAGCAAGCAAATGGTGGCAGAACCTTTGATTTCCTTTGAGCACATTTCTATGCTGAGCACAGCTTTACCTGTCTGACGTCAGCAGTGAAGCTTTTTTTATTGTCTTCAAACACATTTCATTTGACTGGTTGGTTTGATTTTTGAATTGTGTGTTTATTTTCTTTTTTCTTATTAAAACATCAAAATTTGTTCCCACTGCTATTTAAGTATTAAGTTTTCTTCTTGTCCTACCAGTAAGGGTGTCCCGATCAAGATTACTGTTAGATGGGCATTTGATATCACACCATATTATCTTAGACCAGGGGTCTGCAACCTGCGGCTCTGGGGCCACATGTGGCTCTTTGGTCCCTCTGCAGTGGCTCTTTGAAAATGTGACCAAACATCACAGAATCCTTTTTTTGTTTGTTTTTTATATCCACAACAGAAATCTATTTGTATGCAAATATGTAATCAATACTTATGCAAGTAAACCATGTTGATTAGCTCATGCTAACCTGTTCTGTACTTAAATAAACCAACTTATTTCTAGGATCTTTCTCTCAAATCCATCAGAATTACCTTTAAATAATATGAAGACATAATAATAAGAATTAGAGAAAAAACATGCCTGAATATGTCAGTTGTACTTGATTTTATGAAATTCGGTATAAACTATATACAGTATTTTCATGTTTTCATTTGTCCCTATGTGTAAAAATAATAATGAATAATAAAATTCACAATATATTTTTTAGTTTTCTAATGTCACTGGCCGTAAAGGTTCCCAAAAAGGCCTTAAAAAGGCCCACGGACCACCAGTTGATAATCACAGTTGTTGCTTGTTTCGTGGCTCTGGACCCATTTTATAAGTGCGTCAAGAAGCAGAAATGGCTCTTTAAATTGTAAAGGTTGCAGACCTCTGTCTTAGACTTATGACAGACTTTGTGATATCATAAAACATATCGTCATCCAAACAAATCAATATGTTATATTGTGATTAAGCTGGTGATTTACACTCGTATTCATGACGTTACCTCTGTCAAGCTTCAGATGGTGCTGTTTTACAAACAGGTCACCTGACTGAGCTGCTAGCTGCAACGACGCTTAAGGCTGGTTTATACTTCAACACACTCGAGACAGCGGATCAGTGATTGCCATATTTCACAGGTCTTTGTCTCAGAGTGTTTATAGTAAGAGGGTGACACGGCTAATACGGGACAGTTGACAACCCTACACCAGAGACACTTCTCATGCATATGTCTGCTGCTCGCTTTGACAAACTCATCCCCCTGTTACATTCAGCACGTACTAACGCACAGTGTTAGTTTTTCAGGTTTTGTAGAGATGATATGTTTTGTTAAGCGGAGCTAGGGATGCACCAATCCGATATAAATATCAGTATTGGCCCAGAAATTGAAAATAAAATCTAGATTGGTTATCTGTGGACAATGGACTCGATCCATAGGGGCAGATCTATTCAGTCTAATTTGACGTGGTACGCCAAAAATATTTGTCAGAGACAGTATTATGGACTAGAATAGAAACTGCACGGTAAAGTGTGCAAACACGTATTAGAGGAGATAAAATATGTCAAACCCATGAGTTTTACTTGATATATTGTACATTACATTTTGAATTACTCTGTTTTACATTGGGTGTTATGTTCTTATACCCCTGGAGAAGGTAAAGTTGAGTTATTTCTACCTGCTTCACTAAGCTTCTGAAGCTATTCATTTATTTAAGGTTACGGTAGACTACTGGAGGACAGTGATCAAATGTACAATTCAGTACATTTAAGTTTATGTGTTTAAAAAAGAAGGAAAGAAATGTTTGAGTCAAAAGGTATTGGATCAGTATCGGACGGTACTAAACCTCAGAAATTTGTATTGGATGTGTAAAAAGTGGATCGGCGCATCCCTATGCAGAACCCTCCTCCCTCTGAGCTGCGTTACTCCACCGCTCTGCCTGTTTACTGTGAAAAAATAAAGGGGGAACGATTGTCTCTGTGGTTGAAGAGGAAAAATAAAGGTAATACAAGGAATAAAACTATGAACACCATTTTACTACACGCAACTCTGTTTCTATTGTCTGTCTTAGCCGCTCAAAATATTCGGAGGGATAGCAGATGGAAGCTACGCAATTTTGTCACGTAGCATCGGCAAGACGAGTGACTTGAAGTATAAACCAGCCTTTACACTGCTAACAGGAAATGACTGTTGTTCATTGTTACATGTTCTACTTTGGTTCCTTTCATGCTAAACTGAATGATGCAAACATGTTGGGTTGTTGGCCTCATCCTTTTTTTCTAACCAAATTTGCTCGCTGCAACCGGTAAGAACAGTTTGCATTCCATCGTAAAAAAAAAAATATGTTCCATACAGGATAAATCACTGTGGTCTCTATTGTGAAAGCTGTATTTCAGTTGTAATTCAGTGTGACTGATTCATGTGAAACCATAGATACTGAATCAGGATCAGTAGCTACTCCGCTACAGATCAGTGACTGATGCCTTAATCAGTACTCTAATCTGATACCTGGGATTGGGACATCCCTACTACTACTTGTTTATCATCTTGATTTCAGTTCCTAAATTCCATTTTTAGCAGTTTGATCTGTCTGTAGTTGGGAATTGTCTCCTACATCTCAGTAAAGCAGCTACACATTTTATATGATCTTACGTAAAAACAGGCTTCAATCATCTCAAACCAGCTGCTCCATTTACAGTGTTTGTTTTGTTTTTATAATGCAAAGAGTCAGAAAGTGATGACTACATTTAGTTCCCATGACTGTTATGCTCATGTATTGGATCTGACCAGAGCCACTGTCCGGCTCAACAAGTGTCAGATATCCACAGTGAATCTGGAGTTGACCCCTGAAGTGCCAATAAATCTGAAGTGCAAAACAGTTTTGGTTCTCTGTTAATCATCATCACACAAATATAAATCCTTCAGCTTTGGGTTATCTGAGCTTAATGGTAATTTTTTACTACCAACAATTTGTACCCTCACTTCATACTGAATTGTCATTTTATACCAATAGACAATTGCACCCATGCACCTACTACATGCTCTTTTAGTTTTGGTACCAGCTCCTCTTGATTATTAGGCTATTTGGGTTAGGAAGAAAACAATGAAAGTACTATTTCCAAGACAGTGAGCAAAACAAAATTCTAAAGTTTATGTTTGTACTTTAAATCACCTACATTTAGACGTGCAATCACTTAGTCTGTGTGTAAAATACTCTTGTGGTCACAAATTTGCTGTGAAAGTGTAATAAAACTGTAGCTGCTTGTATAGAATATATTGAAACCACAATGTCACCTGATGTTGTTTTGACACACATAATGGATTGTCATTTTTTAGGAGCTAATTGCCCGGTTCTTTATTTCTTCCATTTTAAGGGTCTGGAGTTAGCTGGAGAACAGTCAAATGCCCAGGTCTAATCATGGTATTAATAATAATCAGTGGTGGGCACGGTTCCGCTGATCCGCACATCCGCTATTAGCGGAACTAACTATTTCATTAGCGATT
>JAUBOC010000149.1:17151529-17161761 GCA_032275365.1 Anablepsoides cearensis | reverse complement strand
CCTTTTTACATCACTTCCTGTTTCTTCACATGCAAATATCTCAACAACCGTTCATCTCAGCGACGTGAAATTTGTTTAGCAAAATGTTATCATTGTTATCTTTCCAAAAATGCATTCATGTTTATTACAAAAAGTTGATGTCACAGGTACTTTAAGCTCTCCAATGAGCACCTCGCCCCCAAAGACCCCCTTCCTTTCTAAGTGATGGTAAAAGTTTGACGTGGTCCCCACAGTCTCTGAAAGCAAAGCCCCTGCAGAATTTACAAGTCGCTGTATAATTTCTCATGGATGTTGTTTTGCAAATATATACTTTATGATTTATATAGCGGAACTGTTTTACCGAAACAAAAGTTAGCAATGAGTCACGCTTAGATTTGAATCTGTACGTTTTACATCCAATGAAAGCAAAGATGTTAACAAATGAACTGGACAATATCCCGGCAATTTAGTGGCATGTCCACGGTTGTGGTCTTGAAATAAAACCCAGAGTCCTCAATGTCTAAGACCAAGACAAGACCGAGTATAAATGCAATCGAGTCCGAGACGAGACAGAGACTATTAAAAAGTGGTCTTAAGACCAGTCTTGAGACCAAGAACACTACGTAGGTTGTGACAAACATAGTGGGGTCATCATCTAATATGGATGTATTTAGACCTGAGCTGAAGTCTGAACTGGACCAACCTTTTCTTGTTGGCTGGTTCCAGTACAAGTTATAAGTTTTGCCCCATTTTTCATAATGAACGTGACAAAGCCTTTGGCAAAATTAAAGACATTTCTTCTTTCGGGTGGTGATTTTTGATTCAACTAGGTCTTACCTTGCTACTGCATGTTCAAATATTTATTTTTCTGACACATTTAGCTGTGATTAATTATTTCACGCTCATAGTAAAGGTCATGTAACATGATTGTATGAGGGAGTCGGTGGAACCTATGATAGATAAAAGTGGTAAAATCAAACAGTTTCCCTCTCTGACATGCACACTCCAATAACAGTTGTGCCTTTTTCTGTTTCTCTGTCAATGTGCTGATTCTAATATTTTACAACTCAATAGTATTATTAAAGCTTTCCATAAAACACACAGTGCAGGAGATGCTCTGAATATCAAGGAGGAAAAGCTAAAAGAACTTGTGAACTGAAAGAAAATTGGGAAAGAAGATTAGAAAGAGAGCTGTTAGTCTCAATTGTATGTTGGCATGTAAACAGCTCCGAGTTATTCTGTCCTCCAACAAAATAACACCACGGCTCATTTGTTCAGGAGATCATTCAGTGATGTATCGCAGGGCTGAAGGATTTCCCCGTTAATGCTCAAGATGAAACGCTTCCAATCTTCTTTTTGCTCAATCGCTCCATACCAGTCCATGCTGAGCACAGAAGCTTGACTATCTGTGCGAGGGGAGGGGTCCCCGAATAGCTTTCCTCCCCCTCCCCCTTCCTCCACTGTATTTTTCACATCTTCACGTTCCATCAGCAGTCAGACCTGGGACGTCAGCGCTCACACATTCTGACATTAAGGCATCGAGGGGTGTAATTCCAATTTGTTTCAAAGGAACTATTAATTTGCCCATTTCAAGGCCAGGCAGGAGGGAAACCCTGTAAGACTGCTGAACCGTGAAAGACATTATCTGGAGGCTTCAGATTTTGGTGAAGAGACATGTGGAATTGATGACAGGAGGCGTCGGTGCCTGCAGACGTTTGAGCCGGGCTCCCCGCGGTCGCGCTCCCAGCATGCCATCTGAGAGCGATGTCATTAGGCATATTATAACACCAATGGGTACATTAATGACAGAGTGGCCTGCTCTACCACCCAGTGCCCCGCCAAACTCCTATTTACACCCCCAGAATACTAAACAGCTCCTGATGATGAGCCTAATATACCGAGCGTGGAGCGGTGCTTAACAACCAGCTCCCACAGCAACAAAGGAAACACTGCTGGCTTTGTGTCTTTACAGCCGTGTTAATATCACAACACATGTACCTCTCATTTGTGATACCCGGGATAATATTCCTTCTGTTTTATTCACAAGGAATTATGTGTCTCAGATTACAACTCTCCATTAGTTAAATTATATTAGTTAAAAACAGAATGTTTTATTTAACCTGCAATGATCGTAAACTCATGAGTTGGATGAATCAACATTTATGGTAGCTTCATCAAAGAATCTTAACTTCCTCTCTATTTAAAGCATATCTATTTGTAATGTGATCCTGAATGACATGAGATTCAATTTTGAGTTATTTTTCATGAAAAAGTGTCATCCAGGAGGGCCGCTGCTCCTCCACGTCGATGAGGTGGTTCATCTGGTTAGGATGCCTCCTGGACGCCTCCCTGGTGAGGTGTTCCACACGTCCCACTGGGAGGAAGCCCAGAGGAAGACCCAGGACACGCTGGAGGGACTATGTTTCTTGGCTTGCCTGGGAACACCTTGGGATTCTCCCAGAGGAGCTGGTCCAAGTGGCTGGAGAGAGGGAAGTCTGGGTCTCTCTGCTAAGGCTGCTGCCCCCGAGACCCAAACTTGGATAAGAGGAAGAAAATGGACAGATCAAAATGTGTGAAAATTATTTAGATGTTAATGCATTACAATTTAATTTACCTTTGGGATTAATAAAGTATTTTTGAATGGGATTAGTGCTGTTCCATGCATAGTGTTTTTTAAAACATACAGACTCATACATTCAACAACCTCCCGAGGCTGATGTTCTAATAGTAACACAGACATTGTTCAGGTAAGAAAACAGCTATAAACTAAACATGGTGTTATGTCAAAGTATTAGATTGTGTAGTTTTATTTTTTCACATCTTAGTGACATTTTTAAGACAGAGTTGTTTTATAAGCCTGAAAAAATACATCAAAGCTAGCCTTAGTTTGGCTAATCATTGTAGGAAAACTTTTGCCTTTTTCGTCATACTTTGGGTTCTGCAGCTGATGAGGGACTGACTGGTGATAACTTTCACAGAACATCATTCCAAGTCACTAAAATATGTATAAATAATTTGTGTGATATCGATAAATATTGGTTATCGGCCATAATACCAATTTGATATCGATATCGGCGCATCCCTACTTAAAAGTCTTGTGATGTATATAACAGACCTCTAAGGTTCACAATGTTTTCTTGTTATATATATAACAAGTATTTATTAAGTTAGCATCCCATGTATGCTACATAGACTAAGAGCATAGAGCAAAGTTGTTGTTTTTTTTTTTTTTTATTTTACTGTTATTTAACCAGGAAAATCCCATTCAGATCACAGACCTCTTTTTCAAGGGAGGCCTGGGCCTCAAGGCAACCTAGTGTACATATTTTTTGGGGGGTGTGGGGGAAACTGGAGAACCCAGAGAAAACCCACGCAAGCACAAGGAGAACATGCAAACTCTGCACAGGAAAAATGTAGTGGATTTTAGAATATTAGGAATACTTTGAAGATTCAATCAGCTAAAGTTAATAAATCCATCAAAAGATTTTTTTTTTAAATGTGGAGAAATCTATTAGCTCAAAGGACAAGACTGAAAGTTAGTACAGTATCTTCAGTCCCTCAGGGGCCGCTGCATTAAACCGGTCTGACATCACTGCATGGGCTCAGGAACACTTCCACAGACACTGTGTTTTCTGTACGGAACCGTCCAGCCTGTTATCAATAAACAGTTGAAAAGCCTGCCTCTCTGATGGTAGAGGGATGTATTACACAACATAAATGTAGCCAAGCATATACAGGTTTTAGAACACCACATCCTCCAACACAACAAAAAATATTTCAAAAAAGGACCCAGAACTGTTGAACAGCAAGAACCTTATATCAGACAAGAATGAGACATTCTCCTCTAAAAACTCCTACAACTGATCTCCTCAGTTCCTCCGACATTTATAGACCAAGAACAAGAGAGCATAATAAACACGGTACAGTATGTGAAGCTGATGATTTCTCAACATAGCTTGGTTTGTGGGAGGGTTTTAGTAAACATGTTTGACTTTACATGTCCTTCAGTTTGAATTGAAATGTTGCTGCTCCCACCTGGTCCTCATTATAAACAGATTGTTAAAGAACCTTAATGTTTGAGATGAAAACAATCATTATGCTCAGAAGTTTCCGGCTGATGTTGGACCCCTGTCTGCTCAGGAGCCAGTCAGGAGGTCTATCTTTAGCAGGTGTGAGAGGACCAGTTTGGGCAGCAGATGGTAACTGAGAGGGAGCGGGCTGCAGTTTACAGTAAACAGATTTTTTATGTTTGGCAGGTCATGGGGAGAGTCTGGCAAGTTAATAGGAGCACTCAGACAAACGCTGGTAAGACAAGACGTAAGTGAGATAAAGTAACCTCAGCGTGATTCTGAACAAGCCCCGGAGCCACGAGCGTGTTTACACTGAAATGTTCTGATTCATAGAGTCTGACTCCAAACCTCTAACTGCTGGTATTACAAAGAGCAAAACCAAGACACAAACAATCAAACATATAGCTGAAGGAAATTATTATTTTGGAAAAGAAGAATACATTTATTTGTTTTGGATTGAAGAAAAAAAAACATCTAGTTATCTTCTTTTCAAAACCCTGAATGTGCAGAAAGCCGAGGCAGCAGACAGACCGGTGTTCATCTCATCGATCTGATCTTAGTTTTACAGATGCCTCTCAGACGTATAAAAGTGGTTCAGACTTTATGTTATAGGAGACAGTTTGTGAGCTCCTTTTCATGCACCTGACCAATGTGGCCCATTAAACCCCCGAAAATGAAGCCTGAGGATATCCAGGATTCATTGCACCGTCAGCAAAATAAACAGGAAAACAAAGATGGATGATTTTTTTTTTTTACCAAGTCAGTAGCCTGGCCCTTGCCTTCCTATCTCCGCTCAGTTCTACTTTCCCTTTACCTCTCCATCTGGGATTTCTCCCATAGACAAGGATTTCTCCTGTAGAATATCAACAGGACCAATCAGTGAACAGAAGGAGGAGTTGTGAACGATGACGTTAATTTTCGCTCTTAGTCAGCCTGTAGTTCAGCAACGACCACAGAGGAAGTGAATGAAGCCAGTCTGTGTTGAAGGCTTCCAAATTAAGCTAAATTTGTCTCCCAAAGCCTGCAGCTCTCATTAAGTCATCTCATTCAGCTCGGTGGTTCTCTCTTCCCAGTAGGGGTTGGTTGTTGAACGCAACTTCCAGTTAGCTTCTTAGCTTAGCTTCCGTCATGGTCGAGCTGGCGCTTTACATACGTCACGGCCAAACATTAAGGATTGTAGTGATGTGCAGATCGATACTGAAATATCAATACTGCCGATACCAGAACTAAATGTTCTAGAGTCGAAATATTGGTACTTTGATGCTTAAAATATTGGAAAATAACTAAACTATTCACATCTTGTCTAAATCATGTGTGGTTGGAGGGAAGGCAGGTCATTTTGACATAAAATCTGCTTCAGTTGACTGTAATCATTGACTTTTTTCATGTCCTGGCCCCTCAAACAACATTAGCTCTGGCCAGGGACCTTGCAAACACAAAAACAATGCTACAAAATATACAAACTAACAACTTTTAGAATATTTTTTTCTCACTTTTATTCACTATTTAAAAATTATACTTCTTTAGAATAAGAATTTTAAATTGTGCTAAAAAAATATAAGGTTAAGATTAGAAAGACTTTTAAAGTAAACAAATTACTGTCATGTATTATTTATATAGCGGTTATTTGAAAAACGCTACTTTTTAAAATTTACCGGACACATTATGTGTGTTATCAAATAGTATCAGTATCGGATCAGTATAGCCCATACCAGTCAAATTTTACTTGGTATCAGTATCAAAAAGAAAATTGGAAGTATCGAACATCACTAAAGGATTGGGTAAAATCAATCCAATCTTTTTAAACTTCAACAGAGGCCACGCCTCCAGCAAGAAATTGTTTCTCAAGCCGAGAGTGCAGACCCTCTGTACGAAAACAAAGAACAAGGAGCTGGTTTTTACCAAGCTACCAAGTCATTATAAAATGGAAATTTATCATGGACTGAATATAGTAGTAGTGCGTGGTCACACAAACATACGTTGTCTGAAAACTAGACCATCTTATTTCACTGCCGTTTCATGCAGCCTATCCAGACTGTAGGTTGTTGCCTCTGTGGGCTGTGGTTTAGGTAGGCTGTACTGTGTTCTGGTTTAATTTGACCCATTTCTAAGATTACTCTCTAGAGAAAATCTAGTGTTTTAATCAGATTTACATGAAATTTTCCTGACTTTGTTCACACAACGCTCTGAACAGCTAAAATGCATTTTGATATTTTAGAATACAAAGAAAAATACCAATGCCCTTCTTAGCTTGTAATTTATTTAAATTAATTATGTACGTATGTTTAACCTCAAAAGTACAGTTTTGAAATTAAATGCAAAGTTGTAAAGTAACTAATTACAAATACTTTTTTACTGTACTTAAGTAGAATTTTTGGGTATCTGTACTTTTTACTTGTTACATTTTTTAAAAAGCCAAGGAGTACAAAGTTGTTACTTTTATTTCATTTTTGCTTGTTTTTGTTCCAGCTTGTTATTGTAAAAAATAAATACCATGTATGTAAATTATGCTTCCTAGATAGAGTGAATGTGGTTGAATGAGAAGCCTTGATATATGTATACAAACTGTAACAACTGGACTAGTGCATTCTAAATTTAACATAAATTAATTATTTTTAATACAATATAGTCATTTCTGCATTGTTTAGTGGAGGAAACCTCCTAATAAATGTCATTACAGATGATCTAACTGCTCATTTTAAATCAATATTTTTACCTTTAATACTTAAGTACAAAGTACATGAAGAGAAGATCTAAATTTGTTCTGTTCATTAGAAAAGAAGTTGATTAAAACAATATTTTATAGCATTATGGGATTTTATATGTATAATTATTATTATTTTGGACAGGAAACACGTAGTGCAAAGAGAGAAGACAGGAGACTTCATCAGACAGAAATGCTGTTTGAGGACTTTACAACTTGAAATGTGAATTCTTTGTGTTGTTTGATTCATCACATCGTGGAAACATCCATCGTCCTCCTCTGCGCAGTCATTGTTGTTGGTAAAATATTAGCCACGCAGGCAACCCATCCAAATCAATACTGTAAACCAGTGGGTCTTTGTTGGACTGGACACGCTTGGTCGTTAATGATCATTCGGAGTCCCAGCAGGGAGAAGCAGCAGCAGTGATGAGTGTGCCCTTGGGAGGCGGCAGGAGGGGGTCTGCAGAGCTCAGCATCAGTGTCCTGAGAGAGGGATGCTTTATGTGACGGAGGAGATGTAGCTGACCCACAGCCATAAGCCTCTGCCCGAACACATGTTCAACAACACCATTCATCCAGTCTGCTCACACACACACACACACACACACACACACACACACACACACACACACACACACACACTCATAGAGTGGATTTAAAACCTGCAAGTTTCAGACCCAACAGCATTTCAATTAAAGGTTTTATTCATGTTAAAGTGATTCTCTGTTCCTCATCTTACTGGATGTTTGATTAGATTCGATTATTAAATCACCTGCTGCAGGAGTTTTAAACTAAAATCAATTTAAATAGAGAAACAATGATGTAACAGTCTGTTATGTGTGATCTCATAATCCACATCTGTCGTTTTGACTGGCAGGGTCCTAAACAATGATAAAAAGGCTTAAATGTATTTATTTTAAACTCTGGTTAAATATGTTCAGGTCTTAAAACCAATTTTATTTATAAGTTTTTACTTTTGTGGGAGTGTTTTGTTTTGTTTTAGGATTTTACATGTTTTGTTGCTGGAATAAAACTAAAAGTCTTATCAGAAGGAATTCATTCACAAATTTTCAGCCTTCCTCATTTTGGTTTGTTTTGGTCCTGAAACTGGTTTGTTGTATTTTTTTAAATAATTTGTACAAATTTTAAACAAAAAACAAATTTGTTACAGTAAAAACAAAAAATTAATAACTCTACTTTTGTAGCTCATGCCGGTTGTATTTTTGAATCCTTATGATTTTTCAAGGGTCATAAAAAGTCATACATTGACTCCAATATGTAGTCATTAAACGTCCATCCAATGATTACATTTGATTTTCATTAGAATTTGTTCGGTGGTTCAGAAGATATTTTACTAACCCCTAATCTTCCTTTCACCTTCTACAGCAGGCGATTAAAACAAACAAATTAAATCAAAATTGGGAACTAAATTACGTACTTCGTCAATTCTTTGCAAACAAACAGCTAAACAGACATGAACTGCAGCTTCCTAACATGAGTGTGTATGGACTCATAAGGTCTGTTAGAAGTTGGTATATTGTTTTCTATTCAGGACTTTTAAAGCAGCAGATCTACAGCCTCAGTTACAAAAATAAGAAAGTAAGAATTTACTCATCACAATTGTGCCTGATTTATTGTGAAACACCGGCTAACATATTTTGAGATAAAAGGGTTGGAGAGGAAAGCAACACTGACACATCGTTCAGAATCTACTCAGAAAACCACAGAGACAATTTAAACAAGGAAGTATTTTCATTTCAGTGTGAAGGAAAAGACTAACCTCCCCCTGAATGAGCATTATTACTATTACCTGCCTCAGAGAGCTGTAGTCCTGTGTGTTTGCTTGTGTTTCTCTTTCTGTGTGTGTGTCATGTTTTGTGACGTACAGGAATTAGTTTTACTAAAGTCAGTTTTCAAGCTCAAAAAACAGGAATCCCATTAAACATGCATAAATATGGTAATTAAGTTTCTATAAAATGTAAAATTCTTCTTTTTGTTTGTTTGTTTATATTGATATCAGCTGGCTGTGGTGGCCATCTTGAACAGGGTTGATTTCAAAGTTTAATTACGTATAAATGTAAATCCAGTGATCAATCTGTTAAATGACGTATGAGTTAGATTAGTTGTTATGTGATGGTATTAATCTTAGCCGTTATAATGACAATGATCAGAATTAGATTTAAAATTAAACATATTTTTTTATTATAAAACACGTTTTTATTTAATTGTTTCATTTTTCTCTCTGTGTGACCCTGAGTGACCCTGCTCTTTGTTTTTCTGATGTGTGTTTGTGCTGTAAATTGCCCCCTGAGTCAGTATAAAAGGGGGAGATATCTGGTAAGAGGCTTGTCCTTGGCACATCACGTCAAATTTACGCCCACATAAAAAGGTAAATACTCTGCAAGGCTGCACAGATACAAGCTGCTGATTGTCCTTCCTATTACAGCTTTATGGAAGGTATAATTCATACAGACTTCACCCACCAGTGAGCCTTAACCGAGAATTGTCTTCCCTCTGAAAATTATCAGCCCATATACAGTAACCGCCACAATACCTCAACCAGTAAAAGACCTTATAGAGGAGCGGATAAGATGATAGAGAATTATATGCTGTGCTCCTCACGTTATCTGTTGCTGAAAGTAGAAATTTCCTCTTTTTCTAATCATATATCATTCGGGTTCGGCTGAGGTCTTCAGGTTCATTATTACTCTCGGCCGAACATCTTTAATCACGTTCCTTCAGGAATGAGCTGCTTGTTGTTGCGATGGAGGAAACTTAACGTTTTAGATTTGAGTCTGAATGAGCGGCCCTGCAGTCTTCAGGAACACGCTTTGTAATAATCTATACGAGTTTTCTCAAACAACAAGGTCCCCTTTCCAAATGAAATCCTGATCTGATGGAGTTTATCTTAGTCATTTTTAACGGCAGTCCAGCCTGTTTTAAACATTCAGCTGTTTCTGAAGAACTATAAGCTTGATACTAAACTTTCCTTTTCCTCAAAAATCTTAAAATATAGTATTTTTCCAGCTGCAGCTCTTTTTAAATGCATGGTTTTATTGAGCTCTGTGATGGACCTGCAACCTGTCCAGAGTCTACCCCCCCATCCCACCCCTCACACAGAGACTGCTGGGTATGGGCACCCGTGACCCTGTAAGGAAGTAGCATCTAAAGGGGATGGATGGATGGATGGATGGATGGATGGATGGATGGATGGATGGATGGATGGATGGATAGAGGGAGGAATGGTTGGATGGTTGGATGGATAGATGGAGGAATGAGTGGAAGGGTAGATGGATGGATGAGTGGAGGGATGGATGGATAGATGAATGGATGGACGGATGAGGGATTGATGGATGGATGGAGGGATGAGGGATTGATGGATGGATGGAGGGATGAGTGGAGGGAGGGATGGATGGATGGATGAGTGGATGGATGGATGGATGGATGGATGGATGGATGGATGGATGGATGGATGGATG
>JAUBOC010000149.1:17116980-17134610 GCA_032275365.1 Anablepsoides cearensis | reverse complement strand
TGATAATCATCTATTCATTCAAATCAGGTGTGTTGAAGCAGAGAAACAAGTAAAACATGCAGGGCTGCGGACCTCCAAGACCGTAATTGATGATCCCTGCCCTAGATGATGGAAAATTTACACTAGGTGTACGGTCTACTATAGATTGTCTACTCACAGGGTTCCCTGGATGACGAAATTGTTTCAAATTCAGGAGCTGTGTCCTTCGAAGGACGCGGTCTACATGGGTATGGGTTCTTTGTTGTTCTTTTAGACAGGAAGAAAGGGGCTGTGAGTTTGGATGGTCTAGCCCTAAGCGTTATTCCCACCCTTACCCCAGCATTATGTCCTGTAGCAACTGTGACGAAGATCGGAAACAGACTGAAAGTAGCACAATATTAACATATCAAGATTATTATTATAAATTAGGAAAACTAATTTAGAGGCATTGCATGAAAAACTAAGGGACCTGCCATATGAGAACGTTTACAATGATTTTTGACAAACTTTTTTAAAAATGTGACTATGCAAATGATGAAACAGAACTGCTTTAAACTTACAATGTTTGCAACACAAGATTTTATTTTAAAATTGTAGCTACTCCTGTCTCGCTCTGTCTCTCGCTTAATCTGTCATTACAGGCAAAAAAATCTACTGAAATCAGGAAAAGGGCCACAATTGGAGGAGCCTTTGAATTTGGACAGACTTTGATGAATTGGCCTTCAGATTCGACTTTCGAAGGATGCAACCCCTTAACTTGGAACTATGGACATCCTACAAAGGAAGCTCATTTAGTTGGTTGTATTGAAAGTCAAATATTGTTCTTTCCATCATAATCTGTATCTCATGACCATCGATGGCGACATGTTCATGGACCATTAGATTGAGAACTTTGCATTCAGCTCCTTTTTCACCACAACAAACTGGAGCAACATTCTCATTTCTTTGAACAAAGCCCTGATCCATTGGTCCATCTTCATACTGGTTTTATTTGGTTCTCATCACTATATTGGAGGAGACTAAGCCACCAACACCCCGGACCTTCTCACTGATGTACAAACACTACAAAATGGACAAAAACAACCAAGATTTTATTGCCATTGTGCATGAACTTTGACACTGCAGGTTACACAGGAAGTATCGAGTAATGAGTCAATGAACACCCTCGACCTGCCGTTGGATGTGCTCTGCTCACTCTCGGTGCTGGTTTTGTTGATGGCTTTAGCAACAAGCTGCTTGCTGATCCAGCCTCCAGGCTCAAAACCAAAGCAATGCAAGATGAGACAACTGTCAAAGAACGGGCAACATCCTGGATGATAACACCATTTTTTTTTCTATATTTTTTTTTTGTTTACCCAAATTATTGCACACACCTACTTTGTCAATGCCAAGAATATGTGGGACATCGAGAAAGCTATAGCTCATGGTAAGGTGCTGTAAAGTCTTTAGAAACTACAACATTGCATTAAGCCTTATTAAAAGCCACATATAAACAAACAGAAGGAATGGAACGTTAATGCAGATTAGACAAGCACACCAGATATAAAAATAAACGTGGATTATGTTTCACTCTTGCACAGAATATAGATGTTGAAATGGTTTTGTTGCTTGGCGGCAGGGTGTCTGCAACACTCACAGGTAACAGAGATCCTCAAATCTGTTTCCTACAGATAAAGGTGCCGCCGTCTCTGCAACCAACCATGTCTTAGATCCTCAACTGGTCACTTACAGTGATTACCTCAAAAGGCTGAGAGATCCTTTAGGAATGAATATTCTGATCGGGGGTCTTGAAGGAATTGATCTCAGGAATGCATTGAATGAATCGAGTTTCTCTTGGAACATCAGAGCAGTTTCAGTATGGTTGTAAATGCAGACTGGAGATACAGGTTGTACAAACATTACCTTTTGAGGGGACAAAAAAAAACTGCATCCTCATCCAGTGTCACCCAATACCCGGAATAAAACCTCTATAGTCCTTTAGGTACCAGAAACTAATCCATCTTTAAAAAATACTTCAGATCTGTTGAAGTTCTGTGGAAAGGTATGGACGATTATTATCTTGCTTTTTGTAGATCGCTCTTTAGTTTGAAGGGACAGATTTAAATTCTGAGCAGACTGACGAGCTAATAGCTAATCCAAGCAAGGTCAAAACCAAAGTGGACCACTGCTGTCCGATTTTTAAAGTTGCATACCAGCTAATTCTAATTCTATTGGATCTTTTTTAAAAAATGTTCCTGTTTCTATTACACAGTTGACTACATATAATGTTATGGTTATTTGATGGAGCAAACAGCAACAGCTAGCTGTAGTTTTTCCAGGGCAGCCTGGAACACTTCAGGCAGGAATATCAGGATATTTTTTTAAGGAAAACTGCGTTTTGAAAAATTTAAGGCAACGTAAACATTTACTAAATAGTGTTTTCATATGATTTTGAATCATTCAGTTGTTCTATGTAAATTGGACAATGCTTTGGTCTGAATTCTGCCTTCCTGTAACTCCACAAGCCCCTCCTCCACCCCAAACAGCTGTCTACAACAGGTAAGATAGTAATTGTTCACAATCTTTCCACAAAACCCCACTTCAAAGGATGTGAACTAGTTATTTTATAATGAACTCCTCTTTGTTTTTAACTAAACAAATTTCCCACAATAAATCAGAGCTTGTCTAAGAGGATGTTTATTCATAAGCTTCAAAATGAATTTTAAAAGTTTAACAAAAATAAATAAATTATATGAAACTAACCCTGGCAGTGTTTCAGACATGTTGGATAGAACCCAGCTGACCGACTCAGACCTGTAGACGACACAACGGTTGAAGCCATTTTGATAACAAACTTAAAAATTACTAAAGGGTTAATTTCTTGCTTTCACCTTAAAAAGAAAACACTTTAAAGAAAAAACCTCTAAGTGAGAGCCACAGCAGAGGGCTATTTTTATCAGACATGTTGGGTCGTGTTGAACAGTCCTCTGAGCGCAGGAAGGACCTGCAGTTTCTGAACGGGAGCCGTGATAAGAGCTGCCTAAATTTTCAAATTAAAGAGGTTTCTTTTATTATACTATTATACTTCCTTTGCAACACTGACGAGTTCCTTTCGAAAGAAGACAAAAGACTTTATTTTCTAAATAAAGTTACTGCCTTTTGAACTTCAAAACTCAAATTTAACGAACTGAAAACAAACATGGAAAGGTCAACAAAGTTATAAAGCTTTCCTAACGCAATTCTGTGGTTTCTATTAAATATATTCAAGCTGAGGCAACGTAACCTTTTAGTGTTGATTCAGATTTATGTACCAGAGATGCATTTCAGGGGGATGCTCAAATTAATTTAGCCTTGATAAATGTTGCTGAACAACAAATTCTTTTTAATTAGTTAAAAACATTATATTCATATTCAGATTGCCAGCCAAAAATTGTGAGATCTCGCAATGGAAACAGAGTATGTGTTGAAGATGTTATCTGTTAAACATAAAACACTTTTCTTTTATGGTTTGATAAGGCTGTCGCAACCAATCGTAACGTTCATGAGTTATAGATGTATTTTCAATTATTCTTGTCTGGCAAGTTTGATTCAAATACGTCCAGTGGTTCATGGGATATTTTGCTAACAGAAAAACAGGGTTGTCATTAACAGTCACAAACATATTATCTCCTCCCTTCGTCTTTTAGAGATCGGTAGTCCAAAAACCATGATGTCCGAATGAATCGTTCAACGAAGTTGAGCTGAAAATATGGGCGGGTTTCTTTTTTAGAAAAAGAAGTGTAAATCACAAATTTAGTGTCTTCTTCTAGTGGTTTGTTCAGTTTTTTCAACACAGAGCCTTTTTCCCTCCCCCTCAAAGAACAGTATTAAAGGAACTCATTATAATGTCGAAAAAACAACGGTCGCAGCTGAAAATGGATCAACAACGACAACGTTTTGGACGAAGACGTCCGCGAATTCTGCAGATTTATGCTTATATTTTCACCTAACTGTGTTCTCTGAGACTCTACGCTCGTCTGACTCCATGTTTGTTTGTTTACAGACACAGACTACAGCCAGACTACGTGGTTTTTGGCTAATTCAGCCAAGTGCTTTGAGTGAGTACCCACGTTTCAGAATTGCATACACTGCCTGACCAAAAAAAAAAAAAAAAAAAAATGGTCACACCCTGGTTTAACGAATCAAATAGGTCAGAGCTTCCCATAGGTAAACAAAAAATTGCATCATTTTGTTTTCAGAGTAGCTTCTCGACAGAGCTTAGGATGAACCTTAAGAGTGGAATGCAATGTTTCTTCCCTGATGACATGGGCATATTCCAAGATGACAAATGCCAGGATTCATGGGGCTCAAACTGTTAACGAGTGGGTCATCATTTTCACACATGGATCGGCTCCAGAGTCCAGACCTGAACCCCAGTGAAGATCTTTGGGATGTGATGGAGAAGACTTTGAACGGTTATCCATATCTCCCGTCATCAATACAAGATTTTGGCAAAAAGTTAATGCAACTCTGGATGGAAATAAATGATATTGCAGAAGCCTGTGGAAACGATGCAAACACAAATGTGTGCTGTAATCAAAGCTAAAGGTGTTCTAATTAAATATTAGCGTGATCTTTTCTTTGGCCGGGCAGTGTAAATGGAAATATACTGAAGTAAAGTCTTTTTAATGGTACCATGTTTGGGATAATCTTTTTTATGGTTGACTCATAGTTTGCAGTACCTATAAGGAAGTACAGAAAACAAGTTTTGCCCAGTTGTCTTCATTTAAAATAATCATGTAGGATTGTCATTTTATAATAAAGTAAGGTTAGAAAAAATGGCCAAGGAGAGAAGATATTTAGTCTATATAACTGAACCCTTTGTCTCAGAATACATTTTCATTCAGAGACCACTAGAGGGGGATGCTGCTCTGTGTGTATCTGATTGGCTTATTTATTAACCCAAATCCAAGAAATTCTCAAGTGCAACTGGTCTAAGTTGGTCCAGACTTGTCCTACATAAACTGCAAGCAGAAGTAAACAACTTATCCTGGAAAACAGCTAAGAATAATTCTTCAAAAGACAAGAAATGTTTGTATAACTACTACTTCCAATCTGCATGTGGAAAGGACAGAGACTTCCTGTTTGATCCTTTGACCGGTCCACGTCTGGTCCACCGTCAGCAGGCTCAGGAAACTCAATCCCACATCAGCGTCCCACCTAAACGGCCACAACTCTACACCATCCAAGTCCCAAAACACGCGTTCATCGCAGCACGCACACACGCCTCAGTAAATGGAATCAGTCACAGTGTGTGTGGTCCGACAGGCGTCTGAATCGGAAACCTCTCTGCAACTACTACCAACACTCTAGTGTCGCGCTGGACTCTGGAATAAAGAGAGGGGGGGATTTGTCTGCGAGTGAGAACAAGTGGGAACAGATGGGAGTGGATCAACTCTGCAAGTCGAAGATATTTCTTATGGACATACATTCCAGATTACCTGAGAATAAACTCTGATTGCGAAACACCCTGAAGCGAGGCCAGACTCAACTGTGGCCCTTTTTGTCGTTGATGTCTAAATTATGTTCTGACGCAGGGTTTCACTTGTGACCTGATAGTGTAAACATAATCCTGAATAGTGCAGCTGTTTTTTCCTTACTTAACACAGTTATACACAGTTTGGGTTTCTTTTTAAACAAGCATTTTTCTTTCTTCTCATAGAGCTATATGTGTGTGTATATATATATAAATTTATATATACGTGTGTGTGTATATGTTTAGAGCTTATTCATTCTGTGAATGTTGAAATAGAACACAACACATAATTTAATCAGAAATAAACTACCAGTTTAAAATGCATGCCCCTCCCCCTAGCCGTAGTGCTCCGTTCTCGCCTCAGATCCATCAGCTCCCTGCAAACAGCTCAGACATTATGCAGGACAGAACGATAAGGTGGCCAGTCTACGTGACGGTGGATATGAAGGGACATAGTTGCTACGTCATGCAGTGATAGAAGGCGGGTGGAGGGGGGGGGGGGGGGGTCAGCACGGAGAGACGGAGGCTCCCTTGGTAGAGCGGGGAGGACCTGTTTGTTGGTGGGACAGTCAAAATGTGGGGTGGTCCCAAAGTCTAGCTGATGGCGGGGCTGTCTGTCTGCGCCTCTGCAGTCTCTGAGGGCGAGCTGGGCTCCTCTGGGGGGTCGTCTGTGCTGGTGCTCGTGGAGACCTGAGTGGGGACGCCGTAAAGCGAGCCGGCCCCCCGGGCCTCCGCGTTCTCCTCGTTCTCCTCGTCCTCCACCTCCGAGGGCGGGGCGAGGTGCGCGGAGCCGGGGAGTTTGACGGGGCAGAAGGCGGAGCCCGTCGGGATGAAGTTGACCTTGTTTTTGTCGGGGCAGGAGAAGAGGGGGACGGACGCCGACTGCCTGGAGCTGCGGAGAGACGTGAGCAGTGTGTGAGCTCGGCAGCAGAGAGGTTATGAAATTTAACAAGAATCTAATGTTTTGTTGTTTTTTTTTTACCTCATCTCCTCAAACGCTTTAATCTTCTCACATCCCTCTGGTGGCTCTCGCTTGAACATGTAGCTGTTGTTGGGTTTGGGTGAGGAGGCGAACTTGGGAAGAGGTGAGCTGCTTCCGCTGTCTGAACACAAACAAAAACATCCATGATTGGAATTGTTCAGGAGGACAGTGACGTTTCACGTGGGCACCTTTGTGTCATTTTACTACACATCCAAACAACTATTAACAACAGATCAGCCTCCAGGTAATCCAAATATTTATTATATTACTCAACCTCAGTTTGGAGAATTACTGTTTAAGTAAAATAGGACTGACAAGCTAAGTAGATTGTTGTTGTTTACAATCTCCAAAACTCACAGCAGTTCATCCATAAAGTAGGGAGGTGATATTATGCAGGGGAGTAAATTCTGACAGATATTTGCTAATGTTTGACTGCTATAAATGTCAATATTTTCTCATAACTGTAACATTGTGTGCAGAACTGCTCCTCCTTGTGTGGGTTCCTAGAATCCTTTCTGTCCCCACCAGAGTGGACACCACAAAGCCTGCAAACCCTGCAGTCTGTTTGGATTTAGGGATAGCATTATATATATGAGGATTAGAGTCTTATATGCTTTTTCAAGCTCAAAAATTGGGCGTCGTGTTATGCTCAAGATCACATTATGCATAAATGTGACCCATCATATCGAAATGAAGTCAAATTCGGACAAAACGACCTAACTTCATTTTCAGATTCCTGCTTTAAAAGCTACATTTTGATGCCAGGATCATTCTGATATCATAATCTTATGTAGAGATATGACTTAATTTGTCTTGTTGGTTACAATAAAACATTAATGTTTGGTCTGAATCCTAATTTTATGTAAATTAACTGAGTAATTTTTGATGTTAATATAAAGAGGAAACCTCAAATAATATTTGTTTATTAAGATTTCCCAGTTAGAAAAAAACTAAAACATTGCAGCTCACAGGGAAAAATTCTAAATCTTAAAGCATTTTTCCTCAAAATCATTTTTTTTGTTGCTAATGCTCATAAAAATGCTTCAAAAAATTTTTTAGGTTTATATTTTACAGTTCATTCAAATGATACATTGATAAGGCATTTTTTTTCATTATATTTTGACAAAACTCAATTTTTACACATGTTTAAATCAAAACTCTATATCTGCCCATTTTTCCACATTCCACTTTTGGACTGGTTTGGATGTGATGTGTCACAAATATGGTGATTTTCTTTAAGCTGAGTGTGTTCAGGAAGCTGGCTACAAACAGATAAACACAAAACCACATACTTTTGGGTACAAGTACAGTTGTATGAAAAAATGTCTCAAACATTATTTGAAGAAATGATTTTTGCCTCATGTTTTATACATTTTAAAACATCCTACCCTTATCTCGGTCGTACAGCAGATCCTCTGTAGAGTAGGGGCTGCCGTCGTGTGATCCTGGGGGGCAGGCTGGTGAGGGACATGGCGACAGGCTGGAGCAGCTGCTGGACCGCCCGGGGGCCGATGGAGTCTGGGTGTCCACGCTGTGGGAACTGCCGCTGCGCTGCTGTGGAGGGAAGGGGGCCCGACGCCCATCGGGGACCTCCAAGGACTGCAGAGGAGCAGAACCGAGGATTAATAAGGTCTGAGACTGATCGAGGCTGCAGACAGACTAGAATTATTGTAAAGAGAGGAAAAAAAAAAAAAAAGTTTCACCTTGAGCTCTTCTTTTTCTCCGTTCTCTTTGATGAAGACTTTCTCCAGCTCATGGTTGATGCCCTCCATGCTGCTGGGGACCCTGGAGATGGAGGGCTTTGGCACGGTGATGTTGGACAGTGGCATTTGGGCCGACTTCGACATGGAAAACTACTACAACACACATACCGTTACACAGTTATTTAGAACGTGTTTTAAGTTTCCGTTTCTAAAATACAAAAAAAAAAAACACGTAAATACTTGAGTTATTTTCAGTTTTAAACTGTTCTTTTACAGATCAGCTGCTGTGATGCAGGTTTTTAGGTAGGTTTTAGGAAGAAGGTCTCAATACTGGCTGTGTCCAAATTCAGGGGCTGCGTCCTTCGAAGGAAATGGCCAACCTGTTCCAGGTGAGCTGGGTCCTTGACCGCAAAGACCAGAAAAAATAATTTGAATTTGGACGATCTAGCCTTTAGCTTTATTCCTGCCCTTACCTCGGTTTACGCTAAACAAAAGCAAAATTAGAATGAAATTAACAAAATATCAATATGTTTATAATATTAATATTATAAAATAACAAAATTAGCTTAAATGCAATATTTGAAGAATTAACGGACCTGCCCTATGTGCACGTTTATTTTGCTATACCAGCTTGTTTGATTTCTGACAAGAATAATATTAACAAACATGTCTGCAAATGACATTAAAAACACAACTGTTTTAATTTTTATACTGCGCGATTTTTATATAAAACTGTACTCCTCACTTTGTCAGCCATTAAGCAAAAACAAATCTCAGGTTGGTCCCCAATGCATCTTGGGATAGGGTGGGCCAAGAAGGGTCCACCAGACTCGTCCCTCAAATCAGGGCAAAAACAGAACTCATAAAATGATTGTGGTCACCCTTGCTGCTGCTTATAAATGGTAAAGACTTTGGTCCATGTAGGCGTTCATGTTGACATAATCTGCAAAGGTTCTCAGGACATTTGGCAGCAACACCAGCCCAAATCATCAGCCCTCCTCCACCATGCTGGACAGTTGGTACCAGGTGTTAGGGCTGCCATGATTAATCTTAATTAACAGTTAACGCCATGGATTACAAAAATTTAACATCAATATTTTTAGTCAATGCATAATTTTTTATTTCCTAAACATTTCAACTGAAATAACAGGTTTTCTCCAGCTGAGCTGAGTTATAAACAGCGATGAATAAAGCAGAATATGCAAGTTATAATGGGAATGCTTTAAAATTGTTGACAATAAGAAGGTTATTTGTATGTTGTTTGTTACTACATATGAAAAGGAGGCACTCAGAAATATGTGATGTCAAGAATCAAAACAAAATATATCCTAATGAGGAACAGATTGAAACGCCTGTATATTTTATTTGCCTCTCTTATGTTGAGGATGTTAAGAACTAAATGAATCACATTTAAATATATTTTTTAAATACAACATATGATGTTATACGTGTACGTTGAAAGAACATTTGATTGTTCCAGTTTCATTTATTACATTTTAAATAGTTGTGTGATTGTTTCTATCCTCTTGCTGAAGGCGAAACCATGTGACTGAAATACTGCAAAAAAAAAAAAAGAAGTTTGACGCATTTCTTACTGATAACATCCTTACAACGTGCTGAATTTTCAGACTTATTTTTATAAAACAAAAACAATAAGAGCTTTGTTTTATTGATTTGTCTTGATGGAGTTGGCAAATTAAACCTATGTTTTGTATTTTAATTTATAAGTCTTTTTTGTGGTAAACTGTAAACGCCCAAGTTAACATTTTGAAGTGAAAGTAAAACTGTAAACCTTAAATGTTTAGATTAAATTAGTCAATTAACTGAAAAAATAAAGTCGATAGCAACAGTAGTTTATGCTACAGTAAGTTGTGTCTCCAAACATGGTGCTGTGCATTATGGGTAAACATCTCTGCTTTGGTCTCATCTGTCCTAAGTTTTGTGGCTCATTTTGACTAAACTTAACAAACCCAAGTGTTTCTGCCATATTCTTTAGAGAGAGAAGTTTCTCCTGGCAGCCCTTCCAAACAAGTCATACTAGTTCAGCTGTTTACTTTACTGTCTGGGATTTCTTTTACATTTTTCTGAGAATTGTACAACCCTTGAGGTAAAACTGCTGCAACCTTCACTCCTAGTGAGACTGGAAACTACCTCGAAGGTCGTTCTCTTGTGAATAATCTTTCTCCACTGTAAATAGTTTTGAAATGGCCTTATAGCGCTTCACTGATTTATTGCCATAACAGCTGATTCTCTCAGGTCATTGCGGAGGATTGTTATGTGTGTAAACTCATCGACACAGACTTCATACACACTTAAACGTCTCAGGACAGAAGACGGCCAAACTTGTGTTTATAAAGCAACCTCCTGACTGATGACCAACGTATTGGCTAAAAATGTATGTAAATATTACATACAATTAATAAGACATAAAGAAACTCTTATACTGAAAGAACACCATTCTACCACAATAAATCTTCAGCCAAATTGTTGTAGGTTGTGTAGGTTACAGAGAGCATAGCATTAGCAAAAAAAAAGACCCTTTCTTTAGGGTTAGCCCTAACCCTAACCCTAACCTTAGCCCTAACCCAAAAAACATTGCAACATAATTAACCAAAGACAATTTTCTCACTTTTTCTTTTGGCACAAACTTAAAAAGGTTAAGCTGCAGATTAATAATGATACCTGAATGGAGCTGGTTGCTGTGTAGGTGTGCTTGGTGATGCTGTTCTGGGTCGTAGAAGTGATGGTCTTCTAATGAAAAGTGGGGGTTGTTGTGTGGCGTCCAAAATGGTTACAGCAGGAAAGATGCTGCTGGATCCTAACAGTCTGCTGAACACTGAAGGAGAACCTGTGAGAGCAAAAACAAAGGCTCTTATAAACAAGTAAGATCATGAAAGCAAAGAGGGTGAACATATGTAGTTTTACATATTTGTTTCATTTTTCATACACATTTTTCCTAATTTAACTTTTTATGATGTCAAACATATTTGTAAAATTACTATTTGCAAGGAAGCCAAGGGGGGTGAATACTTTGCAATTCAGTTTGTCCAGTTACTTAATAAAAAGCTTTAGATGATTTCTGCTGGGCCAAATGTCAGTTTCCACTGCAACTGGAAAACGTGAAACAACCTGAACAAAAAGCAAAACGTAAGTCTGTGGAATAATCTTCACTTGTCCGTCAACATCAATGTAAAATGTAAATAATAAGTGAGTTTGCATGTTGGTAAAGAGGTATTAGAATCATAGATCTAAACCCTTTTTGAGTTTTTACAGATACAGGGACTGGCACTGCGTGACTCTATGCCTCTCAGAACGTGTCCAGACACGTCCCCTCAAGCTGTCCTTACAATGACCTTCACAAACAAAACACATGAAGGCCTCAATAAAAGCTGTGTGAAAAGGCTGCTACACGATCCCTATGTTTGGGACATAGTACTAGTTAAGCAGCGCAGTCAGGTCCACCAACTGGATGGTGCTCACATTGTCATAATAATCATTATTGACCTCAGAGTTCGGAAAAGATGAGACCAAAAACCCACAGGAAACACAGACACGTATAAAAATGAGCTTCGTAAAAAAATCCAGCCAATGGTTCTTGAAAAATATAGACAAACAAGCACCTGTGTGTAAAAACATTAGTGTTCTTTGGTCAATCTTTCAGCCAGTAGTCTAATAACCTTTTTACTGGACAAATATCTATTCATCCTATCAGAATAACCCTTTAAGTTCATTAACATGTAATCTTTCCTTGAGTTTACAGTTGACATTTACAGAGAAAAATAGCTTCCTTACCAGACCAAACATCCATTTTATACATAAAACATCTGTAAATTCCATCATCATGGCTCAACTCACTCCATACATGTGGCCTGTCAATAACCACTGTCCAGCCTACGCTGCAGACATCGTGCTTTGGATAGCGAGAGACTTGCAAAGGTACATTCAGTGGATTTCTGTATCCAGACTACAGTAAGAGAACAAACAAGGCAATAAGAGTGTGAGTCCCAGGTAATCCAGCATTAGAGGTGGCCTGAAACCAAGACTTCTGCCATGAACCGACTCTTGACTGAGTCAGAGAAATGTTTAATGGAAAACTGTCAGCAGCAGTTTAAAGGCAGGAAACATCTGTTGGACCAGCTGTCATGTATGGGTCATATTTAACAGACTATAAAAATTAGGTTTAAATAAATATGTTATATACAAAAACAACATGTAAACATGTTTGGCTCAAGGTGACCAATGTGTAACTCACCAAATAGTTTATCACTGATGAATTTTGTGGTAATTAAACACTTTAAAAACAGCAGAAATACAAAACTACTGTTTTTATTATCACCTGCTGATAATAAAACTGCTAAAAGCAAACCTGCTTCTGTGTTTGTTTGTCTGTTAGCAAAATATGTACATGGTTGGTTTTCATTAAAATCCCCAGAAAGGGATGTAATGCTCCACTTTATCTTGACTACTGAACTGGTGACCTTCTGATCACAGGGCAACATCTAACCTCTGCCCAACCACTCTCCTTTCCCAAATAAAAGTTTGAAACTATCCACTTTATTATTTTATTTTGATTAAGGAATAAATGTTTAATGCATCACTGGTAGACGTGGGGTTGACTCACTCCATTGCACTAGGGGGCTCTATAGGATACTTGTTCTGAAGAATTTTGTGTGAAAGTAATATTACCAAAACCGTGACTGTAAAAGAAGCAAACGTAAAGACAAAAAAAAAAAAAGAAAACTTCTATGTTTACAGTTTAAAATTCATTGCCCAGTGTGGTTAGTTGTTAAGCATTTGTGTAGTTTAATTTTTGTGTTTTAAACTATTGACAAATGGGCTTTTCCTGCATGATTGTACTGGAGAGATTAGAATTATGCCAGCCGTTTTCTATGAGGTTTAGACTGCAGATTAGCAACTAATTAGCACAATGCTAATGCATGTTTCTTACACAACAATATGGATTACAATAATATTGACATTATCAATTCTTGTATTTTAAAGGAGTAAAACAAATGTGGTTTGCATTGTTTTATTTGCTGATTTAGTTGTAATTTGTTTATATAAGTTACAATGGAGATCACATGTATGTTTAAAAATTTGTGTTTGTATGAATATTGTAATAAACTAATTTTATCTTGTTAAGTATCCTTATGTTTCTCGTAACATGAGGCATAGCAAGTGTTTTGGGGGTGGGGAGGTAAAAACAAAACAGGGCTTTGAGGAAAATAGGTTGGAAAATACTGGTCTATAGAATCAGTATCATGTGAAAAACTTTATTAACAACATCAGTAGTCTGTTTTATGTATTAAATGTTTGAGTTTACCATTTATTCAACGATCAGAACAGATTCTAAAATGCTGAACTAAATCTTGTGTATAGAAATAAAGCCCACAATATTGAGTCATTAGTTATACAATAAGTCAAATCAGCCAGCCTTCATATAAATACTTGCTGCGTTATTACATACCAGGCAAATGAATAACTAACATTTCCAAACAGCTGCAATGCTCAGCTTTGTGCTCGATCCTTTTCCTCCCTATAGCTCGCAAACTGATATCAGTGAAGTTTTGTCGGCTCTGCTCCTCCCCTGCAGCTCTGTAACTCAGTAACATGCACGTGCACCCATGGGTTGAGCTGTCATCTGGCCAGCCCCCATTGTACCATTTTACTGCAGGAGGCAATAAGCAGCCAGCTGGGGCTCAGCTTGCCATAAATTGCAGTAGCCACAGTCATTGCAAGAAGGGGAAGTGGATCATTAGGAGTGAGATAACATTATCTGCCACGTCCTTGCTGCTTCTGAGGATCAGCAGGGTGGAGCTGAGAGAGGCTGATTGAGCTGAGGCTGAATGTAGCTTCATACACAATCCACACCCACAGCTGGGTCACACAGAAGGTGACAGGACCCGGAAAATACCCAAACAGCTGTTCATGGCCAAACCTTGTAAATGATTTGCACGACCTCGTGTGAAATCTCATCTCATGAGTGTTAATGCTTAGCTTAGTGAGGAAGACTCCTAACTACAACCACACCAAATTTGAGCTCAATACCTGTGGAAATGACTGGAGTATATCCATGTTTTCCTCTAATTATGATTTGCGGTGGATAGGCCTGTCACAACACTAAATTTTGCTTTACGATCGCGACAGACCTAGCATCTATAATTATGTTGACTTTCAGTAAAACTTGCCAAGGTGTTCTTTAAATATTTTGCTAAAAGACAAACAGGTTTGATGGCAACACTTAAAGTGCCTGTGACATGAATTTTTTTAAATACATATAAAAAGGCATTATTGGAAAGATAACATTAATAACATATTGCAAAAATAATTTCCTGCTGCTGAGATAAACAGTTGTTGAGATATTTGCATTTGAAGTAACAGGAAGTGATGTAAAAGGGGAGTGTCTGCATGGATTAGAGCATTGATAAAATAGCTAACGATACAGACTGTAGAGATAAATCTGATGGTTTTTTTTAGAATATTTTGGGTTTATCAAAGAGAGATGAAGACGAGTCAGAGTTCAAATAATATAATTTTAATAAACAAAGACTAGTGAGTTCTCTTTCTTCAATAGTTCCCCTTTGATGTCACTTCCTGTTTCACTTTGGATGATCCAAGTTCAAAAGAAAATATACCATTTTTGTGACCAAATTGGTAAAAATCCTGTTTTATGCAAGGTTTCTTATATAAAAATGTGTTTTCTTTGACTTTTTGTATTCGCTGGATAGGCATGTCAGAGGCACTTTAATAGCACTCTCAGCTACTACCTGACCAAATCTTAGCCCCAAAAACTGGACGAGTTAGTTTCATAAAAACTGTTGGCTGTGGCAGTCATCTTGAATATTGTTGACTTCAAAATTTAACCAGTTGTACATGAACACCCAGTGATTACTTTCTGAGTTTCGTTAAAACGTGTTCAATGAATCATGAGGTGTTTTGCAAACACAACAGGGAAGCAAGCAGATGTACACACAAACATACACACACAGAAACACAATCGCTCTACTTTGCATGCAACTAAATGCAGACATTTTGATGAATAAGCTGTGTAAAAAGTGCAAAGAAAACCAAAAAATCATGGTAACTATGTCCCTATATTTTTTCATTTCTTGATGATGGATTTATCAGAAGTACTGGAAATGTTTGGGGTCTAAGAAATTATACCGCAAAAACATTTGATATGTAGCTCAACACTATGCTAACACTATGGAGGCGTGATGATGGAGGAAAACAGACCTTTGCCAGGAGAGATGAGGTGGAATTTTTGTATTATTTGTATGTAAATATGTACTGACTGACTGTAGAGAAAACACCAACTCAGCCAAACTCTCACACTCACGCTGTTAGCTTGGTTTTACTGTTAATAATCAACCACTACCTAACAGCATAGAGGTCATCTGGCTTCTGAAGCTTCACACATGTGTAGGTGGTAAATGTCACACAGGCTGGTAGAAACAGGATGTAAAGAGTCCTGAGTGTGTGAGAGGACATCTGAGATTGAGAATGAGAGAATCACAAGGCAGGAAGGTGTGGGGACAGATAAAGGTCAAGCATGGCATATTTACAAAGTGGCCCGAGGAGTCAGAACCAGCACAGATGCAATCAGTATAATTTGGAGGTTCAAGATGTTTTCCATTTTGGTCAAACAGACCAACAAATATAATTGTAGATTCACAGTCATCAAGGACGAGGCCTCACAGTAACAGATTTTGCTGGACAATAAATTGTCTCTAAAATTATTGCGATAAATGACAATATCTATTGAAGACCACTTTAAAGAAAAATTATTGTGTGATTAATTGTTTTATTGCTTATTGTGACAGGACTATACAGGATATGGTAAATTCAACTGTTGAAGATGTAACTATATTTTCCTTTTACTTTACAGTTACTAGTTGAGATTGCTTTTGTACTGAAAACAGGTCATTTCTGAATACTATTGACATATTCTGATAGTCTGATGTCTCCAAAACAAAACATATCTTTCTATATTCTTGCACATTTCTCCATATATATGTAGAACGGATAGTCAGTGTTAATTGTGTTTTTGTGTGCACTATCTTTAGTCTGTAAATAACTAGTGTGTGTGAACCTTTGTACTGATGCTGCTGTGACATCTGAATTTTCCCTCGGCGGGACAATAAACGCTATTTCTATTCTATTCTATTCTATTCTATTCTATTCTATTCTATTCTATTCTATTCTTTTTAAAACCAGTTCAGGTTTGGACTACTTAAACATGCTTCTAATGTATATTCATTGTGAAGTGTACCGTCACCTTGTTTTTATTAATTTTCTTATTATTATTTGAGAGTTTGGCCATCTGTTCACAATAAATTGTTCAGAGTTAACATTTTCTCCAAAAATAAACAAAAATGTATACTACGGCAGCACAATATTAAAAAATGTGCGATAAATATATGCAAATATTGCAATGACGATATCATGTACGATAAATGTCTTTTGTTGTTTTGTACTCCTTTTCTAATTTATACTTCCTACTCCATAGCGGTTTACATGCACAAAATTCTTTGATCGGATTGAAATGTATTCGGATTAAATAATTGTAATGTATCATTTACATGCGCACAATCCGATCATGACGAGTGTTTACATGCACGCTGTTCGGATTATTAATCCGCATAAACCACCTCTCTCATTCCGATTACAAATTCCTTCGGATCGAGCTGAATCGGGTCAGAATAATCCGAATGGGGTGTTTACATGGCGCATTTTTATTCCGAATGGCTGTTTAATCCGATTACTTATGTCCATGTAAACGTAGCGTATGTGACCTTTAGCATTTTTGGCAAGGTCATTCATGTCTGATGTGAGCTTTTGCTGCTGTGAGACTCTGTCCTGTTGGCTAAATACTGCATTAGCATAAAAAATACAACTTCAAAACTCTTGAGTCAACAATGATTGCGTTCCAAGCCGTCCTTTGCGATATGAATACTGCGCACACCGATATTGCGATGATATATTGCACAGCCCATTGTATACCTACGCATCTCCACACAGTATACATTTTGTGCAATGTTTTGATGTGTTGATGTTTACTTTCCCATTTTCCATTAAGATCCACTTATTTTTTGATAGATTACTACCCTGATGTAAAAAATCAGATTATTTACAATATTTACATCTTGTGTTGCCCAGCATCCAGTTCATGATTTACTGTAGATATGTCTGTATTCACTTTTCTAATCTTTTTTTTATTATTTGTTTTCTTTCACCTACAAACATTAAAGTGACATGCATATCCATGAAATACAAAAAGTCAAAGAAAAATATATATATATTGAAGAAACCTGGCTTAATACTAGGGCTGCAGCTAACGATTATTTTAGTAATCGATTAATCTATCGATTATTCTGACGATTAATCGAGTAATTGGATATAAAAAATTGTCATGTTCTGCAGTAATTAATGAAGCTTATTTTATGAGAAATACAATTATTTAATATTGTGA
>JAUBOC010000149.1:17091091-17113296 GCA_032275365.1 Anablepsoides cearensis | reverse complement strand
TGAATGAATTTCTAGCGCACCGGAAAAACCGAACCTGCGGGAGGGCTGTGGGCGGGGCTAGTGACTGTCATGGCAGCCTACATAAGCTTCTCAGGAATACTGTGGATACTCAGAGCACTGAATTGTGCATGATCTTATACCTCAGTGCAGGGATGAAATGTTTGTGACAGTCCAAGCTGTTTGTTCTCCAAAGTAATAAAGTCTGTCAGGAACTGAGTGGGAGGATTCCCTCAACGTCTGTGTTTGACCTGAAAGCAACGTCTAAACGTTCTCTTGGAAATATTTCTTTTGATACTCAAATAGGTACATTGTCCTGTAAGTCCTCTCTGCTGGAAATGTCAAACGTATCCTGTAGATTCTTTAATGTGTCTGCATCTGTAAAACGAGACTTAATTTCACCTGCTGTGCACAGATGATATTCCTGGTTGTGCAGGGAGATGCTACATCCTCTGTTGGTCTCATAAAGACTGATTGTGTCTGTGGAGGATTCTGTTTCACTCAGAGCAAAACTCTATGAAGTTATTGATATTGTGTTACTGTGGTGAGACAGTTTGATTTTATTATAGTGTTTTTTTTTATTTTGGTATTCCTTTCTTAAATACAGTCCCAAACTTTTTAGTTTTCATCTTTTCCTCAGTATTTTCTCATCTTTCTTTTTCTTTTGTTCCACATGGCACAACTGGCCACGTAAAACACATTGTGCAATCACGTATAATAAACAAGGCATGCAATTAAAACATTCATTAATACTAAAACTCCACTAAGATAGTTCAAAACAAAGCTGTCAACCTGGCAGTCCTCAGTCTAATATGTGGACTGAATACAGAACTATTAGGTTTTTAACTAAATTTAGCATTCAGGTAAAAAATATGAAAATATCAAGGCAAAAAACTATAAAATTATAAATGTACAAAAATAAGACCAAAAGCCAGAGACTATGTGAGCAAAATAAAAGAGAGAGGTGAAAATTTGATTTTCATCCATTGAAGCCAAACAATCATAAAAAGCTAAACAGAGAAAAATAAGTTCCCAGAAGACTAAAGACAAGTAAGCTAATAATCAGAGATAAAACTGGATGAAAAAGATGCTGGAAATTCAGATTGTAAAAGCAAAATTAGAGAAAGGTTCAAAGTTCTGCAGGGAATAAGCATCGACACTGAGGTTTTGAAAGGAAAATGAAGAAATTAAGTTATTAGAGAAGATGCATTATAGAATCCACTTGTGATCAGTATTGGTTGATGTTTAGCTTGGTTGTCGGTGATCAACCTATTAAAAGTCTACTCAAAAGTCCAATAATTGTTTGGTTAGTAAATACTTTTGAGTTGTGGCATTCATCTCTGTGTGGATGCTTTATTACAGAGCAAGTTAGCTGTATCTGAGTCATTTATTGTGACTTTACTCTATGTATAAATGAACAGAAATTAAATGAATCAACATTATTGAAGATGGACAGAGCATCTGAGTTTCCTCCTGTTGTTCAAAATTATAGACAAAAACTCCTGTTTCTGAGAGTTTTATCATTTTTAGTCAGAGGCTGTGCACTCGAAACAGTCCTGGCTGCCTACACCTGTTTATTTTTTTCTTACAACCTGGAATTCAAATAGATTTTTATTTGGATTATGAGTAATAATGTTATAAAATACTTTATTTAAAAAGTGGCACAAGCATCTATCCACAATTAAATAAAAACCTCATGTCTTGACCTGCTGCGGTTCCTGCATCAAGTCTCTTCAGGTTAGTTTCCATGATCTTGGTCCATCTAACCTCTGAATTTTCTGTTCATTCTTCATGACTAAACAGCTGCAGCTGCTTCAGATTGGAATAGTGCTGCTTGTGTCCAACTATCTTTAAATCAAACCTGAGATTCTCGGTGGGATTAAGGTCTGGGCTAGAGAAGTCCAGCCCCTTTTACTCCCGCTAGCTAGAACCTTCACCCCAGTCTACCAATAAGAAAACATCCACACAGCATGACACTTCAATTACCATGCTTCACTATGGGGATGATGTTTTCAGAAAGGGAAATTGTTTGTGTCAGAGACATGGTGTTTTGAATTGTCAACATGTTCAGTTTTAGTCAAATCCTACAGAACCTTCTTTCAGGCAACTGAGAACATTTTCCAAAGTGTTTGACTTATTTTTCTCTTCTTTCAGCTGTTGTTTTTTTCTTGCCACACTTCCAGGAAGTTCAGCTTTGTGCATCTTATAGTGATCCTATGGACAGATCTCTGCAGAAGAGCTGCTCAGCTCCATCGCTTATCTTCTGAGTTTTGTTTGCTTCTCTGATTAATCACAAAAACATGAATGCTAAGTTTTCCAGGCCTCCCTTGCAAAATAGATCTGTGATCTCAATGGGATTTGCTTGGTTAAATAAAGGTTAATAAATACCATGGGGTTTGGTGGACAAACCTCTTTTGACAGGTTTGCTGTAGTAGAATCATCTTTCCATTTTATAAGAATGGATTAAACAGAGCTCCATGTGATGTAGAGTTTGAGATATTTTGTATGAGCCGACCCAGATCTGTACTTCATCACCTTTGTGGAGAGTTTCGGTTTCATGATGTCTCTTACTTGGTGGTGTTTCTTGCTACTTTGCACTGGTGTTGATTCTGGGGGCTGTAAGCGCAGGTGCATATTTACTGAGATCATTTGACACTCAAGACTGTGCACAGGTGGAACTTATTGAACAAATTATATGGGGTGAATACTTGCATTACTATATACTTGCATTTGTCAATATCAGATTTTTTAGGATTATTGCAAACAATGATTATTCAAAAATCTAAGTTTGTTTATGTAATATCTTTGCAAAATCATTATAATTCAATTAAAAATCCTATCAAATTCCAAGTTGTGAAGAACAAAGTAGAAAAGACCGAAGGATGGGTGGGTGCTTTACAAACACAACCACCAGTAATGAAACTGTGGGGGAAAATGAGATGCAAAGTGAAGAGTGTAATACCTGAGCTCATCACATCCTGATGCATAAGAGGAACCAATGAGGTTTACAGCTCTCCCACTTATGTAGCACATACTGCATGCTGGTTGTTTTGCAAAAATAATACTGCTGCAAGAATAAAGGGCATCATGTTTCTGTATGCACATACCTGTTCTAGCTAACAATAATTTACTATGTGTGCATGTAGCTTCAGGGGCTGGCCTGCTTTGCACAGAGGGCTGTGTTTATGTCTGAGTGAATGCTAGGCCCAAATGTTACCATAAGAGACACAAACCTTTAGTAACAACCTATATTTCATTATTCTTTTGGTATTGTTTCAGCAATAGAAATCAGCTTAAATAAACAAATTAATTATATTTGTTCAGCATCTAAAGATAACCTGCCCCAGGCTGATCAGTGAGCCCTGCCATCGACAGGAGCTGCATCATTACTTCACAGGCATCCAAAGCCCGATGATATTTACCTCATCACTGGCAGGAGAGAAATACATTGCGTTGTTTTTACAGCTACATTAGCTAATGTCATTAATCCGTTTGAGTCGATCTAAACGAGAAAAGCTGTGCTGCTCTAAATATCACTGATAATCTAATTGAAATAAAAGAAACACACCAATGGTTAACGCATAGCCTCCTAGCATCCAGCATCAGATCACTAATGTGTTATGACCTAATTAGACAGCTAACCAACTAGCCTAGCGCGCATCGCTACAGCGCAGACTGACAGCAGCTCCACGGGAAGGCTTCGGCCGCGAATCTAGCTATTACAATGTAGGCAATTTTAGATTGCCTGTCCTAGAAAGACAGCTAAACTTAATTTCCATTCAATGATACGGACCTAGCTACACTGATGACAGTCCATTTAACAATTCGGCTAGGGTTTTATTGATATAACGGCGAACACTTGAATTAAAATGTCAAATTTAGGCTTGCTTCGCAGGTCGTTTCCATTAGCTTGATTCACCAAAACACAACGTGGCGCTTGAGAGGGAATGGTGAGAAATTTTGTTAAAGTTCCTATTTTTCTAGCTGTATGTTTGTAGACGCTGTAGCATGCACACGACGAATTTGAGATTACACTTCATTTATTCTGAAAATCGCTTTCCTTTCGTTTTAGAGTACGCATATTGTGTTGATTTATTCGCGAAATAATTCAATTAGCGTGTTTTAAGCTAGATTGGCGTAGGGGTTTACCTTATCGAAAACAAAACAATTAGCATAGCTCCAAAGTAATACGAACCATAGTACGTGTTTATTCTTGTTTATTTAAAATAAAAACGTATTTACAAGAAGGAGAGAGGCTACCTTTGAGAGGGACTGAAGGGGGAGACGTCTGGCGAACTCCTGTTATCCGGCGGAGAAGGCTTCTGGCTGGGGATCAGCCTCCCGTCCAGAGTCGCTTCCACCCGGGTTGGCGGGACTGGAGCGACGGGACGTCGTCGGTCCCCGGTTAAAGAGGAGGAAACGTAGCAGCAGGTTGGGGCTGTTTATTTCCCAGCTAAAGCGGATACCCGTGCTGGTGGTGCTGCTAGAAGAGTGGGAGGCAGAAGGGGAAGCTGCTGTGTTTAACCAGCTGCTGGACGAGGCTGTGCTGTGCAGGGACTGATGCTGACATACAGCATGAGAGGAGGAGGTATGAGAAGTAATATTAAACAAAACACAAACACTGTGACATTAATGCATAATGTCTAACTTTGTGCATCTCTCTCCTCATGTGTCAGAAATTGAATGTTTCTCATAAATCACCTCTAGGGAAACCAAACTTTGAAGTGTTATAGTTATCGCCTGATATGTTCAGTGCATAAAAACATGGATAAATTAGTTTGTACCCTTTCTTAAAAAAAAGAAAGAAAATCCCACATCATATAATAATAATAATAATAATAATAATAATAATAATAATAATAATAATAATAATAATAATAATAATTTTAACATTCTGTCTCCTTGCCTTTTTAATGTGTACATGGATGATTTATCTAAGCTGCTGAATCAATGTAGGACTGGCTGTTGGGTTGGCAATAGAACCATCATCCACCTCACGTATGCTGATGATCTTGTGATTTTTTTTTTTTTTTTGTATATAGCGCTGGTTTGCTCTCAGTATGGATTGGATTTTGGTATTACATACAATACAAAAAAAGAGTAATATGATGAATGTCAGGAGCAGAGAGGATGTCAAATGATCTTTCCCTGACTTCACTCTGTCTGGCAGCATCCTCAAAGTCAGTGATGAGGTGAAATATTTGGGGCGTTACATAACGGCTGACCTGTCTGATGATAGAGACATTTACAGGCAGCGTTGTATGTACAAGTTAACATTCAAAAGTTTTCCATGTGCTCAGTATCTGTAAAAACTGCACTTTTTAAAGCATATTGCACTTCAATGTATACTGCCCACCCGTGGAGGCATTACAGAAGAAGCAGTCTACAAAAACTTCAGGTGGCGTACAATGACGGCATGATGCTTAAGGTGCCCCGATGGAGTAGTGCCAGTCAGATGTTTGCAAATGTCCATACCAACTTGTGGTGGTGTGCTTCAGAATCTTATGTTTACATGTATGTGTAGACGACTAGCAGACTCTGTAAATTACATCATTTACACTTTGACCAACACTGGACAAAGCTTGGTTAGGTTCTTCTCCTGTCTGTGGAGTCACTGGCACCTTAACTTATATGGCAATGGATAGACATTTTTCTTTTTATATATTTTTTTATTGTCTCTTATTGTTGTTTTGTTTGCTATGGACCTTGTATGTGTCTGAATAAGATTGATTGATTGATTGATTGATTGATTGATTGATTGATTGATTGATTGATTCTCAAATAATGAAAATGTTATTGCTTTTGAATTTTGCTGCACCAGAATTATTCTAATAAATTTGTTTAATTGTTAAATTAGCCTTGGCAAAAAGGATGGTAGCCTTAACTTAATATTTTGTCACAATTTTTACTACATTCAAGCCAAATCTGTAACTCTCTCTGAGACTCATGCACCTGTCCATACTCATTGTGAGCAAACTACTCCAGGTGTCTCAGGTTTGAAGGGTTTCTTCTCCAGACTGCCTGTTAGGTCCTTCCAGTTAAGGACTCACAGAAGGCCACTTCAGAGTAGTTCAATTTAGGCGTTTTTAGCTGTGTTTTGGGTCACAACCCTGTTGGAGGACACACGAGAACAAGCTTTCTGACACTGGGCAGCATATTTAGCTCCAGGATGCCTTGATAGTCTTGAGATTTCACTGTACCCTGCAGAGATTCAATACATCCAGATGCAGCAAAGCAGCCTTATAATAGATAGTTTTGTTTTTTGTAAGTTTCATGTCTGTGTCCCCCTCAGCTGTCTCAGTGATGGTTATCATTAGGGGTGCAACAATACAGAAAATTCACTATTCGGTTCGGTTCAACACTTTAGTCTCACGGTTCAATATTTTTTTCGATACATAAAAGAGAAATGTCCATGCACTTCTTATCTTGTAATTTATTTAAATTAAGTATGAACATTTGTTTAACCTCAAAAGTACAGTTCCTAAATTAAATGTTGCTGAAACATAAAGTTCCTCAGTGGATCTGTGCTCCACAGTACAGCCTAGCTGGAGAAGTCGAACACAGATCCGCTGATCCTTCAACACAGAGCATCTTCAGAAGATAAGTTGATAATTAATTTTAAAAATCTGTATTGTTCCATACACAGTGTGTATTGAACCTAAAGCCCTGTACTGAACGGTTGGATACAGGTACATGTATTGTTGCATTGGTCATCTTGGAGTCACATCCAGGGAGACTGGCTACAGTTCATGTCTCGGAGTAGCATCGTTTTTATCAAGGTCATTTTAATTGTTTTAAATTAAGTTGAACCTGAATTCAAAAGCAATCACTTGTTTTCATTGGTTAATTTGCAGTATGTTTTGTTATACTTTTCTTGATTTCTAATTAATAAACCTTTTAGGATTTTTTTTCTTTAATGGAAGGCTACCAACAAACGTATCAGAATATGCAACCATTAAAGCACCTTTATTACTATTTGATCCCCTATTCCAGCTGTCTCAGTTGTTGTGTCCTTGGGGCAAGACATTTCATCCTCCTTGCCTACTCATGGTGGTCAGAGGTGGGGCACCGGTGCATCGTAGCCCTACGTCAGTGTGGGTACGATGTAGCTTACCACCATCAGTGTGCGTGCATGGGTGAAAGACTAAAGCGTTTTGGAATCCAATAGGCTTGCTAAAACGCTATATAAGTTCAGTCTATTTACCATAATACAGCACAAAACTTAGTGTTCATATAAACTTGTGTTTGGTAGATTATTTCTTTGTTGTAACAATGCTTCTTGGCAATTAATTTTATATTAGGCACCTGATTGGCAGCACCTGGGCGTACCAGTACCATTTTGGTCAAGCCTTGAAAATAAGATTATGCACCATCTCACATAATCTGTTAGCGCTTGCAGCTTAGATTATGTGTAGTGAATGATTGTCAGCTAATACCACGCCAAATTAAAGCTTTATGTTTTGTTAAATTCAGTAAGGTACGGTCATTTTTGTGTTGGCTAAGGTTGATTCGCTGTGTATAATTTGACTCCAAAAGTTAAACGGTCTCAAATAAAAGAAGGTTGTTCTCAGAATGAGTATTTTGGTCAAATTTAGAAGAACTGTACAAAAATCACACCAGGATTGTTAATTAAAATTATATTTCATCATCTGAATCCCAACCAACCATGAATAATAATAACCAGAAAATAAGGAGTAAGGACAAAGACTTTATTGGGTCGTCTAAACAATCAAGGCACAAGTGGCAGGACGTCTAATTTGATTCTCTTATAAACATCCAAAACAAATACGGTTTCTAGTCAATTTGCAGCAAAACTAACTTTTTGATAGCTTTTTAATATTTACAACATGATTACCAAAATCAGAGAAAAAAAATCAGAGGTTGTTAAAGATGAATGAAGGTGCAAATATCAGCGAAACAAAACACTCAAAGAAAGATAATTGGCAATCAGGAAAAAAAAAAAATCACAGTACCATTTATATGTGGCTTTTCCCAGCATTACAGTATAAAAGCTTGTGATTTGGATTGGATTACTTGGAACTCAAGCATGAACAGAGCAGGGTCTAACGATGGGTATAAAGGGGTTGGTATTAGCAGCATTGTAACTTCACCTTTAGGTAAAACAACAAATGTACATTTAGATTACACAAATTTCATTGGTAGATAAACAGATTCATTGCAGATTAGTTTCATCTGATAATTATTCTTTTCTATTCATCTTTTCTTACAGATTCTTCATTACTATCAAGACACCAGTTCCACTGTGACCCAAAAAAGGAAAAGCAGGTAAAGAAAATGGATGGTTCAATAAAAACATTTACAAACCAGAGTGAAGTTCTATGCAAAACTCAGGAATCTGGGTTTAAATGAAACTACATATGAAAAGGACTGCTATATAGGACAGACTGGACCTATGGGGTGAAAAAAAAGACAACTTGATTGATTTTGGTGATTGAATCAGTGGTGTGGAAACTTTATCAACAAAAACTGGTAATAATTAACATGTCCTTTTGAAAGAGGTGCCTAGACTTGCAGTGGGAAAAAAACATATCCTATTATAACTACAAATATTTCTTTCTCTGTAGGTGGATATTATTTACTTTTTTTGCAGAATATAATAATATATAAATTTATAACATTGTTTAAGGAACGATTTATCGTGATCACATTTTAGGAAATTCAATTCTCTTCATTGAAGCAAGTCCATCATCCATTCATCGCCCAGTCATGGCATCTAGTCGATTTAAAAGTTTGCTCAACTCCTGGCTGTCTTAAGCTGTGTTCAAATTCAGGGACTGCACCCTTCAAAGGATCCGGCCTCCCCAGACAATGTGGACCGGGTCCTTTGTCGATCGAGAAGACAGAAGAAAGTGGCTGTGACTTTGGATGGTCTAGTGTTCAGCTTGATTCCCGCCCGTACCCCAGCGTGTGTCCAGTCACCTAACAGCTGTAACGACGCTAAACAGAAGCAATGATGATTGGACATAGATCTTCGTCCACTATTACTCCTGGTCAGCCTGCAATGCAACTTGGGTGGGCTGAGAAGGATGCACAGGACCCATCCCCCAAACCGGGGAAAAAGAACGACACATTTAAGGGAACTAGTTGGAGGAGTTTTCAAATCTGGATAGCCTTCAGCTCATCGCTGTAACTGAATTTGGTCATCAGTGGGTCTACTGCGTACATTCACATAGTGACATGGATGCAATTTATTGAGAAAACACTGACAAAGTACACTGTGTCACATAAAACACAGTGGATTTAACACAAATGTAGCCTTCTTTTATAAAAGAAGAGTTGTTTTATAGGGCTCGTTTAGTAACGTCACATAGACTGGTTTTCCGTCGTGACAAATGGCAATTTTGCTGTGTATTGCCCAGAGTTGCATGTATTTAACATAGCTTTAGCATTCATAGTTGATCATGTGGAAATGATTCTTTAGAAAAAGGTTGGGCAAGATCATCGCACCATACTAGAGTTTGAGTTCTGGCGTTCAGGAAATTATCCTTCATGCCAGGTGTAAAACTTATGACCACTGATTAGGGGACAACACGCTTGTTGGTGAGAGACACAAGTCCAACCAAGACGGGCCTTTTTAATGCAAATTTTTTGCCAATTATGTCGTCTTCATTTTCCTTTTTGATTCAGACTCTGGGTCCAACGTGTAAGTCTTCCATTGTTGACATCAATGTGTAAATAAAAAGTTTCTGTGCTGTTTCATAATCATATCTCTGATATCAAACTGCTATAATAGATGAACACGGTGGAGGGGTGTTAATGCCTCATTTGCATTTAAAGGGACAGCACCAAACGAGTTGATCTGAGACAAGACAAAAAGGGGTTTGTGGAGTTACAGTAAGGAGGAATTCAGATCAAAGCATTGCAGTTCCACTTTATACAGATACCAACTGAAGGATTTAAAATGTGAAAAGGAAAGATTTAAAAGCATAATGTCCCCTTTAAATGACTTGTTCACAGCCCATGCTTTGAATTTGCAATTGCAGAGTGTTGTTGAGTCAAACTCAATTTGGAAATTTTACCCACAGACTGTCATCATTTAAGAAAAGATAAAGGCTATTGTTAGACGTAAGACAACTATTTAGCAGAATTTAGTGGGAAATGACTTGCTTTAACAGGAACCACTCGGTGCAATAACCGACGGACGTTCTGCCATATAAGGGTTGGATAAGTTAGACATGAATCACACGATTTGCTTATAGAAGCTGAAGGAGCCCTGCATCCCTGAAAAACAATTAAACTTCACTTGTTTAGCTCAGCATTAGCCTGAAGGAAGACTTCTGCACTTCTCTCTATACATACAGCTGGTAAAGTGTTACCTATTGGTAATTATTAGAACATCACTTCAAATATGATCAGATGTAAATAGAAATATCTAGCCACCAGGACTTTTGATTTTACTCCAGATTTAAGGTTTCAATAGGCTCAAATAATGACTGTTAAAGCTGGGATATTTTGATATATTTCCTGTAACATAATCCAAACAAAATGTACATGATCTGCAGTGATGCAACACTTGTTGTAGAAGTCTTAACCAATCACAGCTTCCATCCTAAACGTCTAAGTTTTAATAAAAGTAACAAGGATCATGTCTGCATTTGTTGCAACACCAGAACCGTTGCCTTTAAAATGAAATGTTTAACCTACATTAATTTGTAAACTCTGAGGTAAATTAGATTTAAATGGCTCTTAATGAAAAACAAATAATCCGAGTAACTTAAGGCTGCACAGTTTACCACAGCTAATTTAAGTTAATGTCTATTTAGCCATAATTGGATTTGCTCACAAATATAGAATTTCCTGCCTTTGCGGTTTTGTTTTCTGGCTAAAACTCGTCACGTTAAGCTGTTGAACTAGTTACTGTGAAGCACTGAGTTCTCTAAGGTGAAGTCGTACTGAAAACTAGCGAGGTTGTAGTTTATGTCGCGGGACAGAAGCACGTCGGGGACCATGGAGAAGCCTGCCTGCAGGGCCAACACGTGGGGGGCCAAGGTGAAGGGGATGTCCCCGAGGAGGTCTGGGAGGGTCGAAGCAGCGTCAACAGCCGGGGGCCCCTATGCTGCTCCGGGGGGATGAAAAGGTGTGGGGGGCTTTTCAGCAACGAGTTGAGGCGAAACTGGATAAGATGGCTGGAAGGAAAATGAGATAAATTACTTTTATTTACAAACGCCAGTTCCAGAAACGTTGGGGGTTCTGTGTCCGACGACTTCCTCCAGGTCTTACCTTACAAAAATAAAAAATGATGAAAGGCTTTCAAGGAATTTCAGGGGCGACAGTTATGGGATGAATCAGCGAGGGTATTTTATTGAAACTCACAGCAAGTAAATGCTGGATAAACATCTGCAACTGATTAGTTCTTCGAGTCAACCCAATTCAAGATGGCCACCACAACTTATCCACTAGCAGGGCTGATCCTTGAGGGTCGCTTTACTACAGGTTTTATTTGTTTTTCTGCTCCGTGCTTCTGTAGAACTTGAAGAGGTAATGCAATCAGGTGCTGAATGGTCTGCTTGAGCCGAGGTCTGGGAAAGGTGAATAACTACTTGTGCGTATAACGCTGAAGGCTTAAAATGCTTTTAAAAAAACTCACCTTTGATGGCTGTACTATGACATTTGTTGAGGGCTGTGTGACGTTCATGGTCGGCATCCTCCGCCTCTGTTCTTCGCTCGTCTCTCCTGCAGATCAAAGGAAAGATGCAAAAAATGATTAACTGAAAAAAATATTTCTTATTAAAAATCAGTGAAACGACGGTCTGAATAAATATCTTTATAACTAAGAAGTCTCAATGAAATTTGCCTGCCTGCCTGTTTTTATAGAAACATTGCAGGAAAAAAAGGCAATGTCACGATATTTTAAACAGAATAACCCTTTAATTCAAAACTGACAGCAGTACGAGGGTATAAACGTCTGCTTGAACCGTACTGCAGAGTTAACAAACGCTAACCAGTCTTGTAAAATTTCACATCAGATTATTTGAATACTGTGTAAAAAAAAAAACATTTATACTTCTGTGAATTTTGCACTACCTGGTATAATATTGTAAAACTCCTGCTGGACAGGCTGAACTGGATGTGCTACAGCTAGCTGCTGCTTATCGTACTTGCAAATACAACATCATAGAAATAAAAGTTTAAACTGAAATTGACAGCAATGCAAAGTTTTTTTTTTATATATTTTTTTGTGAACCTCTATGAAAGTTGTTTTCAGATGCAGTTTGCTCCTGGCCCCACTTGGACTAGCTGTTAGCTCATCAGTCCTGTCCACTGCAAAGCTTATTTCTCCAACTGGAGCTTTTGAAATAAAAAGTCCACTTCAAAATGGCTGAACGGCATCTTTAAAGACAAAGACAAAGATAGGTAGCTGGTAGCTAACATCTGTCTTATGTCAACTTCATCCCTGCCTAAAAATCCCCAAGAGCCATAAGGCAAAATGAAAACATGTTTGTTACAATCACTTCTATTAATAACATGTTTTCTTTGTCTCTTCCAGAAGAAAATACACCTGGACCAGTTCTGTGTCTCTTTCCTGTCTCAAACCCAGCTGGTCGAGGCAGATGGCCGCCTGTCCTCAGCCTGGTTCTGGTTCTGCTGGAGGTTTCTTCCTGTTCACAGGAAGTTTTTCCTCTCCACTGTCACCAATGTGCTAGAAGTGAGGATTCAACACAATCTGCTGCTTCTTTGGATTGTTTTTTGTGTACAGCGCCCTGAGACGAGTGTTGTGATTTGGCGCTATATAAATAAACTGAACTGAATTAAATAATTATTATTATTATTATTATTATTAATAAATTATCTATATGTTTCTGGTTTGTTTCAAAGAATAAATCTCAGAGCTTATATCCCCGTCTCCTAATGTCAGTCTTCTACAGTAACAAATCCCTAATTCAGCATAATGGTGTCAGCTGCATGTTTGCTCATGGGAACAGCATTAAGGTATTGAGTGTCTGTTTTCCACCTCTCCTGGGCTTTATATTAGACCTCCCTTTATTATTAAAAACTGTGGCCAAACAGGCTTATCATCCTTTCAACAAATCCAGGGATTTCACGTCTCAAGTTCTCTGAGTCGTTCAGGTGGTTCTAATGAGAACAGACACAGCTGCTAACAGTTTCACAGTGGGGTTCATTTTTGTCCTTTTTGATACATCTTATAGTTATGGTTGGCTTGAGTTTCCTACACTGTTTGTTATTTACACTGCTTTAGCTTAGACTGCATATATTTAAAAACAAATCGTATTTAAAAAGGTCTTCAGTTGATCCAAAAAGCTGCTGACGCCATTATCCTGTTCTGTGCTGATGAAGCCCAGGTCATGTGTAATTAAAGCAGAAGTGTGAGTCACACAACATCAAGCGTTTGGCTAAAGGCGAGCACACCATGTGCAGTTTTTAAAACTTCTTAACAACTTTGTAAACGTCACACTTTAAGATTTCAGGATCGAACAGATGGACTGTATGAGTTCTCGCCACAAACATCCAACATTTGATGGAAATTAAAATGTAATGACACCCTTTTTATTAGACTTGGACAAGTAGGAGAAAGAGACGTCTGATGGCTGAGAAGAAGACAAAAGTGACACCTTTTCCAGAGTTGTGCAAGTTCGCTTGCTGTGGTGACCCCTGCTGAGAGTAGCAGAAAAATGAGTGACTGATGAGTCAGAGCGTGACACTTCCTGACACAACCTGGGCTCGAACCAGCAGCCTCAGGATTAAAGACAGCAGCACTGATGCTGAGAAGTTGGCTTTAGTTTGTAAATCAAAGTTACAATTTAAATATTGCTGTTTAGTTACCATAATGCAAGGTTTTCCTGGATGTATAACCCAAAAATAAAATATATATATATCTTTTCACATTTGACCTATAAGACTCAGTCAAACTATTTTCAACCCATAGAGGGATTGTGTGTTTAACAGTGGTGGGATGTAACAAAGTACAAGTACTTTGTTGCTGTACTTAATTACATTTTTCATGTATCTGTACTTTACTTATGTACATTTCATCATGGATACTTTTGACTTTTACTCCAGTACATTTTACATTAAGTATCTGTACTTTCTACTTCACTACATTTCTTTAATGCACTGAATTACAAATTACATTCATGCCATGTCGCGTTACGTTATTTTTTTTTTTCTTAGTTTGAAAGTAATCAGTGGGGAATTGCTGTAATTGCTCCATTGAACCACTGCAAAGCAGGAAAACACCATTAGACCCTCCTTCAAGAAAAGCGGTGCGATTCTGCATCACCTGCTGGAGCATCAGCAGCAGCAGCAGCAGCAGAACGCCTAAAATGGATTCTACCCTGGAGGAAATGTGCCACTCACGGCCTTATTTAAAATACTTCAAGTTAACTGGTTCATAAAACGACTTGTTCAGATTTGTTGGCAAATTTACAGCTGCTGTAGCTGTTGTCACAATCAGTGATGATGCACAGAATCAGTGTCACAGAGTAAACACAAAAACATGAATTATCTGCAGCACTGTTCACTAAACTGGCACCATTAATGTATTAAAAAATATACATACAGTAGGCACACTTCCTGATATTGTAGACCAGTAGGGAATACATTAAGCAAGTACTTTTACTTCTAATACTTTAATATTAGTATTTCTAAAAGCAAGTACTTATTTTTACTCAAGTAAAACATGTCAATGTGGTACTTTTACTAGAGTATATTTTTGTCTATTTGTCTGTACTTTTACTTCAGTACAGTGTTTTGAGTACTTTCTCCTCCACTGGTGTTTAAAGCTCTTACCAACAATAACAAAACCTCCATCTACTTCCTTGTCGGATGGTGACTTCTTCGAGTCCTTACGGAGTCCAAGAAAACTGAGCATTTTCTTTTATCTACAAAAAAATAAAAACAAATAAATAAAAACCAGGTCAGTTCAAGAGAATGGGAGCGGAAGTGTCTAAGAAACAACACCTTTTTTGTGTCAGGTTGGTTTGTTTTACACACAGACAGTACAAAAAGCGCTCCGACTTGTTGATATAACATTATTACAAACGTTTAGCACTATTATAGTTTTTAAGACAGTAATTTATCTAGAAAGTGATTTTCTTACTGTTTAGGCCTATGAAGTTGAGACATACGCGGATCAGTTCATGGTTGTTGTGGATCAGTTCATCATCTGGTGCAACAGGGTGGTTCGTTCCCCCTCAACCTCTACTTAACTAAATAATACCCTACATGTCTTTTCCTCGATACTTTATGCAAAATCGTCTGTGTTTATTATTTGTTTGACGCCACCGGAATAATTTTGAATCGTGGTTTTGTAGAAACTAATAACAGCTTTAAAGGTTTGGGATGAAATTATTACTTTCGACAGACGTAGCGGAATTGTTTACTCATGTTTCCGGGGACTAAAATTGTGGAGCACCGCGGATGTATCGTCAAAGGAGGCGCTCGATTTATCACCAAGGAATGTGTTAAAAGACGTCCCGTCGTGTTTTACGTTAGAATTTGGAAACTCCGCCTGCGCGGGCTACCACAGTGCACAAAATAAACCCACTTGTGTTTCCCGCGCGCTGGCGTTTTCTTATAGAGTTTAACGACGCCATAGGAGTAAACTCGCGAAGATGGCAGGCATCCTGGATGTTCCCAAACCAAGAATAAACTGCTCGATGCTGTCGCAGCACATTACCCGACCGGTGTGTTTCGTCGGTCGTGTCGGAAAGGTGGGGTTTGCTTTGCACATAGGTTAAATAACAATGTTTTGCTGACGTTTACCTTGATGTGTTCGTAACAGAGAGTATTTGCTTTTTCGTTTAAGGTTAACCCATCAGGGAAAATATTTAATGTTTTTGATGGAGAAGGAAATAGCGCAACAGTTGAACTGAATGAACCTGTAAGTACATTATTGTTATTATTATTAATAATAATAGTCAAAGCTTGTTGGAGAAAACGTTTGATTTAATGAAGGTTGATGACACCTATCCTCGCTTTTTGAATATGTTTTTAAGTGATTAGATCAGCCATATTTCTCAAACATTATTTAATGCACAACAATTTTATAAACTTGTATGGAAGACACAAAAATTACACGCAGTCACGTAACGCAGAAGCTAAAGTCGAAAATGACGAGCGCCCCCTTGTGGCTGGTTGCAGTATAACTTATCAAATAGCAGTAAAGCGTGAACTACCCCTCAAATAATGTGTTTTCCAAGTGATTCATAAAGTTGTTGAATCTGACTATCCTTGTTCTCAAAATTCTACCCATATATAATTTTGTGTTTGAATAAAGCCGTATCTTTGCTCCTGTGTTATAATGAAGCGCCGCCTCCACATGGCAGTCTTTGGGGGTGGTGCAAGTGCCTAGTTATGATAGCTGCAGAAATAAAATTGAATTTGTGTTAATTTGCATTCCAGTAATCCAGTCTTTCACACAGTAGATTTCAAACACCGTTAGTGGCGTTACTATAGTGTTCAAGTGCAGAGAAATCTATTGTTAATGTTTGGTATTGTTAATAGTCAACCTGGTCACTGAGCAGAATTAGCAAATCCTACTGATTTTCCAAGTTACACATGTAACACAGTAAAGTCAGATCTGACATTTTTCCCAGATCTGAATTTGGACTTTCAAAGTAAAAAAAAAAAAAAATGCAGTAACATTACAACTGCTCAGACACTTAGAAAAACAACATAGCATAGGTAAATACTCTTGACAGTGCAGGTGAAGCCTCAAAGTTTCAAGAACAGTGACATCTGGTGGCCAACTGAAGCCATAGCATCCCACTGCAATAAAAGTACAGAAAAGATTGGTTGTTTTTAATGTGCTGCTATTTTTGTTTGATCATGCTGATAAATGATTACATCATCACTAAATATTAAAATGAATCATGTGATTGCTGTTAGGAGACATTAGAATACCCACCCACCCATACTCTTAAAAAACAGTCTCTTTGTAAACATGCTTTATAAATAAAAGTGACACAACATTTAAATGTTATCATTTTCAGCTTGAAGAAGAACTGAGCGGCATCGTGGAGATCATTGGTACCGTGTCCAACAGTGGAGTTCTGATGGCCTCCACTTACAACATACTGCCAGAAGATAAGGGGATTCTCTTCGGTATGTTTCATCTGACTGAGTGAAGCAGGTGTACTACAGTAATGTCCAAACCTCTGTGATTCATGGTACATCTGGTCTCCTCCACAGATTTAGAAATCTACAATGAAGCACTGAAGGTTGTTCACGACTTCCCTCAGCACTACCCCTTCCAGGCGGCTGCATGAAACCTCCACGTTAAGACTGTTTGTTGTTGTTCTCCAACACGGAGAAAATGTGTACAAAGTTTTGCAATAAAAATTATTTCAACACAGCATTTGAAAGTTAAACAACTTCTTTAAACGTCTCAACTCCTCTGTGAACCAAAGCATTCTAGTCAAATGTGAGTGTATCTGTCTGACTGCTGACGATTGGACCATGAGGCTACAAAACACAGCAGCTGATCTCCAAAAAGAAAAGGTTGCAGCGAACCAATCACAGTTCGGAACCTCAGCCTGACTTGTTCCTGAAATAGTAAATACTGATGAAACTAATAAATTTTAGTTATGTGATGTTACAAGAGCAGAACAATTCTAGGATTATAAATTAATGTTATATTCTCAAAAGGCCTATAACTAAATTGTGCATTAGATGTATGAAATTCAGCTTTGTTTGCCCCTCTCATCAGCACCTGCCTTGTGTGCCAGGTGCTGCAGTGTTGCGAGACTTTACTGCAGGGCCATTCAACTAAATTGCAGGGGCTGAACATCCAGCAATTAAAGTCATTATGTGATTAAACAAGTATAAGTAGCTGTTACATTTTAAACAGTTTATTTTGCTGCATTTAATCATGAACACAACATACAGAACCCTATGTAATAAAAATAGTGATAATAAAACTCAAAAACACATGCCTCATATTTAACTCAAATATCTTCAACTGCTTGTAGTTTTAGCTGTATTGAATGTTCATAGAAATGGTTTACCAGCTTCTAGCCAAGGTTCTAACGTTTCTGTAGATGCCAAACAAGTCTATGTTTAACTAAAAGAACTTAGAGTGATTAAAGTAGAAAATAGGTGAATGAACCAATTGGCGGCCGAACTTTGGTCACTCGCGGGCCGGATGTGGCCCGCGGGCCGCCAGTTGAATGGCCCTGCTCTGAAATGCAATTATTCCTGCGTCCACGCGCGCACTGTGGGAGGGACTTCGTTGCCATGGCGATGACGTCAATGTTGGTGTCGAGTAACCAAAGGTCAAAATAAAGACAAGTGGATAAAAAAAAACGGAAGTAAACTTAACAGGCTGGCTGGAAAGTCGCAGAACAAACAGCGGTGTTACGCGAACCTGTAAGTGAGAAAAGTCGATGGATTTTGACGCTGTTTTTTTACGTAAAGTGGTCGGTTTTTATTGTTTTTGTGAGGTTTTTCTTTCCCGCCGGTAAGGAGACGTCAAACAACAGAAGGTTGGGGTCACAGAGAAGCTAACAGCAGCTAGCTCCTTAGCTCAGGTCGTTGGTTAAACAGGAGCCTCTGCTGCTAACCTTGTTTTGTTTGCTCTGGCAGGGACTAAAACATGACAAAGTTACTCCAACTGGCTCGTTAGCAGTATCAGTCACCGTACGAGACTTTTTTTTTTTTTGTTGTTGTTTCAGATGGGTATTATAATGTTAAATGTCCGGCGTTAGTTGTCCTTTATCATCTGTGGTAACTTTACTTTCTGTGTTCCTGCAGTGCTCGGAACAACGAAGCACCTACCTGCAGTGTTGCAGCAAACCCGTCTTTGTAGGACAACAAGCTAGCTGGCTGAGGTTTTTTCAACCCCTAAAGTTTTTTTATGTAACCTTCAAAGCTCATTTATTAATAGATGTGATAACTCAATTTATCATGTTTATTTTAACCTTAACCAACGCTTTAGTCACTGCTTTATGCAGGATATATGAAGTTTAGGATTTATTTTTGCTGTTGTTAAAGGGAAATTAATGAAAATGGTAATGCTGCTGGGTTTCCTCAGCTGTAATCTACATTGGCATTCAGTGGTGCTCAGATGTCTTTTTCCCATAGGGGGTTTCAAATCCTACATCATCAGGACACCAGGGGCACTGTCTGAATGCTGACTCTGCCTTTACACTATTGTTTTCCTGTTTGTTCTCTTTATTTGTACAATTACTGCTGTAAATATTCAGCCATAAAGTATCCAAATGTGTAGCTCATTTAAGAGATGTGTGCTTTATTGTACTTTTTATACTCCAAAGTATTTAACTTTAGCAATATTTACCTCATACTCTTCAATTTTAGCCTTTGGTAGCCTTTTGCTACTTTTAGCTTACATTCTGGTTCTTTTAGCTAGGCATTTGTTTTTTAAGTTTTTAGCTAGCCTTTGTACATCAAATATAATTTTGGTGCTTTTGGCTACTTTTTGATTTATGTTGTTGTTTTGGTCTTTTAGCTAATGTTTTGATTATTTCAGTTTTTTGCTAGTTTTTTGCTACTTTTAACTTTTAGATAACATTCTGGTTCTTTTAGCTAGCCTTTTGATAGTTCATCTCTGTTTCAGTACATTTTACTAGCATTTTGCTACTTTTAGCCTATGTTATCATTTTACCACTATTAGTTTATAGCTAGCCTTTTGCTGCTTTTTAGCTAGCCTTTTGTTAATTTTTGCTTTATGTTTTGATATTTTAGCTAATGTTTTGATCATTTCAGTTTGCTGGCCTTTTGCTACTGTTAGCTAGGCTTTTTGTTCTTTTTTAGCTAGTCTTTGACATTAACAAGACTTTTGCTACTTTTTGCTTTATGATATCGTTTTAGCTAATGTTTTAATCTTTTCAGTGTGTTGCTAGCCTTTTGCTATTTTTAGCTTTTAGCTAGGCATTTGTTTTTGTAAGTTTTTAACTAGTCTTGCTGCTTTTGGCTACATTTTGCTTTTTGTTGTTTTGGTCTTTTAGCTAATGTTTTGATCATTTCAGTTTGTTGCTAGCCTTTTGCTGCTTTTAGCAAGGCTTATGTTTCTTTTAGGTTGTAGCTAGCCTTTAAGCACATTTAACTGGCCTTTTGCTGCTTTTAGTTAGCCTTTTGTTACTTTTTTGCTTTACTTTGTTTTGTTTTTTAGCTAATGTTTTGATATTCTCAGTTTGTTGCTAGCCGTTTGTTACTAGCCGTTTGTTACATTCAGCTTTTAGTTAGCTGCTGTTTCTTTAGGGTTTTATATAGTCCTCTGCTTCTTTTAGCTTTAACACCACAGTTTCAGCTGGTCATGATGCATTTTTGCAGAAAATGCAGCTTCTCTGTTTGTATTTTAAAGTCAGATTATAGTTAGTTTTATTTTTGACAACTTAAATTCAGTTTAAAAAAGTCAGCATCAGTCTCAGACAGCTTTAGTTATTTTGTCAGATGATTTTAAGGTAAACGGTTTAAAGAGATCATCCCACGTTTGTTTTTGCCTCAGAGTGTAACACAGGTGCAAGGTCTTCTAGCTTTTCCCACACTTTGACAAGGCATCAGCAGAAAGAGCCTCAGGGAACAGGCAGTCCATGCTGCATGATTCAGAAAATGACCTGTTGCAGAGCCAGCAGTAAGCTGCTAATGTTTTTGTTCTGGTTATTTCATTTCTAGCACCTGCTGTTCTTGGAGCTGCATGCTGACCACCTCTAAACAGTGTGGTGGTGGAGAGATGATCGGGGGCTGGGTCACTGGAAGGTGACATGGTGGGCAAACCTAACATCTAATCTCCTACAACTTATAAAAAGTAGAAAACTAGTATTTCTAATTGGGACATTTCATGCTGCACAGTGAGCTAGAGTGAGAGTAAAATGAGATTAAAACCTCTGAGCTGCATTTCACAGAGCTGCTTTACAACACAGAGCATCTCTGGAAGGCTGTAAATACATTTTGAAGTACTGCAGTACAGGTTTAATGAATGAATGGTGGTTAAACAGTGAATGGATCAGTCCACTGGGAGCTGAGTAAACCTTTGCACTGATTAGCTGTGCTGATAGGTTGGACTAGCCTTCACACTCTGCTGTGACTGATGTCACGGCTGATCAGTTCTAACAACATTTAAAAAGTGACCAGATTTTTCCTTTTTAAAGTGAAATTAACTGGTTCTTATATTCACCATGTTTTGCTTTGTTTTGCACACAGAACTGAAGTCACAAGTCGGTAGTTTGAGCTGTAAACATCCCCGACTGGAAGCTGTTTGTCCACAGAGCTTTCAGTCTGATGTTTGCTGTTGCCAACTGCCTCCTGCTACTCTGGAAAGAACAACCCAACTAGTTCATCTATGTCTTTTCCCAAATTTATCCTTGTGTTCTGTCGGCCCAAATCCTCCCCGCCTTCCATCCAGACTCAGCTCATGTAAACATCCTACACTCAGCTGAAATCAGTTGCAGTAGAGGCTGAGAGAAGGTTGTTTACCTGGGCTGGCTGGGACTAACGCTTGGACTCGAGGACAGGTGGGGTGGTGACACTTTCATCAAGAACAAATATGGCCGACCTGTGAAATTATCACACATTTTTATAGAAATCTTCTGTGATTTTTTTATTTATTTTTTTATTTATTTATTTATACTAAAATAACTTATAAAAGAGAAGTTCCTAAAGTGTTGAACTGTGTGGAATTTGATTTGGTAAAGTTTATAAATCTGAATAAATGGGGGAAAAAGAAAATCTGTGTGAAATGACATTGGTGTTTCCACAGGCTTTATTACGCTTGAATAAAAAAATGTAAATATTACATGATTATTGATTAAAAAGATGGTTTCTAAAATATCCCCTTTTCATGTCTTCATTTTATCTCTGCAGCTGTTAACCTTCCAGGATTTAAAATAAAGAACAGATTATTTCCTTGTGGAACAAAACCTGATCTGAAATAAAATTTCCACCATCAGTCAGTGCTTTATAGGCATTCATCAATTGTTTTTAATCATCATATTTAACTATAAAACTTTTTTTTCAGGGATAAATCTCTATTTAACCATTTATACTAATAAATTTATACAGCGTGTGACTAATACTAAAATTTCCATTATATTTCTGATATCTTGTTTTTTTGTTATTAGAATCAAGAGAAATGGGCGTGGAAACTTAAACACATTCTTACATTACCCTGTTCTCTGTGTGTAAAGGATTTTGCTTTTACTTTTTTACCTATGACAATTGTTGTACTGTTTCTTTTACTCTGAAATTTTCCTGCCTCCAATCAGCGAAGA
>JAUBOC010000149.1:17054585-17066632 GCA_032275365.1 Anablepsoides cearensis | reverse complement strand
GTCGGAGGCAGATTAAACAAAAGCTACTCAGTCCACAGCTGTGTCGAAATGGTTTTGTATGGCTCACTCAAACATTCGCATGTCATTATTATTAACTGGTGTAAGATCTTAACAGGTAAAGGGTAAAGAACATTGATAATTTCTTTCACCCCTATGTTGCCTCAATATTATATTCCCCAGTATCTACGTTTCCTCATGTTCTCCAGTACCTATGTTTCCTCATACTTGTGTTCCCCAGTGCTTATATTCCTGAGTCAGTACCAAAGTTCTCTGGTCAGTACCTATGTTCCCCAGTCAGTACCAACGTTCCCAGGTCAGAACCAAAGTTCCCTGGCCGGTAACTATGTTCCCCAGTATTTATGTTCCCAGGTCAGAACCAAAGTTCCCTGATTAGTACCTATGTTCCCTCATTTTTATGTTCCCCAGTACCTATGTTCCCAGGTCAGTACCAAAGTTCCCTGGTCAGTACCTATGTTCCCCAGTAACTATGTTCCCCTGTCAGTACCAACATTTCCTGGTCAGTACCAACATTCCCTGGTCAGTACCTATGTTCCCTCATTCTTATGTTTTCCATTATCTACGTTCCCATTACCTTTGTTCCCCGGTCAGTACCAAAGGTCCTGGTCAGTACCTACGTATGTTCCGCAGTAACTAGGTTCCCTCATACTTATGTTCCACAGTATCTCTGTTCCCCAGTCAGAACCAACGTTCCCTGGTCAGTACCAAAGTTCCCTGGCCGGTAACTATGTTCCCTCATTTTTATGTTCCCCAGTATTTATGTTCCCAGGTCAGAACCAAAGTTCCCTGATTAGTACCTATGTTCCCTCATTTTTATGTTCCCCAGTACCTATGTTCCCAGGTCAGTACCAAAGTTCCCTGGTCAGTACCTATGTTCCCCAGTAACTATGTTCCCCAGTCAGTACCAACATTCCCTGGTCAGTACCTATGTTCCCTAGTAACTATGTTCCCCGGTCAGTACCAACATTCCCTGGTCAGTACCTATGTTCCCTCATTCTTATGTTTTCCAGTATCTACGTTCCCATTACCTTTGTTCCCCGGTCAGTACCAAAGTTCCTGGTCAGTACCTACGTAAGTTCCGCAGTAACTAGGTTCCCTCATACTTATGTTCCACAGTACCCATACTCAAAAGGCAGTACCTTGTGCCCCAGTTGGTACCTATGTTCCCTAGTAACACGTATCAATGTTTCCAGTCAGTACCTATGCTTCCCAGTCCCAGTCCCAGTCCTAATGTTCCCCTGTACTTTTGCTTCCCTGTACCTATGTCTCTCTGTACCTACATTACCCTATATGTTTCCCAATCAGTACTCAAGCTCCCATGTATCTATATTCCCCAGTGCTTCTTGCAGGATTAATAATGATCATGAAAAATTCTTGGCTTCCCGTTCACATGTCTTTTTAAAAAAAATGAAAAAATATTGAATCACAGTGCAGTCACTGCAAACATACCAGGAAATGATGACTCCCTTAAAAAAACAGTTGTCAATTCAATTCAGTTTATTTATATAGCGCCAAGTCACAACATATGTTGTCTCAGGGCACTGTGCAATCTAAGAAAGCCAGCAGATTGTGTTGAATCACTCAGTCAGTCTCCCATCCTGAGCAGCATATTGACAACAGTGGAAAGGAAAAACATCATTTTTTAAGATTGTTTAATTTGTCTTTGCTTAATCTTTGATTTTTGATATATATTTTTGCAATTCTTAGACCATTTGTCATAGTGAAAATATACTTTCATGTTCTGTAATTACAGTTCTGAATGCAATTGTGTCTGCTCACTGGGGTAGAGGACATATAATTCTGCATACCACTTACATTAGGTTTTATAATGTTTGGATTTTACTGTTACAAAAAACAAAAACACTGGCATTTTTCCCCCACAAATGATCACATATGGAGAACCATGTGACCACATGTAATTACATGAGCATTTTAAATGGTCCAAAATCACATGGAAAATATACAGCACATGTTCCAAATATGACTCATGTTCATTTAACATGATTTAAGTATCCAAATGTGAAGATTATGCAGGACTGGGGCCACAGGGGCAGATGCAATCTGATTGCCCCCCTGAAGTTCGCCTGTCCTGTCACTCATCTGTCCTTTGCTTGAGAGCAATGATGGTGGATACAGTCATATAAGTTGAATAAGAAAGTCCAGCAGGAATCAAGCTTCTCTTTCTTCAGAAGAACAATCCTGCAGAAAAAGTTTTTCAACTGAAAAACGGTGGCTGTGTTTGAGCGTATTTGGTCTTCGTAGTGACTGGTTAAATGTATACACTTTAAACAGGGGATTTGTGTGTGAGGATGTTCAACAAATACTTGGCCCTTTACTCTGGAAAATATTAGATCCAACACTGAGATGATGTATATTTTTTTTCTTTCAGGTTTGGTCGTTGAAACATGTTAATTACTTTTCCTCGTCTATGTTTATGTACATTTGCTGTTGTTTTAGAGAGCTGCTGTCCTATTGATCCAGTTTGTCCAATAGCACTTAAAATTTGACTAATTTCTCCTGATCTCTGCTGAGATGTGTCTACACTTTGATTGGGGTCCACCTGTGGTAAATTAAATTAATTGGACATGATTTGGACATCCATCCCTGGAAGGCCTCCAAGCTGACAATCAAAGCAAATATTGAGCCACGAAGTTAACAAAACTCCCTGCAGAGACCAGAGAAGATTGTCGCAAAGTAAAAACATCTACCAAAACATTTCTGCTGCACTGACGATAGGTGGTCTTCATGATTCTCAAAGGGAACAATCACAACCAGGATTATTTCAAAAGCTATTCACTACACTGATCAAACAAGAGAGAAGAGCCTCAGAGAAGGAGGTGGCCAAGAACCCACAGCAGACATACGTGGGAGCGATCTTATGTCAAGCTGCTGGCTGACTGCTGGCATGGATTGTCCAGGTCTGGCGAACTGTGATTAAGATGGCATGCCACAACTGGCCCTGTTGTGGTTAGGTTTATGTGGTGCTTTTCCATGCATGGCCCACCTCTGACAACCCACATCTGGGCCACCAAAGGGCCGTTATTCTTTGCAGTATCTGGGTCCAGTGTTAGAGTGGTGCATTGTGTGGGCCAGAACTGGGCCAGACAAATTTAGCTATGTGGGAACTGTATGGTCACTCTGACTGAGCTCCAGTGATCTTGTATGGAGATGAGACCAAGTTCCAGAAGAATAACTAGAACAGAACTCCTCTGATGGGTTCATGACAGAGTGGCTGAAGATTCTCTGGTTTGATGAAGTCATGGTTGAACTGTTTGGCCACAAATCAAAATGTTATGATTGGAGGAATCAGGTACTAACAAAACTAAACTGCAAAACCTAAGGAAATTTGAGTACTTTCTGAATCCACAGTATGGACATGCATGCCCTCTGGCATCCAACAGTGGAAGTTGCAGCACCTAAGGTGCCTATAAGGTTAGCAAACTTTAAAACGGCAGAAGTGGTGCTACATTTGTCTAGTTGGAGTTTAGACCATCAAACTTTGTTCCCTCTAGATACACATGTATAAATGTCTCAGTTACATTTCAACTCAAGCAAAACTCTGACCATATTCAAAGGTGTACCCCAAAGGTCTGTCCTTGGGCCATTTTTAGTCATCACGTAACTATAATATTTCCGTTGCTACTTGTCACTTTTATGCAGATGATACAGTGATATATTGTACAGCAACATCACCAGATGAGACTCCATGTCATGTTAGTTACAGTGTAATATCTTGGATTTAAAATGTGTTATAAATGTAGAAAAAATAAAACTTGTATTTTTTGTAAGTGAACCATCCTCCATCATCAACTTCTAGGGCTCTGAAATTGAATCTGTATCTCCTAAATATCTGGGTATAGCAAAAATTTACTTTTTTACTATATCCATTGTTTTTTTTGTATTACATGTGAAACATTTGGTGAAAAAGCTGCAGTTGGGTTTCTATTTTAGGAAATGTCAACCACTTGATGCCTCCACTTTTGTCTGTGTTGGACTACAGTGATCTCTTCTATTTGCATTTCTCTTCTCAACACACTGGACACTATCTACAAGCACTAAGGTTTATTAGAAATAATAAAATAGTTATTTGCTCAGGTTGGATGGCCTTCTTTTTATCTGCCCGTAGAATATAATTGTATTTATTTAGTAGGCATTTTGGTCATATGTACAGACCTACATTCAGAAACATATGGATGGCCAGGACACTCTTGTGAAAGAAATATTAGATCCCAGTGAGTCTTTCCTGGTCAAATAAAAGTTTCAATAAAATAAAATAGGTAATGGTTCTGCCAAAAGGTTCCTGAGCTCAATATATCCTTTGCCTCAATCCGTCTATTTCAACTACATGTTGCAGTTATCCTCCTGTAGCACAACCACCAGTCAAAAACGATCCTCTCTGTATATTTTATTCAAGCCTCACACAAACACACACTGTGTCCCTGCAAGCAAAACATAATTGGACAAAAATCTTGAAATAACACCTTTTCCCAGTGGAGAGATAGTTTTTCTCCTGGCAGCTATGAATTGACAATCCACTCTGTAAAATACCTCTTTGGTTCCTACTCTCATGTGGCAATGTTGCTGATTTGATGGGGGGGCAACAGGGTCACAACAATCAATTTCCCATATCTCACATCTTCATCTAGTCCTAATTGTACATTGCTGCAGAAACATGCATTATTACAAGTCACTTAGGAAGGGTGACAATGGATATATTATTCTTCTGTTTCTGTCTTCTTTCACAGCTGTGGTAAAACCGTTCAAAAAATACATCAAAACATGCAACTCAACTGGGAATACTGTGGTAGCAGGACATCTTTCAGTGTAAATTAGCAACAACAAAGAAATCTGAAACTTGAAAAAGAATGCACATAAGCTGTGGTATTCTAGAGGAATGAGTGAGATAACCACCCTCTGTAACACAGACATACTTTAGAGATGAAACAACACTCAAAGTTTAAACATGTCACTAAACTGGAACTTTAAAAGCTTGAGTGTTTTTATGCAGTTTTTTAAGATTTTATTAGTTTTTAAGATTTTATTACAGAAAACTTGGTGTGATGTCAAACTTTATTTTTGCAAATTAACATCTCATTACCACAATCATTATTTGCACTTTTTTATATACCTTTTACATCATATTTTAAGTATTTTTGTTTTGTTTCACCCAGTGTGTCAAAGTCTCATTAATTTTCATTGTATATGAGCTCAAAGATTTTTCTTTGCACTAAAAGTGACTTTTTTTATATCACGTACATAAAATACTGTAGGCACATAAAAATTGACAGAGTGCTTTTCAATCTCCTTTTTAAATAAAAGTAAAAGTAACGATTTTAAAAAAAACTTGATAAAATTACATACCTCAAAAAAAAAATTGTAAATGTGCTTAGTTATAAACCTCTGCTTACCCAGATGAGCCTCTTTCAGCTTTAATGTGCTCTTAAATATTCGTTTCCCTTTACAGATTTTATATAATTTATATATCAAATTGTCAGCTTCAGATTTTAAATTACTGTTGGGATTTACACGAGAAAATTCCTATATGTATTTTGAGTGAAAATGAACGAATTTTGAGCGTTAGCTGCATTAACATTTTTCAATATTTCCTATTCCTGTTTGGTGCATTCTCAAATCTTGTTGCTACAAGTCAATATCTGTTAAATAATTTAATAGTAAACGATTTTTTTCTAGTAGATTCCTCCATTTTTCTCCCCTCAACTCAAAGAGTATTTGATGTGACTGATCCAGTTCAGATATTTAATTAAATAACATCAGAACATTTTGTACAAAGGCAGAAGCTAAGGGCTGAATGTCTACTGTTGGAAAACCGTGGTAAAAAAAAAAAAAATCAAATTAACCGGAGGAGGTGATTGATCCTTCCCTGGAATGAAACTCCAAAGCACTGTGGCCGACCGCTGAACAGGTGTGATTAGGTGTGGATCTTGAAAGCACTGAGAATAAAAGCAGAGCTTTACCCATTGAAGAGCGCACACACCTGCAGTCGACAGCACTTGACAATGGAGGGTCTGTTGAACAAAAGCGATAGCGAGGAAGCTTCCCCTCCAGAGAGTGGCCTAACAAACTTGTAATCCTCCTGCATTGTGAGATAAGATACTGTCGAGAGTTAAGTGACCTTGACTCTGTGTGAGGAAGATATTGCCGGAGGGTTGTACGCACCACGCTGGGAGATACTGTTTGGCTCACAGCTGCTGGGAGGTACAGCATGTTTTGTACGGTGTTAAAAACAAAATAATAACACCTCCTCGTGACTCTTTTCTCATTTGGCTCTGTTGTATAAAACTTTCAGGTTAATTTCAGGAAAAATTAGGACAGACAAGACTTCCACATACATGTAAACATGTTCAAATGTAAGTCAACCTACCAGAAATCAAAATCAAATTTTTTTTTTCAACCAATAATTCTTTTAATTGCTACTTTTACTTTTATTTTAATACATTTTAAAGCTAAAAATTACACTTTTACTTTAAAATTTAACATCTAGTTACTCGTTACAAATTAACTATGTTTGAACTCATCATGAAAGATGTTTCTACTCTAAAAAATGAAGTGTTGAATTTACACAACAGAGTCATGTCAGCTGGCTTCACTAAGCCTAGTCGAGTAAATTGAACAAATATAATAATAATATATTGATTAATTTAAACTGGTTTAGTGGAACCAGTTTGGTTCAGTAAATTCAACAGCTTATTTCTTAGAGAGTGTGTAAAAGTACTTTTACTTTCCCAGTTTTTGTGAACAGTTTGATGACTTTTACTTGAGAAGTTTTCTCATCATCTCGTCATTTTCTGTTCATGTAATTTTACTTTTACTTATTTATTATACGGTTTTGAACATCTGGGGCGGGACCTAAGGAGGAACTATGTAAAACCTGTCCCTATTGGTTAGTGCGGACTGAGGCAATTGCTAACAGTTGCTAACAGACAGCAGTTTTCCGGGGTCTGCTCAGACACATTTCAAACTTTAATCGAATAATCTCTGTGGTGCGATAAACATTTCATGAAACTTTCATTTTTATGATTTGAAAGGATCTTATCGGGACACGTCAGTGACAGAAAAGTTGGAATTGCAACATGACCATGGAGACTTTGAAAAACATTGGATATTTATCTGATTTAGTACCACAAACTAAAAAAGACATAGGTTGGATTAGAAAAAAAATTGATTTGTTACGTTCACACTGTCATGGAAAAAAACAAAACAATATATGGGTTAAAAAAAACAGTTTTGGGCCAAATGTGCCTTTATAGCATGTTGTGAGTTTTGTCTATTTGTCTGTAGTACTTTTGGGGTTATTCTTGTTCCCTTCTTTTTCTTTTTTGAGTGCTGTTCGTCATCTTTCCTGTTGAGATTTTTATTTGCTCGTGTTTTTGTGCTTATTGTTCGATTTTATTTTGGGACCCTTGTTTCAGTTTGCCAGTGTTCCTGGTGCCATTTCTCATTTACCCTCAGTCAGTTTCTCAGTGTTTTTCCCAGTCAGGCTGCCACTCACACCTGTTCTCAGCCTTCTAATCAGCCCAGCTGCCTCCAACACCTCGTTAGCTGAGCTGCATTTAGTCTCCTTCCATCTCCAGGTTAGCGGTTCATCATTTTGGTTTTCCTGCTTTAACTCCTGATCTTCTTTGTGTTCCTGTCTTCTCTGGAGTTTGTAAGTGTTGCTGCCTTTGTTTTATTTTTAAACTATTAATTTGTTTTTGTTTGTTTTCTGAGCTCACTGAGGCGCCTGCGTTCTGGATCTGAATCCATCATTGACGTTAAAGGTGTGAACGTAGCCTAATATCATGAACATATAATTTTGATGAGAACATTCATGAATAAATTCAGATTCTAGTTTTAGAACCCTTCAAGCAGAGATCGGACCAGACTTTGCTCCATCACGTCACTACCACTTAAATAGACCAAGCCAACCTCAATCTTTTCACTTCTTAAAGGTTATTAATAGGCAATTAATAAAATTAGCCATAACATTTCCTGAATTTCCCCTCGGGGGGGACAATAAAGGCTATTTCTACTCTACTCTATTTCTATTCTAACTACTACTACTACAAACTACTGCAACTTTTACGATCTAAAGAGTCATTTGTGTTCCTCGTCTCACTAATAAAATGTGTCCAGAGCTGCAAAACAAGCAACTGTGATTATCAACTGCTGGTCCGTGGGCCTTTCTGAGGCCTTTTCTGGAACTTTTACAGTCAGTAGGGGTGACATTATAAAACTAAAAAAAAAAGATATTATTATCATATTATTTTATGTTATACACATAAGGACAAATAAAATGACTATATTCATGTAAACAAGAAGGATACTGTACATAGTTTATACCAATTTTCATAAAAACTAGTACAACTGAATTATTCAGGCCTATTTTTTTTCCTAATTCTTCTTATTATGTAGTCTTTAAATTATTTAAAGCTAATTCTGATGGATTTGAGAGAAATAAATTGGAATAATCAACAGGCTAACATGTTATTTTTTTATTAGTAGTATTGATCACATATTTGCATACAAACTGATTTCTGTTGTGGGTATAAAAACCAAAAAAAAAATTATTCTGTTATATTTTGTCACATTTTCATTCACATTTTGGTCACATTTTCAAAAAGCCACATGTGGCCCCAGAGAGTTGCAGGTTACCCAGGGGGGTAACCAAACAAACAAGTTGTGTCAGCTGGTTGCACTAAACCACGTGGAGAAGATATTCTTGCCTCATATTTACTTAGTGAAACCAGCTGACTTGACTTGGTTGAGTAAATTCAACACATACTTTCATGATGAGTTTGGACATCTTTAATTTTGAACCTAGTAACTAGGTGTTCAATTTTAAGGTAAAGAAATAAAAGTATCAATTTTAGGTTTTAAACGTAACAAAATAAAAGTAAAAGTAACGGTTTGAAAATATAAATCCTCAAAAAAATTACTGTAAGGAAGTAAATGCACTTAGTTACTATAAACCTTTGCTACATATGAGGTGTCACATTCTTTAAACATTTGCTGAAAGAACCTGAAAAAATTCGATTAATTTTTATTTAGTGTAGATTTATAAACATTATATAATCCAGAATGTTTACTTTCTTCAGATTAAGGTACATATGGTACATGGGTATGACTCGTCGTAAAAAAGTTCATGTGAAAGTCAAAATTTGAGAACAGAAAATTCATCTTCTCTTCTCCTTTATTGCAAAGTCCAGACTAAAACCGGAGAGGCATTGTTAATCAGTATTGATTGGTCTGTAGTGGGCCTTCAAAGTAACCCTGGCAGCTCTGCAGAAAGTGCATAAATTCAATCTTGCCCCATTTTTTCCCCCTGTAATCACAAACTGGCATTATCCCCTTCTGCATTAAAGTTTCATGACCTGAGGACAAAAGTGCGCGGCTGAAACTAAATCAGCCCGGGCTGTCAATCAGTGAACCAGTCAATCTCATTTCTAAAAGTAACCTTTCAAGCATAACCTCACATTAGCATGAACCATGATCAGAAAGTTTCACTTCACTAACTCCCTGCTTTAAATACCAGCTCAGTGCAAGCAGAAGCAATTTTAACGCAGGCTTCAGGGTTTGGATTTTCTGTATAGAAAAGTGTATAACACATGTGAGTGGTGTCAATTTGGTTATCGCCTGCTGCAGAGGCAGCTGTAAGGCTGTAGGACCTGTGTCTGTGTGCTGTATTTGTCTCTTCATGTATGCAACATGACCTCAGTGCACTTGTTCAAGCTCACCCTAAGATATGTTTGTATTTCAGTGGAGAGCTCCTGGGGTTTAGAAATGCTGCAAAAAAAATCATTTTTTCCACATTTGTTTTTGTTAGTGTTTTTATATTAAGCATGTAAAGTTCAAATTCCCAAAATGACAGATAAGGTTTGCTTTGTCTACTCTTACCAGCTCATAAAAATTCTATTTATTGTTAAATACATACTGAGTTTGTTGGTTTGACCCTTTGGGGAATATCAGATACCCACCTCTGCCCTGGCCCATTAATGTTTAACATTGTTTTTCTTTCAGCTGCTCCCTTCTGCAGGGGTCGCCACTTGAGCGAACTTGCATGGGAAACGTGGAAACTGTTTCATGGATGTCCTTCCTGACCCAACCTGAGCTCAAACCTGCAGCCTCAGAGAAAAGAACCTGGCACTGACCATCACACTACAGCCTCAATAATTTCTAACATTTTATGTTAAAGTACCTGTGACATCAAATTTTTGTAATAAACATGAATGCATTTTTGGAAAGATAACTTCGATAACACATCGCAAAACTAATTTCATGTCGCTGTTGTTGAAATATTTGCTGGTAAGAAACAGGAAGTGATGTCAAAGGGGAATGTCAGCATGTAAACAGAGCTAACAAAAGCTAACAAAAACAGACTGTAGAGAAGAATCTGATGTTTCTTTAGATTATTTTTAGTCGCTATCAAAGAGAGATGAAGAAGAGGTAAAATTTAAATTATTTTATTTTAATAAACTGATACCAGAGAGCTTATTTTATTAATGAGTTCCCCTTTGATGTCACTTCCTGTGTCACTTTGGCTGAGCCAAATTCAAAGGAAAATAGGCCAGTTTTGTGACAAAATGTGTATTCTGCCAATTTTCTTAAGTATAAAGACGCTTTCTTTGACTTTTTATATTTGAAGGATAGGCATGTCACAGGCACTTTAATGTCTTAAAATGAGCATATGTTGCTTTGACTATAAACTACAGCTCCCATAATGCATGTTGATTATTTTACACCTGAAATGATGCCATCCCACCAGCAGGTAAAGGTGCACAGGGTTAAAAAATTGCAGACAAACTTCGCTGTGTTAAATCTCCATTTAGCTGCAGTTTTGCCTGTTACTTGTACTGCAGTCCAGTTGTTCTGGGAAGTTGGAATTTCCCACTTACAAATTGTATATTTAAACTGGAACCGGTGGGAATTCCCTGTCTGAGAATGGGAGAGTTTGGAATTCAAGATTGTAGCTACTTATTACAACTCAACAATGATTAAAAAAAACTATTACTTTTAGGATTTCTGTATTATCTATTTTACATTTGGTCAGTTGTACACGTCTTCAATGGTGTAACTGATTGTGTGGGGTGGACAGGTGCAGCTAACGACCTCAAACAGGTGCTTCTAATTTAGAATAATAAGTAGAGTGGAGGTGGACTTTTTAGAGGCAGACTAACAGGTCTTTAAGGGCCAGAATTTTTGCTGATTGGCATATCATATATTGTGATTTCTGTATTTTTTTTTTTTTGACTATGTCTCTCACAGTGGACATGCACCTAAGATGATTTCTAATTGGGAGAACTTGCAAAGTTGTGGGGTGTTCAGATACTTACTCACTGTAGGTCTTGCATCTTAAATCTAGCCAAAAAAATGTATTTTTTATCTTGATTTGAGACTGATATACTAATCAAGAGCCAAATGTGTTATAATAATTAATCTCGTTAGCCTGGAAATCTTTCCTTATTTTAAGAAGTCCTACCAAGATCAATTATCTTACCGCACTGGCAGATTATTTCACTTCATTAGAGAAGATTCAGGCTATAATCTAGTATATTTTTAAGAAATTATTTTTAGATGGCTCATTTTTGCAGGGTAATTGTGTCATAACAACTAACCATATTAAATCAACTAATATTTGTGTGAAAGTGTCAAAGAGAAAAGTAGCAGAAATGTGTAATGTTCTGTGGGAGCTCAAAGAAGAGATGTATTGCCCAGAAGTCTGCCTCCATCTGTTCCCTCCTACCTTTTCTCTTATAGACATTTTTCACCTAGTTAGCACAGCTGAACACCAACTCTGTGGTGAATCAAATGGAAAGTTTGTGACAAACGTGCAGAGATGTCAAGCATTAGATTTGTTCCCAAATCTTTGCTGTATCTGTACTTTTTATGTGACAAGTATAACTAGAGACTGGCAGTCAAGACTCTAAAATGTGACTGTAAAATCTGATCATGATTTTCACAGAAAATTGCTACAAAAAAGTTTTGCTGTTGTGTGTGTGTGTATGTGTATGTATATATATATATATATATGT
>JAUBOC010000149.1:16992538-17003228 GCA_032275365.1 Anablepsoides cearensis | reverse complement strand
ACTGAGGCAAATTCAAAGGAAAGTAGGCCAGTTATGTGACAAAATGGGTAAAATCATGTGTATTATGCCAATTTTCTCAAGTATAAAGATGTTTTCTTTGACTTTTTGTATTTGAAGGATAGGCATGTCACAGGCACTTTTATTTCAAACTTGAATATCAGCTCTTTTTGTAGGATCGCAGGAACCGGGTACAGATCTGAAGTAGAGAAGGATGGATGAATAACTGAGTGATTGGTTACACAATATTCTTAAGCTCAGGATTGACCAACCTGCCAGAGGGTCTTCCAAATGAGACAGAGCCAAGATAGCAAAGGATGTTATTTCAATGTTGAATTATGGTCAAAAAAGTTGATTTCTGGTTAAGGTCGACAATTGATGTTGAATCAATGATCAAACAATCATCCAATTCTAACTATTAACCAATGTTGAAAAGAAGTTATTGAATCAATGTTGTTTCATGGTCAAATTCTAATGATTGAAATACCAAAATCTAATCAATGTTGAACCAACGTATGCTGTTTGTTGCACCCCTCCTCCTCCGACCCCCTCTAGGAGGACTTTCAACAACACACGACAATGGAAGAAAAACAAAGAATTTACCTGAACTGTCCAGAGCAGACATGAAACAAAGGCTTTATGAACTGATTGTTTGGTCTGTCCCTACAGAATGAACCAGGCTCCACGAAGTGGCTTTGAGGAGGATGTAGGAACCAAAACAACTCATCATCTCATGTATCCAGAAAGTGCCATAGACTTGGACAATACCACTCGTCTGGTGCTAATCCCTTTCAAGACTCTGGACCTGCAGTGGATTGTTAGTGCTCTGACTACCGGCACCATTAAACAGTAAGTCTCTTTTTATTACTATTATTATTATAATTTTATTTATTTATTTATTTATTTATTTATTTATTTATTTATGAAGAAAACAATGAGAAAGATGATTAATTGTGATCTATAAAATATATGGAGGGACACTGAAACGGGATAAATGAGAAATTTTGAGAATCTGAGTGATGTTATGTCTAAATCAGTGTTTTTCAACCCTGGTTCTCAAGGCACACTGCCCTGCGTGTTTTGAACGTTTCCCTGCTTCAACACAGCTGATTTCAGTTGGTAACTGATTGCAGTTCAACAAAAGCCTGTTAATCATCTGAATCTGGTGTGTCAAAGCAGGGAAACCTCTAAAACATACAGGGCAGTGTGTCTTGAGGACCAGGGGTGAAAACCTCTGGTCTAAATAACTGCATCACACCTTCTGTGAAATAAAACTAGCATTTCATGAAGCAATGGGATGAGGTAGTGTGCTCTGTGAAGTACGTTTTTCCATGAACAAAATGAAAACAAAAAGAGTGGGGCTCTGGGCACTGTGCTTGACATTTACGACTTTTTTTTTTTTTTTTTTGCAAACACTTTTGTGTAGCAATGATGTGCCCTGATTGTAGTGGCTTCTTTCAGGGAGATAATGCTCACAAAAAAACTTGTTCAGGAAAGAGCTGAAGTCATTCATTGAGCTGTCACATTCACCAGATTTTTAATTCTGTAAGAAAGAGATCTAAGAAATCTGATACAGAAATCTGCAGCATTAGATGTGTGTCCATATTATCTAAACAAGCATCTGGTCAGATTCTGATATAATCACTGAACTAAACAAGCATGTCAGGTAATCATTTTAGAATCAACAGGCTAACAAGTAGCATCCATATTTGGTTCTGTCAACAGTGAGCTGAATGTGACGTAATGTCATCTTCTGCGCATGTGTGTGGAATACTGATGGAGGTCGTATTTAAAATATAATGTGAACGTCCACTCACAAAAAATGGATTTGAGCAAAAAAAAAAAGCACTAGTAAGACCTGAAATGGTTAGAGTGACCGCAGTGAAAAAGTGATGGGCTTAATAATGAACTGCATTTATGATTCTTGATAAGAGAGAAAAAGGTTTAAGAAATAAATTTGCAGACTCATTAAAAATCTCTTATGACCCCTCTAGTCGGAATTGTTGAACCCTTAAAGCAGGGCTGTTCAACTACATTGCTCCGGGGGGCACAGTTAATGCAGGGCCGAACATCCAGCTATTAAAGTAAATAAATTATATATTACGAAGACCTGTTACCTTTGAGATAGTTGATTTTGCTGCTTTTGATCATGAATACAACATACAGAATTCTATAATATAAAAAAGAACACGTTTTGCCTCATATTTAACACATAATAATTTGACATGTCTGACTTGCCAAAATTTAAACCATTTTTATTTTTATTTTCACTTTCAGTTTTATTTTTAACAGCTTCTAGTTTTAACTGTCTTGAGTGTTTATAGAAATGTTTTTACCAGCTTGTACCCAAGATTCTGACATACCTGTAGATACCAAACATGTTTAACTAAAAGAACTTAGAGTAATTAAAGTAGAAAACTGGGGGATGAATGAACCAATTAGCGGGCCGAACATTGGGCCGGATGTGGCCCGCGGGCCACCAGTTGAATGGCCCTGCTTTAAAGGAATCAGAGTAAGTAAGCAATTGAACAGAAAATTAAATTAGAGTACTGCTTTTTGTTTCTAATCTATTTTAAAAGAGTTGAGAAAAATATTATAATTATCAAATTATTCTGCGTTCTCTTCTGTTAATGATAACAACGAACAGATGCTGATTTAAATGTATTCAGCTCAAATCTCTGCTCTTGCATGTCTATTTAGCTGACACATTGTGTTTGATGTGATTTTATGAACTAAATTGTGATTTATAGTAGAGATGGCTGACACTGTGTAACAAATGTCAAACAAAAAAAAAAAAAAACATTCGTGCTGAGAACTGCCTTCATTTGATAAAATGAAAAAAGTCAACCCCCTCTGTTTTATTTACAGCCTGATCCGAGGCGTCATCTTGCACGTGTTGCTCTCATTTACACTTTCCTACCACCAGACTGCCATCCAATCCCGCTCCCTCGTGATATTGTTTATTCCTTCCGCCGCTAAAACTGTAATCATCTTTGACTTTTCAGGAGACTTCACCTTTTAGCTGCTTCATTTCTCAGTTTCTCCTAATCATTTGCTTGATGAGCGAACACGAAGGGCGGGCGGGGAGAAAAAAAAGAAAAAAGTCGAGCTCCTGCCAATAAATCCATTACTCTAACATGTTAAATGGCCGAAGTCTCCGAGCAAACGGTGCCCAGAAATATGCAGCTGTCCTGCAGCCAAAACAATCTTTCTGCATCATTACGGTTGAACTTTGCTGCCTGTGATGTCAGCTTTCACCCAAAAGCCATAAGAATATAAACGGAATGCTGTCACTTTTTTCTTTTTACACTTTTTTTTTTTAAATAAAACGGAGCCTCAAGTAAAAACAGAGCGGTGTGAAAAGAGCAGATTATTTCATGTTTATATTTTCCCTCTGAATCATACCTAATATTTTTATTGATAGGGTGATAAAAGTTCCTCCGTGTTTATCTTGGAAGATAAATCCAAAGATGTTTCACGCTAACTAAATATGGGCTCCTCACAGATGCTGCACACACCTCTATTTAAATATTTAGTGTCTTCGCTATCTGCAGATGCTCTTGTGTGATGAAAGGTGAAAAATGCAAAAGGGGGGGAAAAAATGACTCATCCTTTTTAATTTGCCTGCTAAATGAAGAAAAATGTTAGGCTGTCATTTTATTTTTTGTTTTTTTTTACAAGAAATAATTTGAGTTGTTGGGTAAACATATATAAATACTTTTTTTGTGTTGCAGAACATATTTGCCTGTCATGCCTACGATACAAGCCAACAAAAATAAGGTGAGTTTGACAGTTTTTCTTTGTGCTTTTCACCACGTTTGTTGAAATAAGACTGTGATGTTTACAGTAAAGAGTGGTGAAGATAAGGAATCACACTCTTAATTACTTTCTTCATGCCGTGGATGGTTGTTGCATTTTAATGCACTTAAATTAATATTGTTTAAATGTGTGTTTACGCATGAGAAAAAGAACATGTTTTTTTAAATTGGGTTTTTTTCACACATCAGACTGTATCAAAAAGGATTTGGAAGAATGATTCAACCCTAATCTCAAATGATTAAAAACACACAACCTCTGTGTCATTATTTATTCAGCTAAAATTAAGCCAAGATGGGGAAGCTGTGTGTGAAAAATGATTTCTAATCTGTGATCCAGCAGCTTGTAGACCCTCCTTTAGCAGCGGGAACTCGCAGCGGTGCTTTTAGGACTTCATCCACCTCACGTGGTTGTGGAGGAATTTTGGCCAACTTGTCTTTCTTCAGTTCATTTTAGCTCAGCTCTCATAATTAGGGCTGGGCATCGTGGCCAATTACCTAAACTGATTTGAACTGGATTCATAATGTTCTGAATCGATTGATTACGAATCGATTCGATTTGATTCAATCTGCCATTTGGTCGCAAAACTAATGAATTTAATCAAACTGTGAGGCACTGAAAAGGTTAAGACTTGTGACCCTGCTTTTTGAGATTTTAAATGGTCTGAGCAGAGCTAGGATTGCTTGTTTTCCATCAGCACAAATCCTCTGCTCTCATGGACCTTAAATAAAATTTAAATAGCTGGCAGCTGACCCTGCTCCACTTGTGATACCAAAGGCCTCACAATATTCCAGTTCAAGTCCACAAAATAACGTGAAAGTCTTAAAAACCAAAGCTTCTACATGTAATCATTATGATGAGCAACCTTTCACACAAGCTCCGCCCCCTGCAAGAGCTCTGAATGGGATTTTATATTCTGATTTCCATGCAGTTTGTAGAAAATTGCATGTTTTGGTCACATTTACAACAATATTTAGACATTTTATTGATATTCTTACTACATACAACATATACTATCAAATTATTCAATTATTTCACCAACTAAAGTGACCTTCATTTGGCCTTTTAAATAATAAAAATAGTTCAACTGTGTTGCAAAATGAAAATTCACTTTATTTTTTCTCTTCAGCTTAAATTGCGTGACATGACTATCCATCAAATACAAAAAGTCAAAGAAAACACATTTTTATATAAGAAGCCTTGCATAAAACCAGCGATTTAACCCATTTTGTCACATAAATGACATATTTTCTTTTGAACTTGGCCAGAGTGAAACAGGAAGTGACATCAAAGAGGAACATTTTAAGCAAGACAACTCTGTAATCTTTGCTTTGTGACTCGTTTTCATCTCTCTGACAGTGACTCAAAATAATCTAAAGAAACGTCATTAGCTGTTTTATCAATGCTTTGTTCCATGCAGGCATTCCCCTTTGACATCACTTCCTGTTCCTTCGCATACAAATATCTCAACAACAGTTCATCTCAGCAGCGGGAAATTATTTTTGCAATATACTAATAATGTTATCTTTCCAATAATGCCTTTATATCTATTTAAAAAAAATCATGTCACAGGCACTTTAAACAATAGGTTTTAAGGGCAAACCTGTAAATTGGACAGTTTAATCTTGAAACAAAATTGTCTCAAGTTTCAAAGGTTTTAAAGTAAAAAAGGTACTTCAACTACAACCTCCATCACTAACTTTCATTAACACGCCTTTGTTTTCCTCTATAAGCACAAATCTTTGCATCAAAAGTTGTCATGGTCTCTGTGGTTCTGCAGAGAATCAGCTGTAATGTTAGGGATTCTTTAGTTTCCTTTATTTTGCTTCAGACAACTTGTTGTCTGAAGCACTAAACATCAATCGGATTTAAACATACGGCAAGCCAGGAGAGACAAAAAATGGCCTTCCTCCTTCACTTTAAAGAGTCGCTCGGTTGTTCTGTACAACACTGCTGCCCACCGTGGTACCGACAGTGTCTCCCCCAGGGGGGTTCAGTGTGCACCAGTGTTACAACCTGACTGAGGAGTGATCCGCTGGGCCATGGAGCGAGTGCTGAGGCCAGCTGTCAGACAGATGGACTCACATTTGACTCTAGAATCCTTTGGTCTACAGAGGAATTCATGGTCGACTAAATGACTGCAAGGAGTCCAAACCATCAGCCCTCCACCTCCGTGCCAACAGCTGGTTTAAGGTGTTTGTGTTGATTACAGTACATGTGCTTTGGTCTCATTTGTTCTGTTACAGAAGTCTTGTGGTTCATTTACTCAACATAAGTCATGCTGCCATGAAAACAAGACTTCCTCCTGCAGCCCTTCCAAACAAGCTTCTTTAATCTTTAACTTCCTCACTGAGGCCTCGAGCCTCTGAGCTGAAGCTCTTGGGATCTCTGCCTTCATCTTCTGAGCTCTGTTTCTGGATTATCCTCCAGATGACCCTCTCTGTTAATTGCCCCTAAAAGAAATTTAAAAAAGTAAAAAAAAGTGAGTTCAGCTGCTCTGCTGTCTTGCCCGAGTATCTGTTCATCAGGTGCTCCGACCAGTTAATCAATACATCTGATCAGCAGCTCCTGGCTCGTATTTTCACTCCTAAATCTTAAAGTGCCTGGGGCATGGCTATTCTTCAAACACAAAAACTCAAAGAAAACGTCTATATTTTAGAAATGTGGCATAAAACACGTGATTTTACCCATTTTCTCACATAAATGGCACATTTTCTTTTAAATCAAAATCAACCAAAGCGAAACAGGAAGTGACATCAAAGGGGAATTTTTAAAGTAAAATAACTCGCTGCTCTTTGTTTATTAAAACAATATTATTTGAACTCTGACTCATCTCTCTGATAATGATTCAAAACAATCTAAAGCATCAGATTCTTCTCTACAGTCTGCTGTTATTATAGCAATGTTCACGTCCAAACATTCCCCTTTGACATCACTTCCTGTTACTTCACAGTTTCATTGTTTTTTTTTTGCAATAAGTTATCAATGTTTTTTATTTGCTGTCAGATACTCTTTAAGAAAGATGCAAATGTGGATTTTCCACACATAGTTTGGTTATTTTAGCTTTATGTTTAATAAATCATGGTAAATTCATGTTTTTGTAACTTTGTGGTTAGTTTGAAAAAACATCAAAAGCTTGTAAAGACCCTCTTTATTCTCCCCTTTTCCTTCAAATGACAAGTAAAAATTCTGTTTTTTATTATTTTTTTGAAGGTGTTGATTTATAATCCAACATTTTTGAAGTATGTCTACGAGTCTTGGCTTGAAAGTCACGGCCGATACCCTTCGACCGGCTTCCTCAGCTTGCTGTTTGCCATCCACATATGTGATGAGGTAAATCAAGCTGCTCCAGTAAGAAACAACCAATCACTGCACCCGAAACACAAAAACTGCTCAATATCTTCTCCAAATAATGGTTCTGCTGTAATGGTAACGTGTTGGATGATAATCTCGTCTTGTTCAGGTCAACGTGTTTGGATTCGGCGCAGACCAGTATGGAAACTGGCATCACTACTGGGAGGAGAACCTTTTGGCAGGAGCTTTCCGACACACCGGAGTCCACGACGGAGATTATGAATACAACGTCACCCTGCTGCTAGCAGACAAGCACAAAATCCAAATGTTTAAGGGGAGATGATACCAAACGTGGACCAACCACCAAATAAACATCAGCATCGACCTTTGACAGCTTTTCTTTTTTCATGATACACAAACTGCTTTAGCTATTTTATTTAGACCAGTTTCATGTTGTTTGCAGAAGCTGCTGTTTCCCATTAAAGCTTTGGCCTTAGTGTCGAGGCAAAAGCACCACTGCCTCATTTCACAATCTATAATCCAAAAAATGTCTCAGCAAGCATGCTATATAAAAGTTTTAATACTAAAACAAGCTGTATATGTTTAAAGTGTTTTATTTTGTTCATTTTCTCCTATATGACACTGTACCTGTGTGAATAAGCATTCCTGTCAGCAGCTTAATACAAAGTGCCATATTGTGTTTTTCATATGGAGTGTGGGATTTGCTGCAAACTTAGACAGTTTTATGTTGTAAGAATTTTGTTGGAAGCTTGGAACAGAAAAGGTTATTTCAAGTATTATAATAATAAATTTATTCACAACTCTGCAAATGTTATAGAGGTGTCCACACTTTTTTTAATGTGGCTGCAGTAAAAGAAAAGATTTAACAAGACTAAAGGGAAGTTGAAAGTCGACCTAAAAACTTTACTTCTGAACGGGTTTTACTGCAGTGAATTTATGTTTTTTTTTTTTTATTCTCCCGTACAGAGCGTGAATATCCAAACTCTCATTGACTTACATTGTTTCTGAGCTCAGAACTGTTAAAAACCAGAGGTGAAGGATTTAATGGTGTCATTTTTTCTGCATGAAACATGCTTCGACAATAGAGGCACAGAAACTGATGTGTGATGAACAGATGCTTCTGTCAATATAGTATAAAAAACGCATGGCCATGAGGTAATTATTGCGTCCATGCAGAGACTGTTGGTTGTTTACATGGACAAATCTGAATCAATTTACTCTATTTATTTTTCAATTCAAACAATGTTTTCATTTCATTAAAAAAAATAACTATATACAATAGAAAACAAAGAAAATGCGGAAATCAAAATAAAATGAAAGGTAGCAGGAGAAGAATAAATCTTATGTCTGCCCCTTTTATCCCCATATATTCAAACGAAACTAAATTTACAATAAAAACATTAACTCAAACAACAATTCATATAGCTTCACATTTTAATTTTCCATATACCTTCAACAAATTTATTATTTATTAGATTTTTTTAAGTTAATCTCAAAAGATAATGATGATGAAGATACACATGAATAAATATGGTCATTTAATTTTATTATAGGAATGAATGATATACTTCAGTCACTTGACATGATGTAATTCTTAACATTATAAATTGCAGCTATAAAACAGGTGAATATTAAAGTTGTATTTGTCCAAAAAGCTGTTTTTTTTTTTATGGCTCCTCTCTCTCCCTCTGTTTTTGCTGTGGAAGAAGTCAGAGCTATGTCACGTTCAAGAACACAGGAAAAAAATAAAAAATAACATTTTCCTATAGTGTTTAAAGAATGGTTTAGATTGAACGGTACTTTTTGGATTTACCATACGCCAAATAATAAGAAGAATAATATATAAAGAGTGGGGTACCTTTGAAGAGTTGAGAAAAAACAGAAGCTGACTTCAACAATCTCTGTACAGCTCACAAAAAGACAGCTGCTCAAAATTATCTCATGGCCACGATTATTTTATGGCCATGTCTTATTTCTATTCATTTTTTAATCCAATATCACTGGACGGGATTCATTTATCTCAATGATCACATAACCTTTTTGGCTGTAGTGCACTAAAGACTAAGCATTCATTTTATTTGAATACTCTTTACAACAAAATAAATGTGGTTTTGAGCGTTTGGTAAGTTATGGATTAGATCAAATGTGGTCACCACAGAAGACAGGTTTTGTAATTAACAACAAATGACATCAATACAGGAGGTAAAATGGATATTGACGTATGTGTTTTTACAGCGGTGCCTTTATCAATGAAATAAAATGACCCAGTGTGCATTTTTAATGTACACTTTAAGAGTTTGAATGAAAAGTAGATGTTAAGTGCCTTCGATTGGGAGTTTCTAAGATTTATTGCTGCATTAAATGAAATCGGATTATAATTGTTATAGTCACCGAAGGACTTGCAAATTGCTAATGTTCATGTTAGCAGGCTGTGTGTTGTGTTAATTATTTAAATAAGAAATGCAGTACAGCCATCTAAAGTGTATCTTATCACTGTGTTGACCAGGCTTGAATATATTTGCTCAAAGAAAACAAAAGGAAACCTGCACTGCTCCATTGTTCTCTTAACTGTGTCATAATTTCATATGGATAATTTATTATTATTATTATTATTATTATTATTATTATTATTATTATTATGGTTTTATTATAACAGCTCTGTAAATATACATCTGTGCTGTATTGTTTAGTTCTCACAGGTTTCATCCTTTAACAGTAATACTCTGAACAAAAACTGTAAAGTCTTTTTTATGGCATAACGTATTTGATGACCTATGATGTGTTGATGTGAAAGACCTGAGTAGTGCACAGCTGTTTGAATTATTATCTCATCTTTTTGACTATAAAAACATATTTGGATTTTAAAACTGTGAGGAAGCGACGGCTGACACTTTATGTGACTCTGACAATTTATGATTAGCTTTTAAAAAGGTCTTTGCAGTCTGTGTTTTCTTATATTGTAAAAATAATTCCAGATTAATAAAACTATTAAACCACTTTTCCTAATTTTTTTATTTCCTTCATGGGAACATAAAAAAAGTGCATAGCTAAAGTATTTAGTTACAGTATACTCATATGTATACTTTGGTTTGTTATTTAAAGGTTTGTTATTTAAATTATCACTAAACCAAATTCAGACCTCCCATTGATTTGTTTGTTTTTGTTATTGTTTATGAATATGTATAATTTTTAAGGCTTTTTCAAACTATATTTTAATTAGAATTTTTCACTAATGGATTTTTCATCATTTCATCATTCCTTAATGGATGTTCATAACTTTTATGGACAGAATTTCTAGGCGCAGCCGAGGTGTTGAGGGGATCCTTTTTGATGACCTTAGGATCACGTCTCTGCTTTTTCCGGATGATGTGGTTCTATTGGCTTCATCAGATCGTGATCTCCAGCTCTCACTGGAGCGGTTCGCAGCCGAGCGTGAAGCGGCCGGGATGAGGATCAGTGCCTCCGAGACCATGGTCTTGAGCCGCAAACCAGTAGGGTGCCTTCTCCGGGTCGGGGAGGAGGTCCTGCCCCAAGTGGAGGAGTTCAAGTATCTTGAGGTCTT
>JAUBOC010000149.1:16966829-16989708 GCA_032275365.1 Anablepsoides cearensis | reverse complement strand
AACCTCATCTATCTGGTGTAATTTTACGACGGTTCCCACTTGTTTACTCCACCAAGATGGCGACGTCGTTGACGTGAACGCGTTACGTTGCCACCCCGACGACGTTCAAAATCAGTAGCAAAATACGGAAGTCCACCTTATGTTCGACAAAACCAAATGTCTTACTTTTAGCTCAGGTAAGTTATCATATAAAGTAGTGTAGCCACCTTGTTGTAAAAATCTAATTTGTTTATTTCGTAGCTGACTTTTATCGAGTGTTTCTGTTAGCTTATAATTTAGTGGGTAAACCCGGAGCTAAGTTTCACTTTCTAGCTGTTAGCTCTTGCAGATAGTAAGCATGAAGTTTTATATAAACTGCACATTAAATAAAAGCTGCGTCACGCAGACGCTGTTTCTCAGTGGGATTATAGCATCCATTGTCATCAGTTTAAAGAAAAGTGATGCTTGATCTGAAATTAAAGTAGCACGGACTTCTCGTCTGGCTGAGATGACTTGTAGGCCTCATAATAAAAAAGGTAATTGCTAGAAATTCCTAACAACAATAGCATTAAATGCGGAGAAATACTTTAAAAGACATCATAAAAACGCTTGTTAATGAAAGTTTCAGGCTTTAAAGTCGAGTTCACTACTACTACTACTACTACTACTACTACTTTCAAACTCGCACGTATGCTATGTTGATAAGGACTGAAGTTTTGTTGAAGTAATGTTTATATTTGTTTGATTTTTTTCATATTTCATAAAGCAATGTGAAGCTCATGTAGCAGATTTGAATGGATAATCCCGGCATTTTTAAGGTGGGGTGGTGTGGAAAAGTCCTGAACAGGTAACATCTCACCTGAAGTACAAAGTCCTGTAATCAACCCCAGTTAGCTAAACAAATAAATAGACTGATGAGAATTTCATCTGGATTTAAGCGGTTTCATAAACAGACGGATGTTAGTTTTGCATTAAGCAGTAATATGATTCTGTGAAAATCAGCTGCAACACTGAGCTGTAGGCTACTTTTTTTTCTCGGTGTTTCTGCCTGGATAATTGTGATGCAAAATGTACATAAACATGTTTCATGTTTGCATGAGCCACTATGAAGTTGATAATTTAGTTGTTTTCTGTGCACACAACATTATGGGTAGAGGGTTGTTCGATGTAAACAAACCTGTGTCACTGTTTTAGATTTGACAGATGCAACCAGGTTTTCATCATTTATCGGTTTTGTTGAGCAAGGAGTCTAAAACAGATAAAATATAATTCTGCAACTTGTGATGACTTTGTATATAACATTAATATAAAGTTATAACCTTATCCATGTTATAACTATAATGAATTGAAAGGCTAAACAACAATAAAAGCTATAGCTTTTATTGTTGTTTAGCCTTTCAATTCATTTTCAATTTTATTCTTCTCATCTGCTCATACTCAAGGAAACAATATTGGTATCATATCAGAAGAGAAAAAGTTGTATCGGGACACCTCTAACAGTACTTTACTGAAAAATAAAAACAAATAAATTCCTAAAGTAACATACAGAATTTTAAAATTTTCCTTACACTGTCAAATAGATAAAATGTGAAACAAAAGCCTTTTTTACTCCCAAACCCAAAGATGGAAATATTCTGAATTTCCACCTTATTCGTGCACCATGAAATATCTTCCCTCAGTATTCACAAAGTTCAGAAACCAAAAATTTGAACCAGTTTGCATTTATTAGAACAAAATACAGCTTTTTTGTTTGATCTAATGTTCGTCTTTGGTATTTCATATCCCTTAAAAATACGATTTAATTTGTGTATTTGTTATTGTTCATAACATCTTGAATAGTAGTCAGTAAAAAAATCAAACCCTTTAATTGGTATTTTGTGCTTCTGTGTTTGTAGGATGTCTGCTGAAAGCATGGAGGAGAGGTCTGTGGAGGTGCTGGACCTTCCTGAAGGTGTAGATGAGGAGCTGCTGTATCTCTACTTTGAGAACAAGCGGCGCTCTGGAGGAGGTCCTCTTGAATCTGTGGAGAAGAAGGAGAACCGTGCCATACTGGTGTTTGAAGAGGCAGAGGGCAAGTCTCGGTCTTTTTCTGCCAATCAGAAAAAACAGAGCTTTAGTAATAAGTTTTATTTATTTCTTCATAGGTTTCTGCTTCAGTTTCTCATTGTCCATGCAAAAATATAAAAAATGAAGAACGATTTTCAACATTACCCGTACATATGTCTAGAAACACTAAAGACGTTGAATATAGACGGTGCATATTTTTGTGAGTCACTAATGTGTTCTTGCTTCAATAACAATGGCAGCTGCAGCCAGAGTTCTGGCTAAGGGCCACCACGTTCTGCTCAACACGGAACTTAGCGTCAAGAAGCCCCCCTCTAAGGACCGCCGCAGACTGCTGCTGCGAGGACCCAACCCCAACACCAGCACAGAGATGATCGAGCTGTATGTGGAGAACATGATGGACCTGAACATGACGGACTACACCCTGATCCCCTCCCCAGAGAGAGACGTCATAGTCATTCAACTCAGCCAACCCCTCTCAAAAGGTCTAATAAATGTTTGCTGTATATTACAAGATCAAATCTGTGACACTGTTTAATGTTTATAGATGACATGTGTGTTTGGCTCATAATGACATGTCTAGTTGCAGGAATTTTCAGCGTTTTGTTGCTTTTTGCTGCGTTCTGGTAATTCTGAGGCTGCAGGTTCAAGCCCAGGTTGCATTATGAAGAACATCTGGCATAAAAACAAGTTATCTAACTGTGGCAAAGAAAGCAAAAACAATATATACTACAGTGGGTTCAGAAAATATATTGGACCTACAGTTAATATTTAGGCCCCCTGCAGTTTTTCAATTTATTTTACCCTGTCGTGGAGCGAAGCGAGAAATTGGAAATACCCTCGGTCCGTCTTGAGATTTATAAACCTGAACAAGTGAGGTGCCAAGTTTAATTTTGTCGTGTAGCTGCATCTATAAAGGTCCATATCCCCTGTATGCATGTAAAGTTGTGAGCAGATTAACCTCATCCGACATCTTTTCTTGGCTTCACGTCACAAACATGAGTTTGGTTTGCTCTTTCCACACCAGACTCAGACTATTTAACAATTCCAACGTGTTTTTGGGGATTTAAACAACAATAAATAAAATTTAAGTTGACTAATTGTCATAAGACTGAACTAAATACAAGCTTGCATTTTTAAGCAAAAATGGAAGTGATAAAACTATTTTCATTTTAAGATCAGATAATATGCTAAGGAAGGCTGGATATGACCTGTGGGCCTTGAGAGTTGGACACATGTGCCTTAGTTGACCCTTTTGAAAATGTGAGATGGAAAACCTGTTTAATTTAAGCAATACAAGTTTAATAATGATGCATTCTACATCTAAAAACAACATAATGTTCAGTGATAGAGGTCATATAACACTGTCTCATGTATTATTATAAACAGCGGCTCAATGATGACTAGTTTTTGTGCCGATTGTTTAAGCTTGATTTCTTACATTAGTTTCATTATGTGATGAAACAAAACAAAATCAATCAGTTTTGTTTCATCACATAATGAAACTGATGTCAGAAAACAAAATAAACTCAAATTAAATCTCTTTGTGCTTTATATTAAATGCACCAACAGGGTGTGTGTCTGAAATGACCCTCAGCCTCTTGATGTGCTGAAATGTTCTTGATATGTCATGGTGTTCACACATTTTAACAGGATTCAGATAAGATAACTGCTGGACCATCATTTTTTCATGGCCTAATTAATATGTTTTTTCCCCCTAGATTTCCAAAAGCTTAGCACAAAAATCACCAAGAGAAAACTGGATGGGGCAAAGGTAACTCTTGAACAGATTGAGCAGACAGACTCTGTCATGGTGGAGAATGTTCACCCTGGCACCACTCCAGACTTGCTCACTTTGTACTTTGAGAGTGAGAGAGGTGGGAGTCAGAGGGTGAAGGAGGTCACTGTGCTGTCAGAGGGCACAGTAAAGGTGTCCTTCGCAGATTATGAATGTAAGTTTTTGCAGTTTGTGACCTTTTTATAACTTTTTATTTGAGTTTACTTATTAAGCAAAGTGTATTTTTCTCCCCAAACAGCTGTGGACTCCGTTCTTGATCTTCCGCACAAACTTAATGATACGGAACTTGTAGTGAAGCCTTACTTTGATTTTCTCCAACCTGCTCAGAGCTCAGCTTCGGAAGTCTTGAACGATGAGATTCAAGATGTAATGGAGAGTTCTGAAGACCTGAACAGTGTTCAGATGGAGACCAGTCCCCTCCTGGTCGATGCGGACCCTGACCAGTCCTGCAGTCAGTCGTCCTCTCAGACGGAGTTGGAGCTTCTTGTTGACAGTGAAGAAGAGGAAGCAGAGGAGGTTATGGAGGATCAAGCTGAGAAAGAAGAAGAAATCTTTTCATGCCACTTTGCCATCACTGACCCAGTAAAACATGCTCTGTTTCAAAGCAGCACTTTTCTACAGGACATGCAGAAGGCTAACCCAAATTCTAGCATCCAGACTAAAAATGCCGGTGTGTACATTGAAGGCTGTAACAAACTTCAGCTGGATCAGCTAAAAGACAAAATCACAGACTTTATTGGGAGCATGGTAGAGACTAATTTCACCCTAGAGCTGGAAAAAGCTCAGTTTCTTGACAGAAAAGACGTGAAAGAGCGTTTATTACGAACCATAAATCAAGCCGAGTCGTCTTGTTTGTACACCGTGTCCGATTCTACCCTTTCTGTAACCTCCCTGTCCCAAAACGCAGCCAACCAGGCGTGCAGCTTTTTAAAATCCCAGGTGTGTTGCTTCAGCATGCCTGTGGAGATGGAGCAGGAGTGCATCTTGAACCTCAGGGAGTGGAGCGAGTTTCTGCAGTCTCTGGGTTTCACCTCTGTAAAGGTGTCGGAACCAGGAGGGAATATTGATGTTTGGACCCTGAAAGGAATGGAGGATGAGAAGCAGGCGGCGATCATGGTATTTCTCATGACACCCATTGAAAGGGACACGGTCATCTCCATGGAGCCAGGCATGTTGAAGTACATGCAGACTCATTGCCATCAGCTGCTGGCTGACATGGATCAAGTGTCAATTTTTCCACTTGAGGGCGAAGGTGCCTGTGGGTTAAAGGTATCAAACCATTTTTTGCTTACTTATTTGGTTTAGTTCAATTTTCAATGGCAAACCTCATAACTTCAAACCATTAATTTGATTAGATCCATGGCCATGCAGTTGCTTGCCAAATGGCAGAGGAGGTGTTGCAAGGGGTGGTCTCTTCTGTCTGCACTCGAACCATCAAAACAAACGCTCCAGGAGTGGCTCGGTTTTTAGACGAAAAGGAGTGCAGGAGCATCCTGAATGATATGGAGACCAAGTTTCAGGTCTACATCTGCCCAATTTATGTGCCCTGGGAGCCCCTACCACAGCAGGTAACAGAAATGACAGGACAAAGGGAACGTTTTGCATTTAAAACTTCCAGGGCTTCTCCTCGTCTGACCAGTTATACTGGTTGTCATTTATCCATTCTAAAGAGCTCTCTGCCTCCAGGCATTGTTTTTCTACAGTGTAGCTTCGGGCAAAGTCTGCCAGCACTGCTGCTCAGTTTTTCCTGAATGAGACATGCATACAGAATTATTTTTCAGTGCTTTTCATCCAGCCACACATATACTAGCAGCTAAAATACATAATCTAATAAGGAGGATCCAAACTAAACCATACAGCTTTTAGATCACATAGGAACCGTTAGTTATTTGATTAACGCCATATTCAACAGTCTTTGGTCCAAAAAATCCTTGATAAAGCTAACTGGATATGACTACATATGGGTCTAAAGTTTTTGTTTCAAGTTTAAAGTGTGTTTGTGACTTTAAAAACACGTATTTTATTTAGAACAATGTGGCTCTCCCTCCTTACAGGCCCTCTGAGTGGATCAAATCAAATATACAGCATGACACAATTACTACTTACTTACTACAGTTACAACTTGTATAATCCTTTTAAACACCACGTTGACAAATGTTTCACTTGAAATGTAAACTGTATTCATTGGAATATCAACACTGGTATCCTTATCGATTCTGGGTATCATATTAGTACAAGTACTTGTAAAAATACTGGTGTCTGTATTTATACCACTGGAAGGGACTGTCAGAGTTGCTGGTTACTACTTTTATCTCAACACAGCTAATGCTATGTTTTTAGTAGGGGTGCAACAATACATGTACCCGTATCGAACCGAACCGCACCAAACCGAACCGAAGACACTTGTATTGAACAATACAGATTTTTTAAATGTATTATATAAACTTGTCTTTTTAAGATGCTCTGTGTTGAAGGATCGGTGGATCTGTGTTCAACTACTCCACCTAGGCTGCATTATGGAGCGCAGATCCACTGAGAAACTTGATGTTTTAGCAATATTTAATTAAAAAGCTGGACTTTTGAGGTTAAACAAAGTTTTATTATTAATTTCAATAAATTACAAGTTAAAAAGGGCATGGTTATTTCTCTTTTTTTGTATTGAAAAAATATTGAACCGTGAGACTAAAGTATCGAACCGAACCGGGAATTTTCTGTATCGTTGCACCCCTAGTTTTTAGTTATTTTATAGCATTTAGTGAGTCTTTTAGTCAACACTGGATGTAAATTACTTCAGGGTTCCAAGTACCAACAGGTAAAGTAAACGTTTTTGGTATTCCAGGATATTTTTGAGACTGCATGGCATACGATGTCTCAGAAGAACTTCCAGAAGGTGTCTGTGGTTGGTTCTGCACAGGATCTATCAGATTCAATGCAGACGGACTGTAATGGTACTTCAAACAGAGGTAGAGTTTTTATTTCTATCATGTTCTTTTTTTATTGTGCGTGTCTCTACAGTTATAAACCATTTGTTTATGCCCTTCCAGGCCTTTTACAGGGGGCAAGGAAAGCACTCACCCCAGACCAGCTTGATGACCTGGATGACCTGGATCTGTACACAGATGAACCAGAAAGTCTGACAGATCAGGTCTCTGATGGGAAATCTGTTAAATCTTCCTCAGCTGGTCAGAAAGCTACAAGTGGGACAGGTCTTTGGACTGATGAAATGGGCCTCAGTAGTGACTTGGAAGAAGAGGCCCAACTTTCTTTAGCTATCCAATATTCTATGGAGTCAAGCAACTGCCTCCTGAAAGATGATGAGGAACAGCTTAAAAAAGCCTTGGAGTTGTCAAAGCAGCTGATCCAAGATGAACGCACCTCTAGTATTACTGACAAGACTCTCTTGTTAGAGCAACAGAAAAAGAAAAAAAAAGATATTTCTTTAGAGGACTCAATAAAGGCAGCCAACGTCGTTGAATTAAGTGTGTTTGCAGGTTATACCTGTGACCTGATTCGGGTGGACATTGCCTTTGGTAAGAAAGTGAGCCAGAGACAGGTGGAGGAGAAGCTGGAGCATCGAAACATAAGGCAGATGTCTGAATACCACCATAAATGCTTGGACATGATCAAACGGAAGCATGCGGTTGAGATTCAGATTCAGGGAACCATTGTTGCCGTTTCTGGCTTCAAAGACTACGTGACCAGTGCGATGTGTGACGTGAAGCTGCTGGTAGAGAGAATTTCTAATTCTGTGTCCGATAAGGAAATCCTGAAGACTGTTCATTGGGTCCGACATGACCCGACCGCCTCCGATACAGTTCCTTATTCTGATGACGCGTCAGTATTCATTGAGAATGCTTGGAGGTTGAAGCTTAAGAAGGCTGATATCTTGCTCGACAATCAACCCCATATTATCAACTTTGACAAGATGCAGGAATATAACATGGCTTCAGGGAAGTCCGTGAAAATCTCCAGGAAGTTGAATGAATTGGGCGACGTGACACAGGATGTACCAGGTAAGTGGAAATTTGTACAGCTTTTGGACAGTTTATGGAGCTATGAGACTTACAAGCTGGGGTAATGCCCTGAAACGAACACAAGTTTGACAAAAATGCAGTAATTTATGCTTAAACATTATTTTTTTCTTGTCCCACTGTTTATTTGTTGTTACGGTTACATTTTTGACTGATGTTGCTCACCGCTCCATATACATGTTGATCGTTTGTATTACTGATTAAAAAAAAAAAAAAAACTAACTAAACCATTTGACTACAGAAGAAGAATACTCTCTGCTGGCAAACTTGCCTGAAGCATCTAAAGTCAGCGAGGACTCGGATGAGTTTCAGGATGTGGTGAAAAATTTCTATGGGACCATACAGGAGTATCACAGCAAAATACGAATCATACAGGTACAAAAAGAGACACATTATAACAATGATGTATTAGGCTCACTCAGAAGGATTAAAATGAGCAGGAAGATGTTTTTCAGTTTGTTTTCAAAGCTTCGACATTAAGGTCAAAATGTTGAGAAAAAAGTTGCGACAGCATTTCTGGAAAAAAGTTAAAATTGTACAAATGAAGTTATTTTGGGATTAAAACGAACCACCATTGTTGACAACTGAATTATTAAAGTTAAAACAAGCAGAACAGAATATAAATAAAAAGTATAATGGTAGCTTAAATCAGCAGAACTGACGATAAAATTACAAAAGGTAACAAAAAGAGCAAACTTGCTGAAGTAGATTACAGAGATCCAGGTTTTTGAAAGAAACAAACTAAATTTTGTAAATAGCTATATAATTCAAAAGTATTAAAGTTACAAATACTGTAAATTGTAGCACATAACCAAACAAACAGAATATTTTGATAGTTGAATGGTTAAAGTGGCACGTGGTAAGTGACAGCAGTTTACAGAGGAAGCCATAAAGAGGCAAACAATTGCATGAATATTGAGTTAGCCACACTGTTATGAAAGCTATTTGTTTAAACCGATGATGATTTGAGACGTCTGAGACTCTTCTTGTGAAGGATTGAAGGAGGTTCTGTGCGTTCCACTGGTGTGATTGACGTCGTAATAAAAACAGTGCATCAAACTAGCTCAAGAAAACAACTTGGCTGCTATAATGGAGAAAACAAACGTTGGATCAAGAGCACGGTGATCTCACTTTTTTCTCAACATTTTGACTTTAATCTCAACTTTAACACTTTTTTCCTCAAATCTTCAAAACCAAAAACCTCTTCTGAGTGGCCTAATACGTCGTCATGCGATTTTATGGTTCTGTGATGACACTCAGGTGGAGAAACTCATGAATCGACTGCTGTACAATCAGTACAAGCTGAAGAAAGCAAGCGTAATTCAACAATCCACACACCCAACAATTGAGCGAACTCTGTACCATGGCACCAGTGAGGCGAGCGTTAAAGAGATCTGTGTTCATGGATTCAACAGGAGCTTCTGTGGAAAGAACGGTACACTTCAATATGTCTTTTCTTCTCAGGTTATCTTAAATATCTGTTTCTAATCATAGACATCTGTTTCCCCCACACACAGCCACTGTCTACGGTCAGGGAGTGTATTTTGCCGTCAACTCTGCTCTGTCTGTCCAGGATCAGTATTCACCCCCAAACACAGAAGGATACAAGTTCATTTTTGTGTCAAAGGTTCTTACAGGGGACTTCACTAAAGGCTGCCATTCAATGAAAACGGCGCCGCTGAAGGAGACGGGCGATATTCCCCTCAGATACGACAGCGTGACTGATGACATAACCAACCCGGGGATGTTCGTCATCTTCAACGACACACAAGCTTTTCCAGAGTTTCTTATCACATGTCAGCGAATCCACCGCTGAGTGAAATGGTTTCATTCAGAGACAGGACTTATGTTCTTAGCGTCTAATATGATTTAGAACATGCTTTTCCAAGTTAAAGGGCTTCATTTTTCAGTGCGCAGTTCGATAAAAAACAAGCTTTATCAAATACTTTAGTGTGTCTTCAGTTTTATTTCTACAGTGGAAGAAAAATCCCATTTTTGTGAAGACATCCTTTCAGTGCATCATGTCTTATTGTGTGGTCTTTATAATACTTAGCACTTAATTTGGCCACTTTAATAATTGGTTTACTACTTCCTGATGATTATGTATTCATAATAGGCAACTAGCTTAAGGGGCAGTTTTGCTTTTAAGTGGTGTTGCCAGACATTAATCCTGATAGAAGATGGGTTATAATTAATCACCACCATATTGCACCACAAGCATGGAGGCTAAGCTAACTAAAACAATACTTAAATAAGAAAAAAGAATAAACCTTGATAATAAACACAATGACCCAACATTTTAAATGAAAGAATCAGTTTACATATATGTTTACAAAACCTGTTGCGTCATAGAGAGTCTCTTTAAATCAAGCAAACTAAAGCCACTATAGCACTCTGTAAACCCACCTTTTACTTACAAAGCTCTTTTTTTTTCTTGCCTGGTTGGTTTTAAGGGAGAAGTTTGAATCAAACCATAAAAACTCAGAATTTGATATAAAAAAAATCAGTTGACGGAAAAATATTTTGTTTTAGGTTATATTTTTATGTCTGTCCTGCTGGGATTTTTGTCACCTTCAGTGCTTTGAGTGTTTTTGTCTTGAGGCTAATGTGAGTGGACAAAACTAAAAGACTAGAATTTATTTTTTTTTTATAAATTAGAGTTGTGCAGAAGCTGGCTACATGCTGTTATTGTTTTTTGTTTTTTTTTTTTTTACAGCTCTTTGAGTTAAATATCCTGTTATCTTTTGATAAACAAGGTAGTTTTAAATTGGAGAAAACAGAACTTACTGTGTAAAACTCAGTTTCATCATTAGCACCTGTCAGGACACTTGACAAATGATCTGTAACAAATGTGTTGATCGTTTCCTGATGTGACGTTTTCAACTTGAATCAGTTGCCAACATGACTCCCGACTTCCAATAATGCCCCTTTTTGTTTTTGTGTATGTTTTTGAAAAAATTTAGTAATCGTAAGAAAAAAAGTTTTTAAGTTGAAGTTTGTATTTTAATCTGTTATAGGAGAAAACAAGCTCTCTAAATAACATTATGAAAATTTATTTCTAAGCATGTCCTTTATTGTCGTACATATAATTCAGATAATAAAAACTTTATTTAATAAAGACAAGCTTCATCCTAAAGCCCATCAAGGTTATGATAATACTGAAAATGTTGTTTTGTTCAAAATGCTAAAATTTGACAAAGATGCAACATAATCAGGATTATAAGGTTTTCTTTTACTTTAGAATCAGTAAATATGTTATGTTGCTACTTTTTTTAGTTTTTGCATTAATTACTGTGCACTTTGATTGAACTTGTACTTTTTATAAAAAAATAAAACTTAAATATTTTGTGTTGAGTTTTTTTGATTTTTAACTCCAATTTTATTTGTGAGCACAAATAGTAACACTACTTAAACTATTAAATAATAGTACTTGGTAAATTTTAGAAGTGTTCTCACAAGTCTGAGTTTCATTAATTCTGTATCTATAGTTTATGTAGCATGACTTTAAAATTCTGCTTTAAAGCATTTTTAAATACAATAGTAAAGATTTGGGGGCATTTTAATCCTAACATTTTTTAAAGAAAGTTTAAAGTAACTGTCTATATACATTTGTGGAAAATATCCAGTGATTTTTAAGGCTTAAAGACCATCCACAGCCATCCATTCATTTATTATTTACTGCTTGTTCTGTTCACAAGCGAGTTAAAAGACTGCTTAAATTATTATTTGTGAAACTTTTATCTCAACTGTTTTTTCTATCATAATTAAAAGGGATATTGGAACACCCAGCTTGGCCAAAAAAAAAAAAAAAAACTGGGATGGCCCTGTTCTTCAAAGCTTTCATAATGAAATGACTATCTGTGGACATGTTTTTGAATAACAAAAAAATAATGTAATAAACATAAACAGCATATATATCAAAAAACAATACTGCATTTGGGTAAAAAATGAAAAAAAAAAAAGTTTGATGCCACAGTGTACTATACTATCGAATTATTTAAACTGATGTGAGCATTTGTTGTGTAAAATAATCAAGAAAAGGTCAGCACTTGCAGCTTGCCAGCACTATGGATCTGCACATGCGCAGAATCGCTGCGGGTAGTGACTGCGCATGCGCGACAGTGTTAGCACACAAAGCTAACTGCGAGTTCATCTGGCACTGGCTAACAACCTTTGAGCCAGTATAACACAAAATATGACTCCTTTAAAGTGAACTGAAAGGTAGACAATAAAGCGAAAAGCTGACAGCGTATCGGACATAGGTATGCTCACATGTTTATTGTAGAATTGACTAAAACCTCAGTTTGTTGCGTGCTATGTTAGCTTAGTTTGGCATGTTCCTGCTAGCGTCTGAGCGGGTTTCATACATTTGTTATCCTGAAGCTAACCTTTAGCTGCTTACCTTTTTTAGAGACACATTTTGGCTTTATAAACATGAGCAAAACTGGTATTAAAAAAGCTAATGGTAACTTCTAAACCAGCTCCTGTTTTGTTATTAATTTTCCTAGTAAATCCTTGCATGTAAAGTCTAGGCAGGATTTTGGCACATCCGCAAAGCATGTTTAAAGATTAGTAAATGGCTACAGCATTCATTAAAAGGTTACATTTAAGTTGAACATTGTTTCTCCCTTAAGTTAGTTTAAAATCCCTGAAGACTTTAGATAAAAACGTGATCTTGACATGTTGCTGTCTCCTGTCAGATGCTGAGGACAGACGTCCAGGATGTATGCTGTGTACAGACAAGCCCACACCCCCACTGCTGTGGAGTTTTCCGTCTACTGCAACTTTATATCCAGCAAGGAGAAAAACCTAGTCATCGCTGGAACGTCTCAACTCTACGTTTACAGGATCATCCATGATGTGGAGGTAGGTTCTGCGCATTAATGTTGTGAATCCTGGCTCTGAAAGGTGTGTAACGTTTGTGTTTTTATTTCAGACTACGTCAAAGACTGACAAGTCATCTGGTATGTCAAAAAATCTAACTCATTTATTTTATTATTAAGAAAATGTGTGTTTGCTGAGACTTGACTATCCTGTTGCAGATGCCAAAACTCGTAAGGAGAAGCTGGAGCAGGTGGCGTCCTTTTCTCTCTTTGGCAATGTGATGTCAATGGCCAGTGTGCAGCTTATAGGAGCCAACAGAGATGCACTTCTTCTAAGTTTCAAGGATGCAAAGGTATCGCTGTGTAACACAGGCACTGCTTTAACAAACTTGAGTTGATTTTCACTGATCTGTGTGCATGTTTGCTCCGTCACCAGCTGGCTGTAGTTGAGTATGATCCTGGGACACACGACCTCAAGACCTTGTCTCTGCATTACTTTGAGGAGCCAGAACTCAGAGTATGTAGTAAAGGGAAAGAAAATGCTGCGATCCAAATGAGATGTTATTTAACTGATTTATGTTTTTTTGTTGTCAGGATGGCTTTGTGCAAAATGTACACATTCCGATCGTCCGTGTCGATCCAGAGAACCGCTGTGCTGTGATGCTCGTTTATGGCACCAAGCTTGTGGTGCTGCCATTCCGAAAGGACACGCTGACTGATGAGCAGGAAAGTGGAGTGGGAGAAGGGTACGGCTGAACTCCTCTACAATGTCTCTGTTTTCCTCCTCTGTCCTGTTAATGTTAAGATTTTTTTTACTAACGCAGAATCTCATTTGCAGACCTAAATCCAGCTTCCTGCCCAGTTACATCATCGATGTTCGCGAGTTGGATGAGAAGCTGTTGAACATCATCGACATGAAGTTCCTCCATGGTTACTACGAGCCCACGTTGCTCATTTTGTTTGAGCCCAACCAGACGTGGCCTGGGTGAGTCCCTGTTGGGTGTAGTGACATGTTTATGTTCTGCACTATCTTTCCTGAGAGCTTTTACAGTTTTATGTTTGTTTTAGTCGCGTGGCTGTACGTCAGGACACCTGCAGCATCGTCGCCATCTCCCTCAACATCATGCAGAAGGTTCATCCTGTCATCTGGTCTCTCAGTAATCTGCCTTTCGACTGCACGCAGGTCATGCCTGTCCCCAAACCCATCGGTAAGCTCAAAGAATGTTTTTATTTACCAGTGTGGTCGCATAACTCTTTGCTGTGTCAGATTTAAATTTTTACTACACAAGGTTGCACAAGTATTCACCCCTTTAGACATTTCTCTGTTATGTTGCCTTACAAACTGGAATTTAATTAGATTTGTATTTTATATGTATGCATGGATAACAGTTGTATAAAAATACTCCAGATTAATGATGTGAAATGAGTGGTAAAGGTTTCAAATATTCCTAATAATATATAAAACTGGAAAGTGATGTGTGCATTTGTGTTCACCGCTTTGCTTTGAACCCTTAAAGTGCCTGTGACGTCAAATTTTTGTAATACACAGGAATGCATTTTTAGAAAGATAACATTGATAAAATATTGCAAAAGAAATTTCATGTTGCTCAGATGAACGGTTGTTGAGATATTTGCCTGTGAAGTAACAGGAAGTGATGTCAAAGGGGAATGTCTGCATATAAACACTGTGTTGCTACAACAGCTGATAACCCAGACTTTAGAGAAAAATCTGATATTTCTTACGATTATTTTGAGTCTCTATCAGAGAGATTAAGAAGATTTCAATAGTATTGTTTCAATAAACAAAGACCAGAGAGTTTTCTTTGTAATGAGTTCCTCTTTGATGTCACTTCCTGTTTCACTTCAGCTGAGCCAAGTTCAAAAGAAAATATGCCAATAATGGGACAAAATGGGTTAAATCATGTGTATTATTCCAACTTTCTTGAATTTAAAGATGTTTTCTTTGATCTTTTGTATTTGAAGAATATGCATGTCACAGACACTTTAATCATTAGGATCAAAAGCCACCAAATGCAGCAGAGTTATGAGGTTCTCCTCAGGTCAGCCTCAACCAAATGTGTCTCCATTTCCAGTTCCAGTCGCGCTTTCAGAACCTCCTCAACACTGGCTCTTAGCGGGATTTGCGCGCTTAAAATTCAGGGTTTCTGCGGTTTGGGCTTTATTGAAGAGTGATAGGAAATGTGACTGATGTTCAACAAATCATTTAGAAATGACCAACATGGAGACTCCAAACATGGAAAAGGTGATTTGCTCAAATGAGGACAAAATAAAACATTTTGACCATTAGGGACAACATCATGTTGGCAAACAGAACACTATCTTCTCAGTGAAGCATGGTGGTGGCAGCATCATGCTGTCAGGATAGATGGAACAAAACAGAGACATTTTTGAAGAAAACCTGTTTGAGTTTTCTTAAAATTTAAGACTGAGGTTCACCTCTCAGCAGGTCAGTGACCCTAAACACTCATGGTTTTAGGGGAACCAGTTAAAGGCACTGTGGTTCAGTCAAATCACCTTAATCCATCTGATAATCTATTGATTGTTAGACACAAGCTGAACTCATCCAACCTGAAGGAGCTGCAGCAGTTTGATCATTAATAATTAATTATTAGGTTTATTGATTATAATCTAATTGAAATCCTATTTAAATTTCAGCTTGTAAGGCACTAAAATGGAAACAATAGCCAAAAAAGTGCAACTGACTGTGTTTTCTGATCACGTGTGTGTTTCAGGTGGCGTGGTGGTGTTTGCTGTGAACTCCCTGCTGTATCTGAACCAAAGTGTTCCACCTTACGGCGTTTCTCTGAACTCAATGACAACCGGGACCACGTCCTTCCCTCTGCGTAAGATCTGTCGTGTAAAGATAATTTTCACGTAGCACAGCTTTCCCCTCAGGGGTTTTTGTGATGACGTGTTCCCGCTTTGCAGGTGTCCAGGATGAGGTGAAAATCACACTGGATTGTTGTCAGTCTGACTTCATTGCTTATGATAAGATGGTCATCTCACTGAAAGGAGGAGAAATGTGAGTTGTATTAACCTGCATTATGAACCCTGTGGGTTTTTAATGGTTTCTCACTGACTGTGGTTGCTTTGCAGTTACGTCTTGACCCTCATAACTGATGGCATGAGGAGCGTTCGGGCTTTTCACTTTGATAAAGCTGCAGCCAGCGTTCTTACTACCTGTGTAAGTTCAGATTTAACTGAGCAACAAGCAAATATCGCTAGGCTTTAAAAGTTAAAAACGATTTGTTTATTAGAAATTGTTGCACTTGTGTCTGTTGTGAGAATGTTCCAACAAGTTTACAGTTTACCATTCAAGGTTTTTTCTTTTGCAAATGTTCCAACTTGAATGGAATTGCGGTTTAAGCGCCAGAGGAACTCCTCACATTGTGTTCTCCCGTCTCTCAGATGGTGACCATGGAGCCTGGCTTCCTGTTCCTCGGTTCCCGCCTCGGGAACTCTCTGCTCCTGAAGTACACAGAGAAACTGCAGGAGACTTTGACCGAGGAGAGCAAAGAAAAGCAGGAAAAAGAGGAGTCCGACAAGCAGGCAAGTTTGTGCCGTAAATACAGTCTGAACTTGGGAAAAAAAAAGTTCACACTTATTCAGGATGTAATAAAATTATTTAGTCTTTGCCTGATTCTGAACTTATTCAAATCTAACCACAAATGTACAAAAACACATGATTTTACCATTTATGTCATTTTATTAACTGCTAATTAAATTGTATAATTTAGCAGCTTATTTTTTTAGCAGCTATAACTAAGTAATGTTTTTCTTTTTGACGTTATCTGTCTAAATCAGGATTGTGGAGGATTTTAAGCCCACTCTTCTTTCCAGTTTTGCTTCAGATCATGGAGGTTTGCAGTTTCTGCTCTAAGGTCTCACTGCAACATTTCAGTCAGATTAAGGTTCTTTTTTGAGCCATTCTGTTGTAGATCAGCTGCTGTGTTTGTGATCATTGTTCTGTTGCATCATGACCCAGTTTGGTCCAGTCTTCAGCTGTCAGACAGATGGACCCAACTGTTTGTAATTTTAACTGTCTTGAGGGTTCATAGAAATGGGTTTTACCAGCTTCAAGCCAAGATTCTGATGTTTCTGTTGATACCAAACATGTCTATGTTTAACTAAAATAACTCATAATAATTTATGTAGAAAACTGGGGGTTTGGGCTTAAGAGATGAATGAACCAAATTGGCGGGCCAAACTTTGGTCACTGGCGACCCGCGGGCCGGATGTGGCCCGCGGGTCGCCAGTTGAATAGCCATGCTGTAGAGTCTGAGATGGAGCTATTCAATGGCTTGTAAATTCTCTGAGCATTGCACGGTCTGACCTTTGGGTGAATTCACTGGGAAATCCACAATGTTTTCCTCTTCTCTCTGTAATCTTTCTTGCTGTAGAATGAAGCACATTGTTTAAAAATGATCTTGGACCAGACTTTTGGATAGAGGGGGGTCTTCCAAAACCCTACCTAAAAGCCTGTTTTTGACCCTTCCCAGACTGAGCCGCAGCAGTTGCTTCTCTTAGGTCATTGCTGATGTCTTTCCACCTTGGCGTCGTGTTAAAACACCTGGTTTTAGATCAGTTCGTCGATACGTTTGATCAGCAGCTCCTGGCTGAGACTCTTAAATCCTGCAGAAGAATTTCACCATTTTTTTTTCATTTTGGCTTCGGTTTTTTAAATAAATAATGTTTTGGAGTCTGTAGTGTTTTTTAAACAGGTGGGGTTAGATTTAAATAACACAAAGTAAGTGCTTGAACACCACTCATGTCTTTGAACTTGCAGGAGGAACCCCCCAATAAGAAGAAGCGTGTTGAATCTTCCACCAACTGGACCGGTACGTTCACTGTCAGCTCATCTGGTGCTGCTGTGTTGTGTTTTATAAGCTGCTCTGTTTTACGCTCAAAGGGTTTTTGTTTTGTTTTTGTCAGATGAGGTGGATGAGATCGAGGTGTATGGTAGCGAGGCCCAGTCAGGCACTCAGTTGGCCACCTACTCATTTGAGGTGAAAAAAGATTTTTCATTTCTTCTGTAGCTTCACATTTAAGCAGCAAATGATGGCAAAGTTTGACTTTTTTTTGTTTTGTTTTATTTTTTATTTTTTATTTTTTTTGTTGGCAGGTGTGTGACAGCATCCTCAACATTGGACCGTGCGCAAACGCCTCCATGGGTGAGCCTGCTTTCCTGTCTGAAGAGGTACGCACAGATTTAAGTCACTCTTTAACGCCGAACATCATGATTTTCAGTCATTTAAAATCTGAAATTTTTCCCCCGTGCAGTTTCAGAACAACCCTGAACCTGACCTGGAGGTTGTGGTCTGCGCCGGTTATGGCAAAAACGGTGCACTGGCCGTCCTCCAGGTAAGTAAATCCCTCTTTTTTACTTGATATTCCTGCCGCACCATCAGAAAACGTGTGGTGGCGAGGGCCGTCTGCCACAGCGCCCGCGATGGTGCTAAAGTAAGTTCTGGGCTTACCAGGGCTGCCTCAGAGATCCACGGCGCAGCCTGTAAACACCTCAGACACAGCCTGACTCTGAGCTCGTCAGCTCAGAGGCGGCGTGAGTCCCAACGCTTCAGTTCTCTCTCTGTTTTCATCCTTTTGTCTTAGCTTCTTTCCCTTTTTTCTTACCCTAGAGAAGCATTCGGCCTCAAGTAGTGACTACGTTTGAGCTGCCAGGTTGCCACGACATGTGGACCGTCGTCTCCAGGGACGTCAAGAAAGAAAAAAAGGTTCGATTTCTGCTTCATAAATCCAAGTTTGTAGTTTTTCTTGTTACTTTTCCGTGTCACATTTTAAGGTGTTACTTATTTTCTTTTCTGCTCCTTCAGCAAACTTCGAAAAGCGACGAGTCAGAGGACGGAACAAAGAATGAGACAGAGGAGGAGGCGGGGGAGGAGGCGGAGGCCGGGGAGGAGGGAGAGAAGGAGAAGGAGGGAGCGGAGAAAGAAGAGGAGAAGACAGATTCTTCCCTGGAAGATGACGCAAAGAAGCACGGCTTTCTGATCCTGAGCAGAGAAGACTCAACCATGGTACCAGCACAGATCAGTCCTCAGCATCACGACTTTCATTTCTTTAAACACGCTCTCTGTTAGTCAGCTCTTCTGTAACAGCTTGAAGTCAAGTTAAAGGGATAGTTCTGCCTTTTTGAAGTGGGTTTGTGTAAATATTATAACCAGCTAACATCTTACCTGTTGTCTGCCTGAACGTCTGGCAGAACTGATGAGCTAATGCTAATGTCGCTCACGTCAAAGTGAATTATTTCCACCTTAAAATAGCCTTATTTAAAAGGTAATTCATAGCTGGTGATGTAAATACTACTAAACCTATAAATATAAACATTTTGTCAGCTAATCTTTTGACTAAAAGATAATGGAACAATAAATCAAGCTGTTCAACTGATCAAAAGGAAAAGAAATGTATAAAAATTAGAGCTGCATGATATTAGGAGGTTGTATATTACGATAATGATATGACTTGTGATAAAAGAACAAATACGTAAGCTAAACACACAAACAGGGTTCCTGTAGATCCCTAAAAAGTCTTAAAAAGCCTTCAATTTATCAATCAAAAAAAAAGGCCTTAATTAGCCTTAAAATGTCTTAAATCAATCTTCAGAAGTCTTAAAAATGTGAACACATTGTAGGTAGGATGACTGTAATTCATATCAAAAATTAAAATTATTGTTAACATTTATTTTTGAAATATTCCCATTCAGATGTTCCCTTTTGACCTCACTTCCTGTTATTTCACATGCAAATATTTCAACAACTGCCCATCTGAGCAACGTGAAATTTGTTTTCTAATATGTTAATAATGTTGTTCTTGCAAAAATGCATTCATATTTCTAACAAACATTTTATTTCACAGACACTTTAAGGTTTCATCTACAGCAAGCTGGGTTTGAGACCCCACTGTGGGTCATAAAAATCCTCTAACGACCCCAAACGTGTTGTTAGAGGATTTGCAGGAACTAAATTAAGTATAAAACTGACTGCTAATAATATTTTTTTTGCTATATTTGACATAATAGCAGTTAGATATGGATAAAAACAACTGGTCTATTAGCAATATTTGAATAATTCAACCAAAAATACTTTCATGAGTTTCATGAGTTTCTGTCACAGTTTAAATATTTTTTGTCATTTGTGTTTATTGTGAAATTCGTCTTAAATTTGATTTCACTTATCATTAAAAAGTCTTGAATTGAACTTGCCTTAAACTGTAGGAACCCTGACAAAACAAACAAAAATACATTTTTTAAAATATGAAGAGATTATCCGATTGGCCAAATACATGAACTGCTCTATTTGATTGGTGAAAAACTTCAAGTTTCCGTCTGAGTGACAAAACTCACGAATGCAAACTTTTCAGCCAACTGTTTATTGCAGTTTAAGCAGTTTTTTTGCGATATGCACATTAAACATGCTATTATCGCAATGACGATAAATTTTTAATATGTTGGCCAGCCCGAATAAAAACTGAAAGATAAAGTTAAAGATAAAAGGTCAAATAAATTATTCATGGATTTTTTGGATTTTTTTCTAATTATTTAAATAAATTATATATATTATATATATATAATCATCTATTTCTCTCCTGCTTTTATCACAACTATATGTAGAGCTGCGGAAAATCTTGCAAATTTTATCGTCACCGTGAATATATCACAGCAGATATTGTCTCTTCAATATCTAACAATAAGTTTTTCTAGTATTGTGCAGCTCTAGTAATAATGAAAACAAATAAACAAAATGATAAAACACCTAAAAGTAACTTTTAGTTGAAATTAAACTATTGCAAATGCAGATTACATAAATCATCTTTTATTTTTTAGGCTGAAGTTATAGAGGCATGAAAATGCAAAGTATTGACTTACAGATATTTGTTCGTCAGCTCATCAGTCCTGTCAGAGCTAAACTCTGCAGCTAAAATATTAAATATTTCTAACATTTTACCACAACCCCGTTTCAAATTGGCCTAACTATTTAAATAAATGTCAGAACAGCACTCACTGATGTCTCGTTTGGCTGTAGATCCTTCAGACGGGTCAGGAGATCATGGAGCTGGACACCAGTGGGTTCGCCACTCAGGGGCCCACGGTGTTTGCCGGAAACATTGGCGACAACCAGTACATCATCCAGGTCTCACCCATGGGACTCCGACTATTAGAAGGAGGTAAAATTAGACGATTTTTTTATTAATTAATTAATTTTATTAATGGCTGCAAAAATGCTGACGTCAGAATGAACTGAGCAGGTAATTATCACAGGTGAAACTTTAGTTTTTTTGTGCTTCCAGTGAAACAGCTTCACTTCATCCCCATGGATCTGGGCTCTCCCATAGTGCACTGCTCCGTGGCAGACCCTTATGTGATTATCATGACTGCTGAAGGAGTGGTCACTATGTTTGCGCTGAAGAGCGACTCCTACATGGGGAAAACACACCGGCTGTCTCTGCAAAAACCCCAGATTTCCACAGTGAGTGAAACAAATCCTCACGCCTCCGCAGACACGCCCCCTGCTGGCTGAACTGCAGCGGGTTTTCAATCAAAACTGTAAATTACCGTTTGAACTCAATATTTATTAAAAACAATTATTCAACAGCAATCTCGTGTGATCGCGCTGTGTGCGTACCGAGACGTAAGCGGGATGTTCACCACGGAAAACAAAGTGAGCTGCTCCAGCAAAGACGACGCCATCGGCAGGAGTCAGTCGGAGGCGGAGACGGTCTACCAGGACATCAGGTGGGAACTCGCATCACTTCCTAACTAACGCAGCCAAACGCAGACGGACTGACGGAGCAGGTGTTGTAATTGTGTCTGGGCAGCAACACTGTTGATGATGAGGAGGAAATGCTGTACGGAGACTCCAGCGTCAGCACTACATCTACTAAAGAGGAAGCCTCCCGCAGCTCTGCGGCGCCAGCTCCCGCTGCGAGCGAGGGAGGCCCGGGCAAAGCAGAACCCTCCCACTGGTGTGTGATTATCCGGGAGAACGGAGTGATGGAGGTTTGTTTGTGTACATTTTGTTATCTGGGCCACAGAAACTGCCTACATGTGTTTTAGTAAAGAAAATACGTTGTTTTTTATCTGGACTGTGCAGCTTTTACAGTGGGCCACGAAGGCATTCACTTTCACATTCTCTCTGCGCTTAAAGCTGGGATTTAAAAGGAATTTTTTATTTACACAACATAACTGCTACTTTACAGATGGAAAGTAGTTTTAGTGAAACAAACAAAAAAAGGCAAAAAATATAAGAAAACCTGAGCGTGTCAACCTCTTCAACCTCTCCTGGTTTGTAATTATGGTGGGAATCTTTCACTATCTCACAATTTGATTTGATTCAGATTTTTGGGGTCACGATTCGATTCAGAACTTGTTTATTTTTATTCAAAACTGATAATCTGAGCCCAAACTGCTTCCTCTTCATTTTGCAAGGGTTGCATACAGCGAAGCTCATGTCAAACTCATTCGGTAAAAAACAAATTTCCCTCAACAAAGACAGGGCCGGTTAAATCTCTCTTTCCTTCATTTTTGCAGTTTCCTCTTTGTTTTGTTTTCTGCTCATGCAGAACCAGCTGCGTGGTGATGTCAGGACTTCCCACACCTATTGGATTTGCTTTATTTTATTTTTTTTTTTTAATCCATTCTGAATCGTTGTAAATGAGAATCACGATTCTGATGTAAATCAAAGGTGTTTTGTCTGGAGAAAGTATCTTTAAAAAGAACAAGGCAGCACAACTTTTAAATAGTTTGAACCAAATAAACCACAAGACGTCTGGAGCTATGATGAGACCAGAATAGAGATGTCTGAACATAACCTGTCATTACAAATCCTGGTCCTCGGACAACTTGTCAGAAGCTAACTGGATGTAAACAATACGGCAAGCCAGGAGAGACACTAAAGACGCCTTGGGGGAAAATCGATCTCTATGAATCGATTTTCCCAAATTTAAATGAAATCGATCCAAGATCAATTATTTTACCCAGCCCTAACACTAAGTAACCTAAAGTTTTTGAGCTTCCTCTGCTCCAACACACCTGATTTGAATGAATTAACAGGTTTTTGTACAACTTGAATGGTAATTTAAAGTGCCTGTGACATGTCTATCCTTCAAATACAAAAAGTCAAAGAAAACATCTTTATACTTAAGAAAATTGG
>JAUBOC010000149.1:16938685-16957628 GCA_032275365.1 Anablepsoides cearensis | reverse complement strand
TTCACTTTTTAAATGGAATTACTGAAATAAATCTACTTTTTCATGATATTCTAATTTTATGACCAGCACCTGTAAATACAGTAGATTAAAACAACTTTAGATCATTGTATAGTTTTCTCTGTGCCACAGAAACTCAACAGCTCGTTCTTTAAGTCTAAACTTTAGTAGCATTTAATTAATAAATAGAAAAAATATTAGCTTCACTAACATCTAAACCACTACACAAATCTTAGTTCCGCTAATGATTGAAAGCTAAATAAATAGAGAACTGAAGCAAGTGCTTTAAATAAATAATATTAATAATAATAATTATTAATATAATATTAATAAATTTTAATAATAATAATAATAATAATAATAATAATATTTATTATTATTATTGTTGTTATTTTTTTGATATTATTATTATAAATAATAATAATAATTTATATTATTATTATAAATAATAAAAAAAAAACATTTTTATTGAAGTTTCTTTTTTTGCCTGTAAAATGAAACCATGAGTGAGCTTCTAGTTTGTACATAAGAAGAGAATCAGGTGGTGTATTTAGGAAAACTTTTAGGGACAATAAAATAGTTGGTATTTTTAAAACGAAAGAAAAGTCTGTTATTAATTATTAAAGTGCCTGTGTCAACAAAATTTTGTATTAATTTTTAATGCCTTTTTGATAAGAAAACATTGATAACATATTGTAAAAAAAAGTTTCACACTGCTGAGATGAACCGTTGTTGAGAGATTCGCATGTGAAGTAACAGGAAGTGATGTCAGAGGTGGACTTCTGCATTTAAACAGCATCAAGATGGCCGACGACACAAACTGTAGAGAAGTCTCTATCAGAGAGGTGAAGTAGAGTTCAAATAATGTTTTAATAAACAAAGACCAGAGCGCTTTTTTTCTGAAGGAGTTCCCCTTTGATGTCACTTCCTGTTTCACTTTCACTGAGCCAAATGGAAAGGAAAATCTGCCAGTTTATGTAGCTAAATGGGTAAAATTATGTGTGTTATGTCAATTTTCTTAAATATAAAGATGCTTTCTTTGTCTTTTTGTATTTGAAGGATTTGGCAGGCACTTTAAAGTTAAAACTAACCTGCTCGACAAAATGTTAGTTGCATTATTAGCGAGTTAGCAGATGAGCTGAACTCCGCCCACCACTGATTATTTAACACCATTAAGCCATCCCAGCTGGATGAGGCTCTTTTTGTTAGAAAAAATCAGCTCTGAACATTTTAAGAGCATTAAATTGCATCCAGAGTCACTTTTACCTAAGTTTTTTTAATTTCTTGCACTTTTCGCAGCCTCAGAACAGATGTTCAGTTTGACATCAGGAAACTGAAGCAGCTTGAGACCAAAATAAATCTTTAAGTTCTGTGTTCCCACAGCGACTCTAGATGGAGGTGTTGGGCTCCTCCTCCCCATGACGGAGAAAACCTACCGCCGGCTGCTGATGCTGCAGAACGCTCTGAACTCTCTGCTGCAGCACCACGCTGGGCTCAACCCCAAAGCCTTCAGGTTTGCTTTTTGTCCACTCTGAGAAAGCAGAACTCAGACCGGACATCCTGTCTGACCCTGTCCCTCCTCCAGGATGTTGCACTGCGACAGACGATGTCTCCAGAACGCCGTGAGGAGCATCCTGGATGGAGAACTGCTGAACAAGTATTTGTACCTCAGCACCATGGAGCGCAGCGAGCTGGCCAAGAAGATCGGCACCACGCAGGATATCGTGAGTTCCACCGAGCTGCAGATTCTGCTCCTGTCCCCCTCCTCTCTGCTCATCCTGTTTGTTCTCATCTCTGCAGATCCTGGACGACCTTCTGGACATCGACAGAGTAACGGCTCATTTCTGAGTCTCGTCTCTTTGCTGTTTTCTCGTCAGTGAAGACTTTTGATTCCATGTTTCTGTAATCCTTGTTTGATAAAGAAGCTCATCTCTTTTTTTTTTTCTAGAATTGTTTTTGTATTAAAAATTGAAACCAGATTTGTTTGAGTTTTGATTTCTTCTCAGTGAGGAACAAAGTCAAAACACAAAAACAATTAGAGAATTTATTTTCTTTTTATTTGTCTAAATTCTTTTTACATTTCAAATTCAGTCAAGGCAGAAAAACACAACGTAATTTTCGTGGCTGCATTCAGTTCAAGTTCATTTTCTAAAAGCAGAGAGAATAAAGAATAAACCTTATATTTGTATTGATATAGACTGAGTTCCTGTGTAATCAGCAGGGGGCGCCACTGAGCGTTTAAAGCCTCTGAACCTTCGTCCAGCACGTTTCAGAGCTAACATGTAACAGTGTTTGCATTGATGAGGTAGAACATTTTATTAACATGTTAAAAATAAAAACATTAGATTGGATTGTTCCTTTAACCCCATAATCTCTGCATAGTGTCCAGAAAATAAAATAATACTTTTATAACATACAGGATGACACGGATATACAAAGAAAACTACAGGAAGTGCATCCTGAACTGAAGTGGTGTGTGTTGGTGCATCACAGTCCTGTGGTTCTGTCTGAGCTTGATGAACAGAACCAGCAGAGTTTGGACCGGCCTGATGTGCTGCGTTCACTTGTGCTTGGAACAGCTCCTCTTCCTCCACAGCGTTGCGTTCAGGAACTATCTGAGGTACTCGTACAAGTCAGCGTCCAGCTTCACGAGACCCAAAACCTCCATCAGCTTCAGGAATTTACGCGTCAGGCTCATGACGAGCATCTCTGATCTGTGGGAGGAGCTAAAGATTTAGAGCTGAAGCCTTTTATATCAATCTTACTGATGCAAACTTTGAGACGGTGAAAATAATGTATCTGAACAGAAACTGATTTTACTTTTAATATGATTTATTTTACTGTAAACTAAAATCAAGATACTCCAGAGGATTCAGAAAGTATTCAGACCTTTCTTTAAAGCTTTTAAAAGGGTATTTTCTTAATCTTAAGTTCAGCAAAGTGTCAAAGTAAAAACAAAAATCTATATATTTAATTTTATTAAAATAACAAAAAGAATAACTACTGCAGTGAGACCCTCGTTCCTGAGGGGGAAGCATTATTAGCAACAGTTCCAGCTTTTAATCTTTTCAGGTTAAGTAATAAAACTTGGATTAAACAGTTGGATTTGAGGATTTTCTGGCAAAACACTCGCTCAAAGTTACAAAACATGAGCTAAAAGAGCTCAAATGCTGGCTAAAAGTTATATAACACTAGCTAAAAGTAGCAAAATGCTGGCTAAAAGTAGGAAATCCTTGCTAAAAACAGCCAAATGCTGGTGAAAAGCGGCAAAACAGCTAAAAAAAAGTTACAAAACATGAGCTGAAAGTAGCCAAATGTTGGCTAAAAGTTATAAAACACTAGCCAAAGTAGGAAAATCCTTGCTAAAAACAGCCAAATGCTGGTGAAAAGTGGCAAAACATTAGATAAAAGTATCCAAATGCAGGCTAAAAGTTATATAACACTAGCTAAAAGTAGCAAAATACTGGCTAAAGGTAGGAAAATCCTTGCTAAAAACAGCCAAATGCTGGTGAAAAGTGGCAAAACATTAGATAAAAGTAGCCAAATGCAGGCTAAAAGTTATATAACACTAGCTAAAAGTAGCAAAATACTGGCTAAAGGTAGGAAAATCCTTGCTAAAAACAGCCAAATGCTGGTGAAAAGTGGCAAAACATTAGCTAAAAAGTAGCCAAATGCAGGCTAAAAGTTATATAACACTAGCTAAAAGTAGGAAAATACTTGCTAAAAACAGCCAAATGCTGGTGAAAAGTGGCAAAACAGCTAAAAGTTACAAAACATGAGCTGAAAGAGCTCAAATGCTGGCTAAAAGTGGCAAAACAGCTAAAAGCTACAAAACATGAGCTAAAAGTTATAGAACACTAGCTAAAAGTAGCAAAATCCTTGCTAAAATCAGCCCAATGCTGGTGAAAAGTGGCAAAACATTAGATAAAAGTAGCCAAATGCAGGCTAAGTGTCTAAGTGTAACAGAACACTAGTCCTCGCAGTCTGGTTTAATATATTTGATATTTTGTTGTTTTTATTTTGAATAAATTTACCAAATTTGATGAAATTCAGTTTTCACTTATTACAGGGTTCTGATTGTAGTTAAAGTGAAGAAGAAACTGATTTAAATGATTGAATCTGGCTGTAATATAACAAAATGATCAAACGTGTCTGAATCATTCCTGAAGCCACTGTTTGAGATACTTTTTGTTATTTTTTGTCTCATTACTTAACAAGAGTCTAATGCACACTTTAAGATATATTTGCACATAAATATATCAAAATCACACCTGAAATGTTTTATATTTTTTAAAAACTTACCAAAAGAACATCAATATTATTAAATGAAAACTTGACTTTTACAGGGGATCAATCATTTTGTCTCAAAGTTTCCTGGTTTGAAAATGTTCACCTTAAAACCACTTGAAACTTCCAGCTCTCCCACGTCGTCCTGCACCAGCTGAAGATCCTCAGTCTGGGTAAGAGTCCCGTCTTCTCCGCCTGGATCTTCCCCCAGCCGCGAACAGCACTTACAAAAACAAAAATATTATAACAAGTTTATATGACACTGAGAAATTCTAAAATGGCTGTTTCAACCAGCAGGTGATCAACATCACTAATATAATTAATTAACTTAAGCTGGTCCAACTTTCTAGTTTTGGTTGAAATATTAAAGAGAATCTGCTGCTGAACAAAAACAGAAGAGATAAAGATTAATAAGACACAATCAGTCACCTCAGCTGTATCTGTAGGTAAACAGAGACATGTGGTCACAAGCTTTGCAATAAGAAAATCCAACATATTCAGCTTTGCTATAACTAAAAGCCAGTGAAAACTTAGGCAGTTAGTTAAAACCTAAACAAAATGCAACAAGCTACAGGAAACTAAACTTGATGTTCTAACAGGCACAAATTACTGCCAAAAGTTCACCACGATCCCAGAGAAGAATGTCACAAGATCAAAGTGTTCCTCAGCCGTCCACCTCGTTATAGGTTTCATTTCCTACTATTAGCTGCTGCACAAATTGTTCTGTATATTTACAACTCTGCATTCTTCTGTTTGTCACAATTACTGCACACTCAAATGATAAAAAGAAATAGCTAAACACCTGCTAAAACTAGTAAAACATTAACAAAAGTAGCAAAGCATTAGCTAAAAGTTGAAAGTATTGAAAACACGAGCTGAATATGGCAAAATATTAAAAGGTAAAAAAGTTGCAAAATACTAGCTAAAAAGGTAGAAAATTAGTAGCAAAACATTAGCTATAAAAAGGGGCAAAATGCTAATTATAAGTAGCAAATTACTAGCTACAATTAGAAAAATGCTGGCTCTAAGTAGAAAAACACTAGTTAAGAAGGGGCAAAATGCAAATTATAAGTAGCAAAACATTAGCTAAAAAAGGGCAAAATGCTAAATATACGTAGCAAAATACTTGCTAAAATTAGAAAAATGCTGGCTCTAAGTAGAAAAACACTAGCTAAAAAAGGGCAAAATGCAAATTATAAGTAGCAAAACATTTGCTAAAAAGGGGCAAAATGCTAAATATACGTAGCAAAATACTTGCTAAAGAAAAACACCAACTCTAAGTAGCAAAACACTAGTTAAGAAGGGGAAAAATGGTAAAAGGTAGCAAAACACTTGCTGAAATAAGAAAAATGCTGGCTCTAAGTAGCAAAACATTAGCTAAAAAGGGGCAAAATGCTAATTATAAGTAGCAAATTACTAGCTAAAATTTGAAAAATGCTGGCTCCAAGTAGCAAAAAATTAGCTAAAAAGGGGCACAATGCTAATTATAAGTAGCAAATTACTAGCTAAAATTAGAAAAATGCTGGCTCTAAGTAGATAAAAGTGAGAAAACACTAGCTAAAAGTGAAAAAACACTAACTAAAAGTGAGAAAACACTAGCTAAAAGTTGAAATGATTAAAACACTGACAGGAAGTAGCAACATGCTAAGGATTAGATGCTAAGCATGAGCTAAAAGTAAATAATATGTGTGAAGGAAAAGACAAAAACTAGACAGAACCAGGATCAGTACAGTGAGCTTTCTGAATTGATCTTCACAGAAAAAGAAGGGGGCCTAAAATGTAGCCTTGAGGTACCCCACAATTAAGAGGAACCACAGCTAAAGAATACTTCTCCAACTGGATGGAGAAACTCCAACCTGATAAACGAGTGGAGCAGGTAGAATTCTGCTCATGTCAACATGGTAAGCTGCTGTGTTTTAAACAGCAGAGGCCGCTGCTCTAACCTCTTGGCCATGGCACAGTAGCGGTCCACAGGTGCTCCCAGAGTGATGTTGATGCTCCGGACCGTGTTGATGTTGCGGAACACCAGCAGCATGGGTCGGGGCATGGACTTGAGCACCTGCATGATGTTTCCGAAGCGTTCCAGGGCCATTTGGCGCATGTAGGCCGTCTCCTCCCGGCTCAGGATGTTGGACAGACCCACCGTCCGCATGTTGATGGGGCGCTGCAGCAGCATCTCGCAGAACAGGAAGTACTCTGCAGCGTAAAGACACAAACCTGCTCAGGATCCCACTGCTTGGTTTGTTAAATGTATTTAATATTATTATTTTTTAAACAGGAACAACATTCTCTTGTGTCTTCACCTTTGACTCCCAGAGCGTTGGAGTATTCCTTCATCGCCGGGTCGTCTCTCAGGACAATGGCCCGCCACAGTTTGCACAGAGCCTCTCTGTCACTGAGGTCAAAGGTCAGTTAGACCTGCTGTCAGTAAAAATGTATTAATGAAACAGACTGAGCCGGTCCTTACTGTTCACTCAGGTATTCATACAAGCCGTGGTCCAACAGCACCAGCTCCACCTTTTTATCTGGACCTCGCCTCACCAAAACTGCAAAACAATACGTTAAAAAAACATCACATTTATTTATGTATTTTAGTTTATTTACATTTTTAAAGAACCAAACAAGTAACCACTCCGTCTGTTTTCTACCAACCGTTTCCAGGATGAGGGTCAGCGTGGATGAAACCCGTGTAGAAAATCTGCTCGGCGAATGTTCGGATTAGTTTATCTGCAGCCTGAGGAGCAAACATGACTGTTGGTGTTTCAGACATTTATACAACACGGTGTTGTTTCTGTGGACTGAGCAGCTTACATCTTTCAGACTTAATCCCTGTCGCCTTATTTCTTCCACGTCGTTGATTTTGCAACCGTGGCAAAACTCAGCGGTCAGCACCCTCTGTGTTTGAGCAAAGAGATCAAGCTCAGGCAGAAGCCACACAGCGATCAGGTGGAGTTATTTCAAACAGCAGATAAAAAACCTCACCTTACTCGTCTGCTCCCAGAAGACTTTAGGTACGACCACAAAATGAAAGTGCTTCAGCTCCTCGGCGCACCGCTCAGAGTTCCTGGCCTCGTTCTCAAAGTCCAGCTCCTGAGCCAGGGTTCCCTTCAGATCCTACACAAGAAAAACAAGAACAAAACAAGTCGGCTGAGGACTGAATACTGCCGACATCAGCCGAAGAAGATAAAACTGAAGTGTTAGAAACAATCAGAACAAAAGCTAAAATTAGCTAAACAGAAGCTGCAAGCTAAAATTAGTTATTAGCTAAATAAAAGATGAAATTATGTACAAAAAAGGCCAAAATTAGCAAAAATATCTAAAAGCTAATAATGAGCGAGACAGTAGCTAAATGCTAAAATTAGCAAAACAGAAGATGCAAACTAAAACTAGCTATTAGCTAAATAAAAGATGAAATTATGTACAAAAAAGGCTAAAATTGGCAAAAATATCTAAAAGCTAATAATGAGCCAGACTGTAGCTAAATGCTAAAATTAGCAAAACAGAAGCTGCAAACTAAAACTACCCAAGTAAATAAAATAAAAGGTGAAATTTGTTTAACAAAAGCTAAAATTAGCAAAAATACCTAAAAGCTAATGATGAGTAAGACAGTAACTAAATGCTACTAGCATAACAGTAGCTAAAAATAAATTAGTAGCAAAATGCTAAAGCCATCAATACTAACAAAGGTTTAAATTACAAAACAGCAAAATCCCTGTCGCTATCAAAGCAAAAGCTACAATCAAAACAATAAATGAGTATCTAAAAGCTAACATTAGCAAAACTGTAGGTAAAAAAAGTTAACAAAATCAAAACACTAGCTACAATTTAAAGAAAGGTGAACTGTAGCCAAGCTGTAAAATCAGCAAGATGATAGCTAAAAGCTGAACTGGCAAACAGTAGCTAAAATTAGATAAACTGTAGGTAAAAATTATTAAAAACATTAGCTAAAAATAATCAGCAATGTAGCTAAATCCAGCTAAAATTTAAAATGAACAAAACAGTAGCTACAATAAATTAGCCAAACAGTAACAAATAAAAAAAAAAACCTGTAGCAAAATGCTAAAACCATCAACACTAGCAAAAAGTTAAAATGACAAAAACAAAAGTTACAATAAAAAAACAAATCAGTAGCTAAAATCTAACATGAGCAAAACAGTAGCTAAAAAAAGTAAAATAAATAAATAAAAACACAAGCTAAAATTTTATTTAAAAGTGAACAATAGTTAAGCTAAAAGCTAAACTTGCAGTCAAAAAAGTAGCTTAAATGTTGAATACAGCAGGTAAATAAACAAACCAGTAAAACAGTGGCTAAAAGTAAAAATGAGCAAAACGGTCAGGAAAAGCTAAAATGATTGTAACAGTCTCTAAAATTGTCAGAACTAAGGTGAGCTAAAATTAGCAAACGAGATACTAAAATCTAAAAATGAAGCTAGTTTTTCAAAGATTTGTAATGTTTTCATTGCATTTCCAAGATTACAAAATTTGAAAGTTAAATGATTCAAAAAGTATGAAACATGTAAAAAAACTAAAGAAGATAAAAAGTTATTAACAATCCAGAAAACATTCAAAAGAAACTGTAAACGAGAAAATATAATTCAATAAAAATAAAGTATAAATGAGCTGACTGACCTTAAGAACCCATCGAAATCCAAAAGTAGGGTGCATGAATTTGACGATATCCAGAAGAACCTCTAATGTTCTGATGTCTCCATCAAAGCGGTCCCTGAGGTCAATGTACTGAACCTGTGGGGTCCAGACAGTGACACCAGGCTCAGGTTAGAACAACAAATAAAAACCACCTCCAGCTGCTGCTCACCTTCACAGCCACGGGAGTCCCATCCAGCAGCTCCGCCCTGTGAACCTGAGCCAAGCTGGCCGCAGCCAGGGGCTCGTAGTCGAACGTTTTGAAAAGCTGCTCCGGAGTTTTGTTGAAGTCTTCCAGAAAGAGAGCGTCCACCTGTTTGAGACGAACACACGTGAGACGTTTCAGGCCATAGCTTCTGGTCCGACGCGGCGCACGCTGTGATGGTGCTGCAGCTCTCACCTCCCTGTACCTTCTGTTCAAGGCCTTGTCCTCCAGCACTTGCAGTGTTTGGATGTACTCAGGGGGAAGCAGGTGGTTGAAAGAACACAGACCCTGGCCCAGTTTGATGTATATTCCTCCGTTCCTCACGGCCCCCTCCACCATGCACTCTGCTGCCCTCTGGTGGCAGGCTGACATCTCACTCAGGTAGGCTGGGCTGCTCTGGCAGGGCAGGACGGAACAAGCTAGAAATACTGAAGGAGGCCGATTCAGCATATATATCAGCTTTATTCTCTAAAACTAAAGATAATCTGGGATTATTTTTAGTAATAATCAAAGAAACTATGATGTAACAACTGTCTAAAATGTGAAAAAGATAAATAGATAAAATAAAATATGTTTTGTAGCACAGAGACAAGACAAAAATACCTACATTTTGATGAAATCCAAGTAACTAAAAACCTTTTTGGCCACACTGCCACTCTTACACATTTCTCTTTTCAAGTACTGGGCTGGAAATCCTGATGACATCACTCCAGGCCAATAAAGAAATTAAGTTTTCAAACTTTTGTAAAGAAAAATCACCAAACTACAATAGCCTTCATTTGAATTAAAGCTTTTCAGATGTAGAATTTGACAATAAGTCATTATTTAAAATGTGGTCTTTTTCTTAAAATTCTATCCTGGTAGAGCTGCTATGGTTGAGTCAAACATTAACAAAAATTAATTTAAAATCATTAATCATTTTTTTAATAAACAACCAGATCAGGTTAATCCAAGTCTGACCTGAGTTAGCAGCCAGCAGAACACACTCTGCTTACCTCATCCATCCCACGCAGAGTCACTCTGGTGGTCCACCAGTAATCCACAGAGATGAACACGCCCACAGACAGAGACCTGGAGACACGAACCTACACTTTATTATCTAGAATCATCAGTTTTGCTTTAGTCGATTCAAAAACTGTTAAAAGTTGTGTTTTAGATAAAACCTACAAAGCAGCGTTACAACCACACATTCCACTGTTTGTGAAACGTCATCTGTTGTTGATCCTGTATTCAGCTCATTTTATGACCGGTTGTTGCAGATTTATTTCTTTACAACAGACCAATCGCAGCTGTAAGGCTGGCTGGGAAAACAGCCCAAAAGTTGTTTTGAAGCAGATCGAAGCTTTCTCTAATTGTCTGTGTACTTTACTGTTAACTCGACAAGTAAGCCCAGCTACGCATCAACAAAACCAAACATAACCAGCTGCTGACTGTGATTCCTCGTCTCTTACTTGAGAATGAATAAAGATTGCGTAACGTATCACCCTTAACAGGCAATTTAACCCAATATCTTTGAAAAGCAGAGCTTATTTCATCACTGATGTCCAGCTTTAAGGTAATAGGTTTGGGTGATATTGGCAAAAACATGTATCACCATTAATTGTGGCATTATTATATATAATTATAATATGATATAATATGACATTTATTTGATAGTAAACGGGCTATGCTATATGCTAACTAACTAGCAACTATGTAGCTAGCTAATTGGCAAACTATCTAACTTGAAAACTGGACAGCCATCCTGATAGCAAACTGGCTATGCTATATGCTAACTAACTAGCAACTATGTGGCTAGCTATCTAGCTTGAAAACTAGACAGCCATCCTGATAGCAAACTGGCTATGCTATATGCTAACTAACTAGCAACTATGTGGCTAGCTATCTAGCTTGAAAACTAGACAGCCATCCTGATAGCAAACTGGCTATGCTATATGCTAACTAACTAGCAACTATGTGGCTAGCTAATTGGCTAACTATCTAGCTTGAAAACTAGACAGCCATCCGGATAGCAAACTGGCTATGCTATATGCTAACTAACTAGCAACTATGTAGTTAGCTAATTGGCTAACTATCTAGCTTGAAAACTGGACAGCCATCCTGATAGCAAACTGGCTATGCTATATGCTAACTAACTAGCAACTATGTGTCTAGCTAATTGGCTAACTATCTAGCTTGAAAACTGGACAGCCATCCTGATAGCAAACTGGCTATGCTATACGCTAACTACAAGCAACTATCTGGCCTTTATTCTTTAAACAAGAATATGTCATCATCACATGGCACTAATTGCAATATGTGTGCACACAATATGATTATGCCCAACCCTACATGTGCAAACATTACAAATTGAAACAAAACATAAAATGGATTTACATCCTGATACATTAAGTTAGATATGCAGAGTCCATTCGTTTAAAAAAAAAGGTTTTCATATGCTTGTACGTTTCCCTGTACTCAAGAACACATTTCTTTATATTTGCATAAAGATCTGTTTTGAATGACACGTTTTAAAGAATGTCACCATAATAAACCAATGTTTAAACATTAATGCGTACATAAAAACATACCTGCAAAAGCGACCAAACCCTTCTATCACAATCCTCATCTTCCTCCTCTGCCGATGGTCTGACACAGCATACTGGACCCCCGCTGCCGCAGGCACAACGACCGAGATGCCAACCAGGGTCTTCCATACCAGCCCTCTGCGTTTACTCTCCCTGGAAGGAGGAAAAACAGCAGTTTAATCAAGAAAGCAGCTCTGTCACGCAGATTAGTCCAGATTATCATTTCTGTTTGGTACCTGATTGAGTGGAGAGGTCTGACTGTTCGCAGTGGCAGGCCATGATGTGCAGCTCTTCGTAGAAGCGCCAGATGATGATTGCATAATCTTAACTAAGGAACACAAAGGGACTGTATGAGAAGTTCCATCATATCTGATGGAAACACACGTTCAATGCAATTCCTGATTTCATAATCAGGAATCTGAGTGAATCTACTGGGCTTGGCACAAAGTGAACTCTGCCCTCTGAGGAGTCATATCCAGCTGAACATCTAGTCTCACACACATGGGTGTGTGTGTGTTGGGCTGGATAGCAGGGGAGTCCCATCAAGGCCAGCACTGTGTTGTTTTTGTACGCTGTCTGCATGTGAGGGACAAAATGTCTCCACTGCTGACAAATTGATGTACAGATAAGAGGGATGTTAATGACCCGAGCACTGACACATCAAAAGGGGGTCTTTCTGGACCGAGGGACCACAAAATGAACAACAAAGACAAGTTCAGCAGAGGTGTACAGACAGAGCAGTGATGTGAATATTTTTGTTTAAAACCGTGTTTTCCTGTACTTAAAAAACTGCCAAACCGAGATAAAACTGCATGCATTTTAATGCAGCTTTGCAAAAATGAAAACTACATCAATTTATATAAGTTTAATTGAATTAAAGTCACATAACATTGGGTTTGCTGGTGGCTAAAGAGTTAGCTGTGATTCATAGGTAATTTTGTTTAATATCTTTGTCAAAACAAGCCAAAAATAGTTAATGTAATGTTGTTTCTTTACCATTCTAGTAGTCTCCAATGCCATTTTTTTCCCGGGATGATAAAAACGCACTCCTCGGTCATGAGTTCAAGTCAAAGGTGTCGCCAATAGCCTGCAGCACGTACTTCGGATACTACTAGCATAGTTTAGCCAAAGAGTACACAGGAAGATAAGATATAACACGCCCATCTACTTCCGTCTTCGTCTGCTTGTTTAAAATGCGACGCTTGGAGCCTCCACTGAAAATATACTAGTTTTTCCTATTTTCCCGTTCGTCTTCGAGATTAATATAATATTTGTGACCCTTTACATCGAAATGACGAATAAGTCTAAAAGTGGTATATGGAGAATTAAGCAAATGTACTGTTTTGATTAAAATGTTTGCAAAAATTGCATGTTGTCAAAATATAATGCCTTAATGTATCATTTGAATGAACTGTCTGAAATATAATCAGAAAATAAAAATTTGAAGCACTTTTTTAAGCAGTAGCAAAAAAAAACTGATTTTGAGGAAACATGCCTTAAAAGTTAGAGATCCATGTGAGCTAGCAACGTTTTGTTTCTTTTTCAGCAGAGAAATTAATATTCAAATATAATTTGAGGTTTCCTCATTAAAATTACATAAAATTAGGATTCAGACCAAATATTTATGTATTATCGTAACCAACAAGACAAATTAAGTCATATACATAGATTTACTTACATCAGAATGATCCAGGTATCAAAATATAGCATTTAAAGCAGGAATCTGAAAATGTATGTAATTAGGTCATTTTGACCAAAATTGACTTAATCCTCATTTCGACATGATGGGTCACATTTGATTTGTATGTGTTTCGAGATGTTTAAATATAATTTGATTATTCCTAATTATGCAAGTACACAAATTCTATCGGTGAGCGGACATCCGGGGCATTTTGCGTGTTTGTTTTGAATCGGGGCTTTTATTTTGAAGGGTAGGTAAAAACGCGTGCAGCTCGTCTTGCCCGCTTGTCTGCTGGTGTCGTGCAAAGAAAAGTACCCCTACTGTAAGGAACACCTCAGTCACATTAGTACGGAGCCCGCGCGTACATTAGAAAGGAGTAAATTGCATTTAAATAGAAGTGACACACGAACTTGTTCTTTTCAGTAAATATAACTCTGATATCTGCATTTATTTTATTGCGCTTTTAAATGTAATTCAATGGATATAAATTATTGGAAACTTAGCATTCACGCCATAAAAATATTTTAATTAATTGCTAAACATGTTACCCCTAAAGAAGTAAAACAATAATTTATCAGTAAAAATAGTGCGTTATCCTGCCGTCAGGGGTACACTTTTCGATGCAACACCGGATGCTTACAGACTTGCGTCGCTGCAATGTTGCGCTTTCCTGTTTACGGGCGGGAAGAGCGAACGACGCTGAAACCCTGTTATTTAAATCACCAGGATATTTGTTTTATTTTACTTAGGACACGTGGTTTGCGTGTTTTACTCATACACTGGAAACCAAGAGGTGAGGTGGGCGCGTTGCTGGTGGACCACTGGTGAAGACTAGCGAGGTTTTGTAGAGTCGCTGCAGGACAGATGGAGGGTACTCCTGCTGATTCTGGTGGTGGTGCAGCTGCGGAGGGCCCCGCGGTGCAGGTGTCCGATATGCGCTCGCCGGCCGGGGCTCTCCCTCTCCGGCTTCTGGAGTGGAAAGTCAAACCAGGGTCTCTTGTTAACGTGGACTCCGTGCTGGCGTTGTGCGCTCCCGTTGCTCAGGAGAAGGTGGCGGAGGCTGTCAAGTTGCCCGAGAGGAAGGTGAAATCGGACCGTGCTGGAGTCGTCAAGGAGCTAGGCTGTCAGGTTGGACAAATCATTCTTCCCGGGTAAGTCACCCTGTTTTCACTATTTAATATAAAGTAAAACATTTCCTTCTTGGAAAGACTCCAGGCTGAGTTTGGACAACAATCAGTCACACGTCAGTTAGCAAATAAGCTAACAATGCTAACTTTATTTAGCCTGTTTTTTTTTTTAGCAAGCGTCAAGTCAGTCCAAATGTGTAAACATCCGTTTTCACTAAGCTCTTCAAAATAAAAGCGGACGCTATTAAACGAATTGTTGTTAGCTGCTTATTTTAGTTCTTATCGTAAAAAATGATCGAAAGCAGCTCAAAATACAATATTATGCAAGTTCTCAACTCGTTGCTTGTCCAACTATACGGTAATGCATTCCAAAGTAAGCGGTTCATGCTTTTGTTTTGAAGAATCCCCTGTATTGTAACGCGTTTGTGTTGTTTGACTTGTCGCAAAGCAAAATGTATGTATATAAAAGTGAGTGTCTTAAATCAGATTTGTGTAGCAAATATCCAGGATTTAGAAAGCTGAAATTATTCACCCACCTTTTTGATATGTAACATGTAGAATCAATGCAAAACGTGACTGCGGGGGGTTTATTATCACACCTGTGAGAAAGCTAATGCTCGTGCTACATTCAGGTGCACCCTAACTCTTACTGTAAAAACTTCAAACTTTAAAACACGTACGACTTTGCTGGTATGACCATTAATTAGACAGCTGGACAGTAACAATATAAGTAAAAACACAGTAAAGTGTTAGGACAACTATATATTTGTTAGTTTTTTGTTCTGTTAGGATGTAGGCTTTGGTTTGTGTTATCATTGACTAATTACAACTTAAATCATGCTAAATAGGAACTTACTCAAACGTATCTAGTTCCAGTGCTTTAAAAATGTTGTTTAGCTAAAGCTATTAATCTTGTATCCACGTCCCTTTAATTATGATGCAAAGACAGTGTGTGTGTGTGTGTGTGTGTGTGTGTGTGTGTGTGTGTGTGTGTGTGTGTGTGTGTGTTAGAGCTCCTTTAATTTGTATAAATATATCACATCTCTGTGCTGAAATAAACTCTATAAGAACATGAGTGCATCTTGACTTCACAAGTTGTCATTGTAAACAATGTAGCTACAGAAGTGTAAAAATGTATGACTTATGGAACTTAAGTTGTTATTCTTGGTGTTCTGCTAAGTTTTCATTTTTTTTTCCTCGTTTATTTTTCCAGGAGCGTCATTGTCAAAATCGAAGAATGCAGCCATCCCATAGTCATGAAGGGTTTGTGTGCAGAGTGTGGTCAGGACCTGACTCAGTAAGTAACGTCTCTTTGTTTTAAATAATAAACAGGGTTTAGTTATTGTGGGATGCAACATGCTGATGTATCACCCTAAGCTCAGCATATATTTATTAAAAGATGGTTTAAAGGTTTTATATGTTATTCAGTCACCTGTTGGGCTTTATGCAACACAGAAGAAACATCGTCTCTACAATGATGCAGTCCTGATACACTGTATCCTGCAAAGAATTGTGTTTTAAGTGATGCCATCAGGTGGCACCAGAGATCATGCATGAAAGCACAGCCCTCTACAGAAAGAGTTCTACTTAAAAAGACCTAACTTTGAGTTAAGAAAGAAGAAAAATGTTTTATTATTTTTTTTTAAAGGCAAAATGATCTAGTCTTCAGGTTATAAAAGTATTCAAATCTAACCTTAAGTGTAGAAAAACATAACATCAAAATTACATTATTTATTCAAAACAAACCAAAACAGATGAAGCTGTGTGTGAAAGTTCCCCCTCGCTGCTTTTAATGGTTTTCATAATTGCTTCCACTTTGGTGTACAGCTGCATCTATGTGTAGGAAAGTGTTATTATCAAAATTGTGTTGCCATGTCAAAATCCAACATGGCCGCAGCCATATATATGTAAACCAGCCGCCCTAATCAAAAATTTGTAATTTTATAAAAAAAACTTGTCTTACTCACATGCGATGCAGCGGAGGCAGACTGTCGGCTGTGGGGAAATAAAGAATGTGGAGCAGAGATAGGAGCACAGAGGAGCAAGGAGAGGCGGTGAACTTATTTCTGCTGACAGAGCGGGTTGAAAGATGGTTATTTAACTTTATTTATTCTTTTTTCTTATGTTGTACGAGCTCTAAGACAAAAAATACATTTAAAGAGTTTAATAATAATAAAAAAAGTCAGAAATTTCTCTCTACGTCCGTTTTATCTGCAAAATGAGGGAAAATCTGTACAACTTGACATGAAGGATATCTCTGCAGACAAAGACTGTCACAGATTCAGTATTTTATTTTATTTTATTGCCACTCTGCAACAGCAGATATCAGCATACCACTTGTTTTAATTGCTGTATTTATTCATGCATAATACTAGAAATTTAGGCCAAAAAATCATCCATAAAGTGTGTGTGTGTGTGTGGGGGGGGGGGGGGGTCGTAGTATTATACGCGGGGTATTGATAATTAGATTTTTTATGCTTTTTAAGTTCAAAAAATTATGATTGTATTATACTCAAGATCATATTATTCATGAATAATGACGGTAAATAAGTTTTAAATAACTGAGTCTCAATTGGTGGATGGATTAGTGACATCAGCACAATATCAGATCCAAGGCTGATGTCATTATCACAGTCTGAAATCATATTGAATCAGTCCAAAGTGAGATTCTTCAGCATGTAAACCATCAACTATTTTCAGATTTGCTGTTATTAGTTGAAATATAAAGGAAGCACAAATCTGAAGGGATTGCAGTTTTCTTTAAATAGATTGTTGCCTGAGAGAAACAAATATGTGGAGTTTTATTATTTCATGGTTACACAATAAGACAAAAATCTTTAAATAAACTGTCAGCATATTTTTTTATGACTTAAATGAGTCAAAATGACTCTGAACACAAACTGAACCTCAAGGTTGAGCTCATTAATCCCTTCAGTCACAATATGCAGAAGGACTTGAGAGATGTAGAAAATGCATTACTCCCACTCTGATTTTTTTTCTATATTCCCAACTCAGGCTCCAGGGGACAAATGGGAACCAGCAAGCTCCCATCTCCACAGCAACAGTCTCCATGGTGCACAGTGTCCCTGAACTGATGGTCAGCTCCGAGGTGAGTCACATGGAGACACCGCAAAATCTCACTTACTTATTCTTGTGTGGACTCCATCACATGCGGTCAGTTTAAAGTGTCCCCGTTTCCTTTATTTAATTAAAATTAGGGATGAAAACAATCAAATTACGATTAATTGCCTAATAATGGTTCATTAGATTAAAATTCTTCCTATTTGATTAATTGAAAACATCCGTTTAAACCTTATTTCAGTGTAGTTTTGTTTTCATCCAGCAGAGGGCGCTGCTGCTCTCAGCCTGGCCTAACTCTGCCCTGTTGAGCTGAGCAGAGAGCAGCGTCGTAATTAAAACACAACAATAATAATGGACTAAACCAAACCTGAAGGAGTTTAATAATGTGAGAGAAATCCACATTTCTCATTTCATTCAGTCAGTGTTTATCACAGCTGACACAATGAATTGTTATATTACTGTACCTTTTTTTTTTTTTATTTATTTGGCATGTAAGAAATTAGCCCTTCATGTCATAGAAAGAGCCTTGATTCAAGAGAAATGTCAGGTTTTTAAGGAAAAGGTCGCTTATCAATTAATCGTTAGTCGATCAATAAGATCAATCAACTTTAGATTAATTCATTAGAATATTTTATAGAGTTCCACAAACTAAATATTTAGAAAAGACGATAAACTGAGAGTGGAGATTGGATTTCACTGGAAGAATGTGGGACAAAACGTCATATATTTCTTGGAATATCACCGGGATTACAAGATTTACAGCAATATGAGCTAATCTGTCTGAAACTCCAACATGAATCCGCTTTCTGCTGAAAAACTCAAAAGTGATTCAGGGCCAAGTTTTAATAAAAACATAAGCTGACAAAACACTAAAGATTTGATGTTCAAACTGCAAAGGAAATGTTAAAAGAACCAAAAGCTAAAGGGAATCCTGAACTGTAAGCGGCAGAAACATCTGGTCGTTACACATGTAGTATTAAATTTATTCATTTCATTCAAAAAACAAACACTATACATACAGCAAATAATACAAATCACAAATAAAATGAATGGCGGCAGAAAGAAGAAAAGAAATTATTATTATCATCTGCCCCTTTTCTCCAAAATTAAAGAAAAAAATAAAGTTAAGTAAATAAAAATATATATTGAAACAAATCTAGTCTTCAAAAACAAAACATAACAATAAATAAATAGGTAGATGGATAGATAAATAAATAAATTAATTAATTAATTAATTAATTAATTAATAAATAAACAAATAAATAAATAAAAACTTCACTCCTTCCCGAACAACAGTTCTTATGAGTGCACATTAAATAAATTCATATTTTTTCAACAAACTGATTTTTATCAT
>JAUBOC010000149.1:16908450-16926090 GCA_032275365.1 Anablepsoides cearensis | reverse complement strand
ATATTCAATTAACGTATGATCCGATTAGTCGATTAATCGAAAAAAATAATCGGTGACTAATCGATTATTAAAATAATTGTTTGTGGCAGCCCTATTACCATCCATACCCTTGTTCAGAAGTATTCTGATCATACAATCTGTACCAGCAGTATCAGGTTTATGGCAGGCTTTACTCTTTGTAATTCCTGGGTTGTTCCTGTGCATTATTACCAATTTCCTTTGGTTTGAATGTGACAGCCTGGGTCTTCTTCCAGACCCATAAGGTAAGGTTACAAATCAAGATAAAGTTAGTACAAGGTGTTTGCTTGTCTGGGTCGTGAAATAGTTTGTTGATAGGCGTATAATGTGCCATATATGGTATGGGTACTCTTTATTTAAATTGAAGTTGTATGTTGCAAATTAATTTCCTATTGAAAAATGAATATCTGAAAGAAACTATTAAAAGCCCAGTTAGGGATGCACTAATATGAAAATTTAAGCCAAAATTAATATCCGATATTGGTGTTCTGGCTGATAACCGATATTTACTGATATTACACAGACACACTAATTATTTATATACGTATATGCACAAACATACTTGTGCCTTTTTTCGATACCATAAATAAACGACCAGACCTCTGATATGGCTCCCTACTTCTGTTATTCTTGGCTGCGCAGCGTCACTATCACTATCATGGTCAAACAGATACCACTTGACCAAACATTTCACCTCCAAAAACAGAAACACAAAGCTAAAAAATGGAAAATCAATATCGGACATTAATATCGGCCCAGTTTTACACATCGCGCCGACATGATATTCTAAAAAATGACCAATATTGGCCGATACCGATGTCAGTGCCGATATATCGTGAATCCCTAAGCACAGTTATTTTGACATTTATGTCAATAATGCGTAGATATTATTGGGCACTGGATCCTAACTCCAAGAACTGGGCTGTCACATTATTGAATAATAAATCTTCTTAAACACAAAAAGACTCTTTGGTAGAACCTTGTGTTTGTTCTAGATTTAGGTTGAGAATTGTATTTTAAATGTTAAAAAGCAATCGATTGGCTTTTGGAGCCAAACATTCAAGAAACTGCTGATTTTGCACTTCTGACTTTTTTGTTACGTGTTTTTTACCTTTGTGATTTTCAACACAAAGCTTTTCAAATATATACATGCATTATGCCAGAAAGCAAATTAATTAATTAATCTCTTTGTTGGACAGACTGTCTAAAATGGCATATATTGAGTTTCAAGCACCATGGGAGCTTCTCATTATTTAGAAGTTTCACTTTTGCACCTTACAAGTGCAACAGTCTCTGGTGGACTATTTTGTTTTTTGAACAAGAAAACAACTTGACTTGAAAGGCAAATTTTCGTAGATAACAGTGAATTTCAAATGCCACATTCCTTGGACTGCTTTAGCTAAAGGGCAGTTTTTGACATTCTTAAACACCATGGGTCTTCTGGGGCACAGGGAAAGAGCCACACATAATTAGCTGGAGCAAGGTACACACCTAAGTCAGGTAGACAGGCCTCGCATTTAAATGTCACCAGCAGTTACATGGTGCTATGTCAGTTTACCAGGAGCAACATGTGCATTTCCCTGGCGAAGAATAACAGCAGTGTACCAAATGTGTGACCTTTCTTTGAAACTGCTGTTCCCTTGTTGGCGGTTTGATCATCTCTTAGGTTCCTTTACAGCTACAAGACATTTTATTTGCTGTATTTCTTCGCAAGTGGTGAGGTAATTCAACTGTTAGACAAAGCTTAACTTAAAATGAGAAAACATCCTCAGCTTTAACCATTATCCATTTTGTGTTGTCAAAAGCAGACAGCCAGACACATTGCCATTGCTTAAATTATTTTAGTTTGAACAGCTGACGAGGTATTCTTTTATTTATGATCAGTGCACAGAACAAAGGCAGCTAAGTGTGAAATCTTGACCGTGTGACATGCAGTATTTAACTGGAAAAATATCAAGAAATATTTAAAGGTGTCGATGCAATGAACACCCATCAACTTTCTTCTATAAAGCCCAGTACTGTTAGGACTTATTTTGCAATAATCTAACATCTGATCAATGTTTGAAAAGTATCTAAGCTTTATTTTACACCCACACCCCAGTTGGTTACAGATGCCATACCAAACAAATTATTAAAACCACTGATGACTCTACATTGTGTCATTGTTCTCTGTGAGATTAGCTGAGCTTGTCCCCTTTTCAAACTCCAGGATGTTATAATAATAAATTGTGAAAAGTTCAGTTTAATGAAGCTTTAAATAACACACTGGCATTTTTGGAAGACATAAATCTAAAAGACAGACCCTCTTATCAGAGGTAAGCAAAATGCCACCTCAGTTAATATGAATTTAACATTTAATATGAATACCTATTTATAGGCCAGCGTCGTATTTTTATTATGAGTTGCACCAGTTTCATTTGCTATTCAATTATAGTTGCATGATCAATTTTGAGTTAAAGAAAACCGATTTTCTCTGGCAGACTTTAAGTCATCAGCTCCTGAATTTCAGTAGGAAACCTGAGTTTTGTATGCCCCAAGGAGCTCCAGCCTAACAAGAGCATGTTGCTGCATATAACCAGGAAACTGACACTGGCAGATAGATGCTAAGTGACTGAAGTCACGCATTTTCTTTAGTGTCTCACTTCTTGTCCCTCCTTTTACCCTGTTTTATACATAGTTTCTGTCATGTTTTCATACTTTGTTTTGTTTTTTAGCTTATGTTCTCAGTATTCAGTTAAAAACTAGTCACTGGCAGTTATCTGGCTTGGGGTCACTAGTAGGGGTGTAACGATACATCGATCTATATCGATATATCGATTTGAATGGTTCAGCTATATCGAGGCAAAATGAAAATCGTGATCTATATCGTCATCATATTCTTGATGACAATCGATATCTTATGCCCATCTAACACAGTCATTGTGTTAGATTGGCATATGATATCGCATTATATCGGTCGCAGACTTGTGAATTGGATTGAATCGAAATCGTATCGTGACAGACTTTATGATATCGAGAAATATCGAATCATCATCTAAACATATCGATGTAATATCGTATCGTGATAAAGCTGGTGATTTACACCCCTAGTCACTAGTTGTGTTCATGCAGTGATAGTGTTTATGGAAGAATCTGAAAATTCCAATTTATTCAAGAAAGACATGATTTATTTTCTTGTTTTCTTACAAATGTTCCGAGATATAACTAAGATAGTACTAAACAGACTAATTGGGCCTGAATAACTCATTTATTTATTTGTTTGTTTGTTCTAATTCAAAAGCTGGCCCCAGAAAAGTCTCCTCCTAAACATTCTGACCCCTGAGCAAGTTGTGTTGGTGACCCCTGACATGAGATCTGAGGCTTGTTTGGGTTAACCTTAAAGTTCTTGCAACTAGCTAATTACGGTAGTGCTGTTAATTGGGTTTCTCACTAAACTTGGTGCTCAGTGAAGCTTTATTTTTTTTCAGTCCTTTGCAGCCTTAAAGCATTATAAAATATGATCGTTGACCATAACAAATTGTCCACTTCTGGTCCGAGTTCCAAAAAGAGATTTCATTAAAAGTCCTTTGCTCAGAAACATTTCTTAACCTTACAGGTACAAGAAAATTCACATTTCATCCGAGTACTCTGGAATCTGTTGTCTCCCCGAGGCACCTTTTTATTCTGTTTTTTCCAGCTTTATGTAACTTACCTCGACTAACCCCTACTGCAGCGTGGCGTGTCTTTTCCGAGGCGATGTCGAAAAAAAGCCAGTATCATCCTGTTTGCAGATCTTTTTAAGAAGTCTCATTCTCAAAAGATTGTTGAATTCTTCACATTTGAGTGCTGTAGCCTCTCTTCATGTGGGAGGAGCAGGCAGAGGCAGAGTGAGGTGATGAGTTGCTGCTGAAATTGTTCCCACCAGAATGTTCTTCCATTAGTAACTGGATTTGGCTTTTAGCTGACAAACAACTTGGCTGCATTTGCATTCATTATCTTTTCTTCAGGACCTTAGTTGACCTTTTTACTCAGTAAATGCAAAGTTCCTCTACACCTACATTAAATGACTCATCTGGGGTCTCACTCCATTTAGCAATTAGATGCCTGTAGAAGACTTTTGTCATTTTGGCATGATATAAAGCAGTGATGTCTAAACCTGGTCCCCGAGAGATGCTTTCTTGTGTGTTGTACTGGTTTCTGTACTCCGACACACTGGACACAGTGAATGACCTCTTCAAGTTCTGCAGAAGCCAATCATTCATTAAAATCAGGTGTGTTATGTCAAATGTCAAATTTATTTGTATAGCATATTTAAAAAAAATTGTTGTCTGTGCTTCACAGTTACATGCATAATCATAAAACAGTAGGAAAACACACAAAAAAAATCCAGGATAGTGTTGAGAAACAAGATAAGGTGACCCTGAAATACAGCCTCTGAAGTAGGACTCTTTATTGATGTCTTACTCTATACTCCATCCGGTTCAATCTGATTCTTATTGACATAGCTATGTGATGAAAATTGCTTCACCCACCCCTTCTTGACATAAGGCCTGGGCTGAGATTTTCCCAAAGTTGAATGCGCCAAGTCTTGTGTTTGTTTATGCGGAAAAGCTGTCGGACAACAAGGGTGGCATTTTGCTTTACCAACTCTGCTTTTAGAGGCCAGTTGTTGTTCATCCAGATAACATAAATGGTTTTAAGGATCAGTTAGCTGAGGCAGTCAGAAAATACCATCTGTATGACTCTTCCAGACACTTAAAAATACAGTCAACTGGCCAAAACCTCCGGGATAGGGTCAGCACAGCCATTGTGCACAGAGGAGTCCATCTGCCAAAAGATGCAGCGCTCTATCCATGACAGATTTGTGACCAAAAAAATGGATGCAGGGACTCAAGTATAGACCCAAGTAGGAAGAAACCCATGCTGTGACATGTACTGTATTGGGAGGGATTTCCTGTGAGCTTTGCCATGGGTCTTGTAAACTATGAAAGGTGGGTGCAAAAACTAACATCTCACAATCAAATGTTGACTGTTAAGCTTCGGATTGAGTATGCTGGGCCCTTTACCTTCTGAAAAGCTGCACAGGTTTTGCCCAGCCATTATTCTACAATAGTGGTTGCCCGTTACCTGTGTATTGTGTACCCCTACATACATTTAGCATAAGTACGCATAGTTAGTACTGTAATCTTAATTTCCAGGCAAAGACCAGGGCAAGACCATTGCAGTGCACTATTGATTGAGTTCTGATGTTTAGACCTGGACCATAAGTCACCAGTACCCTGTGCCTCACGTCGTCTCCATCTTCATCTTCTGCCACTTATCCGTAGTCGGGTTGCAGAGGCAACAGGTCCAGGAGAGAAACCCAGACATCCTTCATCCTGGAAAACCTCTAAAAGGAGGAATCCTAATCAGATGCCAGAACCACCTCAACTGACGCCTTTCAATGGCGGTGGAGCAGACATGCTACTCTAAGCTCCCCCTGAATGACGGAATTCCTTGAAGGAAGCTCATTTTGCTGCTTGTATTCGAGATCTCATTCTGTTGGTCTTTATCTACTCCTCATGACCGTAGGAGGAGGTTGGAACATAGACAGATCAGTAAATCGTGAGCTTTGCCTTTCGACTAAGCTCTTTCTTCACCACAACCGAGCAAAGCAACACCCTCATTACTGAGGACAAGGTCCCAATCCGTCGCTCCATCTCTTGCTCCATCCTACCATCACCCAGGCCAGTATTTCAAAACTTTGTCAGACCTTATGGAGGTCAGAGATTAACCCGTTCATCTGAAGCTATTATTTGTATTTGCTTGATCAGTTCTTTTAGGCAACAAACACTAAATGACTTCCCATATCTCAAGATTATTTTACAACCTGTAGTCATTGCGAACCACATCCATAATTTCTGCCTCCTAGTTAGACGGACATTCTCTGATATCAGACTCACCAAATGCAAAACATTAAGTTGTAATTTAAACAAAAAATTTGGGAGATTAGGTCCCAACACTTTTTCACATCTTCTGCAGGTATCTTTGTCTTTAAAATTCAATTGATCCCATTTACTTGGGGTCCAATGACAGCTGTAGAGTAGTTTGTACTGAATAAAGTGAGACTGTGCCTCGTGGGAACAGTTGAACCAAGATAAAACTGTCTTTCATTTATCTTCTGGACTCTCTTCTTCCAAAGTTTTCTCCCAGCATAGCTTCAGTCCCTCCAAGAGAAGTGCCCGTTCCTCTGCGAAAGGCTTATAAAATGTAGAGACGCTGCATTTTTTAATGCCTGGCTGTGAGTAATAGCTCCTGGATTTTAGCTGTGGGGGTTGAGAGTTTTTTTTCCCATATTAGTTTTAAAAACAGGGCTTATTTTATTTCTACTTCTTTTAAGTTTATATATTTATTTATAAATATCTGTTTTGTTAAGATTATACTGCTGCTGCTGTTTAATTACTCAATTATTTTTTTTCATGTGGTGGTAGAGCAGATTATTTCCTGATTTATTTAATTATTTCTATGTAAAAGGATTTTTAACCCATTAGTATATTTTAATATAGCAGATTTAGACTTTGAATATAAAATACGGGCTGTATTTTAGGACTCCCTTGAAAGCCTTCAGGCCCAGGCCTCCATTGAAAAAGATATGTGATCTCAATGGGATTTGCCTGTTTAAACAATGGTAAAAAAGGGTGGTTTCTCATCTCAGGTTTTCTGTATGAAAATCAATATTATATCTTACAAAAAAGCTGGTCTTCCCAGATAAAAAAGCTTCTACAAAACAAATAAAGTCAAGACTACTACCTCTTGTTTGATTTAAACCTAAAGCAACCTCTGCTCAGGAGAATTATTTATTTTAGATAACAGAGAATTAAAATGTGGCCTTCAGGCAACCTACTATACATTTTTTGGGGGGTTGAGGGAAACCCAAGTACCTGGAGGAAACCCATGCAAGCACAAGGAGAACATGCAAACTCCACACAGGAAGACCCCAGGTCAGAACCAGGGATCAAACCTAGGACCTTCTTGCTGTGAGGCGACAGTGGTAACCACTGATCCATCATGCTGCCTGTAGTAGTAAGGCATATGTTTGTGTGCACAATTCTAAAGTTGTAAGAACTACTGTATTTGTATATAATCCAAATAACTTGCAGCAAAGATGATCCAAAATATTTGGACACATTTTTTTTCAATGTGCAACAAATGTAATAATAGATCAAACCCCATTAGTGTAATGATCAATTACGTTAAGGCGAAATGAAAGTATCAACCCATATATTCATCATATTCCTGATGAGGATCAATATATTGATCACAGTCTTATGAATTGAATTGAATAGAAATCGAATCACGACAAAGTTTGGGATATCAAAACATTTTGTATCATCCAAACAAATCGGTATAATGTATTGTGAAAAAGCTGGTGATTTACACCTCTATGTACTACCACAACAACATTTTGGTATTTTCTCGTATATAACAAAAAAAATTGTATCACATGTAGCCTGGCCCTTGCCTTCCTAGGCAGTTCTGCTCTATTCTAGTTTCCCATCACTGCTCCATCTGGGATTTCTCGCATAGACAGAGATTCATTCAGGAGAATTTTGTTCAGGCCAATCAGTGAACAGAAGGTGGAGTTTTGAACAACGTCGATTTTCTGCGCAGTGTCTGCTCGAGTTTAGCAATGGCAGTGGAGAAAGTGAATGAAGCCAGTCCGTGTTGACAAGGCTTCCAAATTAAATTAAATTTGTCTGACAAAGCAGCAGCTCATTTACATCCGTCTTGTTCGGCTCAGTACTTCTCTAAGTAGGGTTGATTACAGCGCACGCAATTTCCGGTTAGCTTTTTAGCTTAGCCTCCTTACGCCATGGCTAACCGATATAATCATTTTAAACATCAACAGAGGCCACGCCTCCAGCAAAGTGAAGGACAAAGGGCTGGTTTTAACCAGGCTATATCACATGGGGAAAATCATCATTTCCTTAGCCCTCCCATTGTTAAATATATAGCACAAAAATATATTTTTTTCTTAATGCTTTTTAAGCACAAAAGATGGGCGGGGTGTCAAATTTTACTCTATCACATTTTATACGTACAATTGCAAAACAGAGACTAAATTCTCCACTTGAAACAATGAGTCCACACCAAGTTGCAGATATATATTTTTTACAGAAACTGACATTGTAATAAAAAGCCAAACTAAATGCGTGCACATATATTTTCTTGCTTGAATGTAGGATTATGATGTATAGAAATGGCTTTTTATAATCAGGCTGTAGCTTTGGAAGATTAAAAATGATATTTAGTTCAAAATAAGATGTAAGAACAGAAGCCTAATCAAATCTCTGTGTACTGGCCTGTAATTTTCTTGGAGTTGGCCTCAGAGGGGACTAAACTCATTGCTCTGGGCAGCAGCCATTCACTGCTCCCACATTTACAGCCACTCCTAATTGCTGGCTTTCATTCCCATGTAATTGACCGTCAGCTGCTTCTGTAATATATGATTTTTTGAGTGTCTATTTAGCATCTCCTGGCAAAATTAAATCATACATTTAAATATCAGTACCAGAGTCTGTAGGTAAATTATCTGCACCTCTACTGTGAGGGAACAGCCAAGTCTTTTGTTAGGTTTTAACAATTTATTTTCTTTTGTTTTGATGTACAAAGCGGTACTAAGACATAATCAAACACATCTTGTGACAACAACAGATTTTGAGTTTGCATTAGAGGAGATTTGATTTTGATTTTTCCTTTTTTTTTTGTCTAAGGAAATGTTCAGACATGAATTATTTTGTCTCTGAAATGAAAAGGCTTGTAAGGTTTGTAAAATCAGAAATGATGAACATTGACAAATTCACAGAACAAAAATAAAAGCTCATTTATCTATACCTTTTCTTTATGTCTAAATACTAATTCATCATCCTGGTGAGCAGTAGCAGGTTTTAACAGTTTCTAAAATAATTTAGCAAATTATTTTTTGAGATAAAAGTTGTTTTTATGCCCTGGAGTCACACTTGATCTTGGAGATGTGAGATGAAAAGACTGTCTGAAAATCCTTCTTAAGGCCGTGCCATGCTTTGCTTTTATAAATTTCACCTCCTGCTCGCTTAGTTGGGCTTTAATTACCACCGAAACAAATAACACTGTTGGAAGGAAGCCTCTTTTTGTTTTTTTTTTGGTGAAGATTAATTGTTTGTTTTGTTTTGAACAGGCTTTTGAACACAGAAAGGTAAGTTTTCATTGGCTTGGGTTCGGCCCAGGCAATCAGACAAGATAGAGTTGGTCTCAGGCAATCACCACTCATCTAGACGAGGGAGAGCAAGTTGTTGTTCTTCTATTATGTTTGATTTTTGCTCCTTGCTACAACAGAAAAGGAATAGATGAAGATACCATCCAAAGCACTATTCACCAAAGCAAAGCAAGATTTTAGATAAAGTTAATTAAACCAACACGCCTTTTTTATACTTTGAGAGTCAGTTTTTAGAGGTTATCAAACATTTTGTTTGACTTATGTTCTGTAGGAAACTAATCAGAGTTTCAATTTGATGAATAACCAAATATGACATGACTTAATGTTTTAATTACCAGCTGACAAATATTTCTGTACAGTACCTGCTACCTTAGATGTAGTGTAAGGTAGCAGTAACCATCAATACAACAGAGCAAATCCCTGTTGTATAGATAGTTTATTTGTCTTTCCTTTTTTGTTTCCAAGTAAACAAAAAGAAGGGGAACAAATCTAAAAGGGACACACTCTCTAATGTTTTTTCAAACAAGTTTAATTTTTAACTTTTCTAGAAGTCTAACATTAAATGTACAGCACTAACCCTGGATTTACACGGCATGTGACTCCGCTGAGATGCTCTGAGAAACGTACAGGAAATGAGCGGTCACCTGATAGTCAGTGATAAACGTGGAAGTCCGACTGAAACAATTCGTTCTGTCAACTACCAAAATTAATCTCACTTCATCTGCATTGACTGATGCTTCTACTACAACTTGATCGAGAGGACACGACTTACCATATTTATGCATATGCATTGCAAGAAATTTGACCTCAAAAATAATCCATAAAGTGCGGGGGTCATATTATACACATTATTACATTTTAATCAACTTTTTTTCTAATGCACAACCACAATAAGCTTCAGTATTTTCTCGTATAACTGAAATATTGTGTTGCGGGGGATAAATCCTCATTTCTCCCGCTGTATGTTGCGCATAATGAAGCATATAAACAATAGTTGTTTACTCAACTGAGACAAAAGAGGACTTTTTTTTCTTTTTTTTGCGATGAAAAGAATATTTGGACGTTATTTGCATTTTTAAATGCTTATAAATCCATCTCACTAATTTAACAAGTGGCTTCAAGATTTTTTTTTCAGTGACACACAGAACCAGGAGCTCGCTCTGCTCGTCCTCTGCAGCAAACCAACACGCCGACAGTATGTCCTCACATAAGGTTTCTTTCTTTGCAAAGGCTGAAAAATCCAGAAGTCTGTATGAAACTACTGGTGGCATTTATACACGAGAAGTAGATTTTTTTTATGCTTTTTAAGCTCAGAAAATGAGAGTCGGGTTATAGTCTAGATCACATTAAACATGAATAAATACAGTAATAGGTTTCAGAATAAAATCTGCGTTTGGTTTGTATTATGTGTGTATGCATAGCCATAAATCAATTTTGACTGCATATATGTAGAATTATACCCATATATTTATTAGCATAGCTAGGATTTCAAGAAAATTGAGTCTGTCTATGGCAAATTATTTTGAAAATACAAATGTTGTAGTTCATTTTCTGGTTGGTGCATTGCAATCTTTGTTGATTGACTCCACACTTGCTCCAGCGTCCGGCAAAAATGGAGGTAATGTAAATGCTCTAATTGACTGTAATGGGTTTAGTCTAGAGCAAACATAGTGTTAATCCATGGTTAGTGGCAGTACTGTCATAGATGGGGCCTTTTTGTTTTATTTCAGCCACAATAGCTGGAAAATGGAAGAAAATGTTATTGCACTTCTTTTTGTTATTGCACTTCTATTTCAGATTATTATTCCATTTGGGATCAAAAAGCAAGATGACAGCTCAACTTGAGTTGTTTTTCTTAGACTCTCTTCATACTTTAATACTGAACAGAGCTCATTTAAATCCTGCCGCTGTCATTAGCTTGAAAAACTCTGAGTTCATGAGGGGATAGTAATTAGAAATTTAGTGATTTTAATGACTTTCAAAGGTCTTTGTGGTGCAATAAAATTATAACTTTGTTTTCTGGTATTTAGTGGACAAAAATGTTCTTTCGCTGTTTTATTTGGATCTTAAGCTCTAATTTTCTGGTGGCCTGAAGGGTCAGTCTCAATCAAATTTCAGCAAATGCGACTAGAAAACAGAGCAAATGACAGTAATTTGTTCCTTTTTCCATCTACAGATTAGATTTCTTCAAGTACACTTGTCTTGTATCTTTTCCTAGTCGGTGTGTGGATCTCCCAATAACAAGGCTGTAATGAGCCTGGCATCATGCCAGCAATGATCCTCCCTCTCGCCTCAGGAGAACGTCCCCCTGCATTAATCTTAGTTATCCCACAGCTATACAAGCTTCAAATGAGTCTCTTTCCATAAGGTTGCTCATTTTTTTTCAGGTGTACACATTTCCACTGATTTGATCCTGTCAATAGGCTGATTTGTTTCAGATGCTCAAGAGCATAAATTATCAGGTGCCAGTTGGTAGACAGAGGGGTTTGTCAGGATTTCCCTTCTGGAAAGATTTACTTTGTTCTAAATGTTACAACAAACACCTACTGAAGTATCATTTAGCATCAACACAGAAAAAACACTTTAAATAATGTCATTTATAGCTGGTGACAGTTTTACACTTAGTGTAAAAATCACTTCTTATTCCTAATAAATACATTTATTTGTAAATGGTTCAAGATTACTTCTAATATTAGAAATCACTTCCTAGATAAAAATGACTTGTTGAATCAAAGGTAAATGGCCTAAGCCAGAGTTCTTAAACATTTTATGCATAGTGCTGCATAGATCTGATTTTTAAGATTAGGTCAAAGAGTTAAAACAACTAGCAACAAGCAAACTCCTTTTGTTAAATTAAAAATAAAATGCTGTTAAATTTACGTTCACTCATTCTGTGTTTCTTTTAAGTGTTTGTTTTATGACTATAAAAAGCTCAGTTTGACAATAAAGCCTTGTGTGTATTATAAAACATAACTAGATACCACAAAGCAGTAGCATATATGACCCCTGCACATATTTAAAGCATCAATGCACCAGAACTGAGAAGTTGAGCTGCTTAACACTTTGCACAAAAGTTGTTAGAGTGACTTAAATATTAATTTATTGCTGAGAATTAATAATGATAGTTTGGTGAGGACACAATAAATGCAAATTTCTATATTCACTCATTTTTGAAAACTAATTTTTCTAAGTCTACATTTATTTGCTTTGCACATTTCTATATACACCTTCTCTTTTCTGATGATGATTATGATGATGACGATGGGCCGAAGCTTCAACCTGCTTCGGGGCTGACCCACTTCTCTTTACACAGCAGAGGAAAAACAAACTCAGACAGTTTGTGGCTTGAAGAGTTGCAGCATTTATTGCTTTTTCTGAAGCCTGTGTTGTACATTTAGTGGGAGAAGTTTAGTTGAAAACTAATTTCCTCTGTAATGTGCTCCAATTCTCACACTGAGCACATGGACACAGAACACCTCCTCCCTTAAATCACCTTGTGCACTTTCACAATTTAAGGATTTACAAAACTCTACACAACCACAGTTGTAAACATACACCGTGTTGCATTGTACCAATGCATTTTAAAGTGGGTATTATTTAAAATCAAAGAGTGTTGCTTTGACTCATTCATGCATGTTTGAGAAAACCTTGAGTCTCCTGTGGCAGCCATGTGGAGCTGTCGAAGCACCACCTACAGTTAGGTCCGTATCTATTTGGACAACAATTTTCTACTTTTGGTTCAGTACAAAGTGAATTTTGAACTAAACATTCAGATTCAGTTGAAGTTCAGACTCAGCTTTAACTCAGTGGGTTGCATAGAAATGTGAGGATCTAAAGCATTTTTAAACATTCATTTCAGGGGCTCAAAATTAATTGGACAAATTATAAAATTTTAATTTCTAATGCTTGGTTGAAAAGCCTTTGTTGGCAATGACTGCCTGAAGTCTTGAACTCATGGACATCACCAGACGCCATGTTTCCTCCTTTTTTAATGCCCTGCCAGGTCTTTACTGTGGTGGTTTTCAGTTGCTGTTATTTTGTGGGCCTTTCCGTCTGAAGTTTAGTGTTTAACAGGGAAATGCTCAACTGGGTTGAGATCAGACTGACATGACCATTCAAGAATATTCCACTTCGTTTATCTAATAAACTTCTGGGTTGCTGTCAATCTGAATTATGAAACACAGACCTATCAGTTTGGCTGCATTTGAACACGCAGTGTGTCTCTGAATACCTCATAATTCATCTGGCTGCTTCTGTCCTGTGTCACATCATCAAGAAACACTAGTGACCCAGTGCCACAGATAGCCATGCATGCCCAAGCCATCACACAGAGGCCACCATGTTTTACAGATAATGTGGTATAATGATGGGTCAGTGGTGAACGTTTCAACTCCAAAAGCCGTTCTCTTTTTTTTTTTTTTTGGGGGGGGGGTTCTTTCTTGTGAAAGCCATGGGTAGCTTCACATTGACTTATATGTTTGAGAGGATTACTGGGAGATAAACTCACCAGCCACTTTATTATGTACACCATCAGCTCCAACCAGTCCGGCTTTTCCCCCCCATACCTCTGTCATGAACAAGGCATTTCCGCCCACAGAACTGCCGCTCACTGGATATTTTCTCTTTTTCGGACCATTCTCTGTAAACCCTAGAGATGGTTGTGGGTGAAAATACTTAGACCAGCCCGTCTGGCACAAACACCCATGCCACGTTCGAAGTCACTTAAATCACCTTTCTTCCTCATTCTGATGCTGGTTTGAACTGCAGCAGATCATATTGGCCATGTCTACATGCCTAAATGTATTGAGTTTCTGCCACGTGATTGGCTGATTCCACATTTGTGTTAATGAGCAGTTGCACAGGTGTACCTAATAAAGTGGCCGGTGAGTGTATTTAATCAAGCCAAAATGTCTTGTAAGAGCCTCTGTACTCACTCTGGTTCTTCAGAAAACATACTTTCCAGGTCGGAAGTGAGATCCTTTGAGTAAGGTTGAACTGTATCCTGAGTTACCATTTTCCAAAAAAGATGTTGCTGCTTTCTTTCTTTCTTTTTTTACAACAAAATACAATGCTTATACGAAAGGTTGTTATCAGAATGAAGCATTGTTGTGACGATGTGCTGATGTAGAGTATCAGCAATGGTAGGAGGTTCTTAAAGATATTTAGATGGCTATGATGCTAGGTCAAATTTATTTTTAAGTACTTTTTTACTGTACTTACCTGTACTTACTTGAGTGTGGTATAAAATTGAACTGCGTACCTGGAAAATACATATCCCCCTACTAATGCAATGCAGTGTTAGCTATAGGGGTGTAACGATACATCGATTTGAATGGTTTATGATTCAGTTATATCGTGGCAAAATGAAAATATCGATCCATATCGTTATCATACGCTCAACGGGAATCAATATCATATGCCCATCTAACACAGTCATTGTGTTAGATGGGCATATGATATTGCATTATATCAATTGCAGACATGTGAATTAAATTGAATCGAAATCGTATCATGACAGACTTTATGATATCGAGAAATATCAAATTGTCATCCAAACATATCAATGTAATATCGTATTGTGATATAGCTGGAGATTTACACCCCTAGTTGGCTAGTGCATTTGTCTGTTCTTAATAATACTCAATAAACATCAATTCTTTTGCAGTTTATGCAGCTGTCTTACAAAATAAAAGTAAAAAAATAAGAAATGTTAACCGCAGTGGGATTTAATGAATGCCTCATAGTGAAATGCACTGTATTTATTTATACTGGTGTTGAACAATTCTAAGATTTCATTTTAAAACAAACTCACAAAAGCTCCCCTTCAAAACCAAACCAAATATAGGTGGACGACATCTTAGATGAGGAGAGCGACAACGAAAGCGAAGGCCAAGGGAAGGAGAGGATGAGTACCAAGGTGATGGACGACGAAGAGGCGAGGCAGGCAGGAGGTGGACAAACGTCTGGGAGAGAGCTCGGTCCTCAAGCGAGCGGTGTGGAGGAGAGGCTTCAGACGTCATCCAGTGACACCAATCTGTCCCGAAACGTTCAAAGGTGAGAACCGTTTCAATCACAGTTTCTCTCACTTGACTGGACGCTTTCATGCTTACACACCAACACCTCTGTGGGACTAAAATGATGTACAAGGATGTCCCTCTAAATCTCTTATTGTCTAAGTGCCGCTGGTGCCGACGCTCATTAATCACTTGTTACATAAAGACCTCTAGGTAAGAATGCTTAACTTATGCCCACCTAGTGTTGCACATTTCCATTTCTCTGTCAGCGGCTATTATCGAAGCACACCATTTCATCAGTGTGGCCACGCCGACGCCAGACGGTCTGGCCTGTTGCCATGGAAACTAATTCCAAACAGACAGCAGGCATTTGAAGATTTCAGAACATAATTACGAGAATCTCCTGTTGCTGAAGGACAGGCTGAGCTGCCTGTCTGCCAGGACTCAGTCTGTCACAGCAGATCTTTTTAGTGTCTTTGCTACAGTCGGACCAAAAGGAATATTTCCGAGCTTGGTCCAATAAATGTTTACAACATATACACACAAAATCAAAGCTTGATGTTCCTAGATGCTTTTGTGTGAACATTTTTAACATTTCATTGTGCCAATATGCTGCCGCAGCATTGCTTTATTTATAATCTAGTGTTTTCGTCCTGGATTTGTTTGTATGCATCAATTATTTTTTTTTTTGCTTATTTTCTACAAGCAGTGTTTTTGATTTTTAGTGCGATGTTGTTGTTTATTTCAGGGAAATTCAGACTAGACTGGTAATTTATTGAATTTGATGAAGTTTTTATATTGAGTGAAAATAGTATAGTACCACAGGGAGTTGTGTTTGGACTTATAGGATTTTAAAAAGCTTTAAGTTTGTTTGGCAGTAAAGCTAAAAATGGTTGTAACAAATAAAAAATGTCCACTTATAGAACAAAAAGGTATTGTTTTTCAGAATATTTATTATCAAAGTTGGCCTCTTGATGTTATGTGCTACAGTAGGTAACCCTTTCTTTTACAGTCACCTAATTACCATGCAATTACCAAGTATTTACATGCTAAGTAATAACCCTTTACTTTGCAATTACTTGGTAATTACAGTAATTTTCCATGTAATAAAATAGTAAGAACATATGTTTCTATGTTCGTATGTTTGTATTCTTTTGGTTAATAATATATAATAGAGGTACTACTGAACAGTAATTTGATTGGAGTTACTCTATAAAAGTAGTTTAACTAACATAGTAGTTTACTGGTAATGGCATGGTAGTTGGGGACTCATATATATAAAATATATATATAAAATATATGTAATATGTGTGTGTGTGGAAATTTAGTTAGTAGTTTATTGGTAAATGCTGGGTAATTGATGTCACTAAATTAGTTTATTTACATAGTAATTTTCTAAGTATACACTTTATAATAACATGGTAATTAGTTGACTATAAAAATAAAGTTGGCAATTTTTTGGCAAATAGTGGGTAATTGAGATGCTACTGAACTGTAATTGTAATAAAGTTGTCCACTAAAAATTTTTTAATATGTTCTTACCGAGTAATTACAGTCTAAGTTACTGTAATTACCAAGTAATTGTGTGGTGAAATGATATTACTTACCATGTAAATGCATGGTAATTAGGGGGCTGTGAAAGAAAGGGTTATCCTGCAGTAACATCAGAACAACAGCAGCAACAATAAGGAACAAATTAGGCAAATGAACTCAAGGCAACCATGGCCCAACAGCAACAAACACAAATGGTTTCCCCTTTTTTTTACTGTAGTATTTAAATCCAGTGAGCAAACTGAAAAAATGCAAAGAAATGTAAAATATAAGGAGAGGAAAAAAAGCACAATATTTGCAAATATGATGTATTATCAGAGGGAGAAAATCCAGTGGCTGAAGAACATTTAGTGGTTCAGAAAAGCTACTCAGTTTTTAATATACATGTATAAACTTTGAGCCTTTTTGGATTTTTTAAAACTTTTTTATATAAGACCCTGATGCCCAACTGCTAAAGTTCAATATTCATGAAATATTTATATCTGAATGAGATAATGTAGGCAGTTGGACTGACCAGATACAGTCTTTAATCTCAAGATTAAGAAATTCAATAAGATCTGCCCAGTGGTTCATGAATATCCTTCAGCTACACGAAATGCACGAGCACACTAACACACACACATACTCACTCATAGACAGACTATTATATATTAACCTGCCACCATGAGATACAGGGAATCATGTAATAATTACATTAACACTGTTCTTTTGGACTGATCTTGCTGAATTTATATTGAAGACTACTGCTCCATACCTTAGTTATCATACATGAATGAGTCAAAGCAAGGCTTTGGGCACGTTTTTGATGAGAGGATAACATTATAACATGATATAAAACTCAAA
>JAUBOC010000149.1:16876527-16888009 GCA_032275365.1 Anablepsoides cearensis | reverse complement strand
TTTACAAAAAACAAAAACAAAAAAGATAAAATAAAAATCAAGTTTAGCTCCTTGAACAATAATTCATACATTTACATGTTAATGCCGATATGTGCATCCCTAGTAAGAACCAAATAAAACCATTGCATTAGGTACTTGCAGTATTGTAAAGTACAAAAATACAGTAAACTGTACAGTACAGGCAAAAATGCTGGGCTCCAGATTGAGTTTAAGCACAGGGCATGCGTCATGTCACGCACTGTACTGAACTGTATTTTTTTTTTTACATGAAACTGAATTAATGATAATGTTTATGTTGCAGAATTAGTAAACTAATTGCTTTTAATAATTTGGCTTGAGAACATGTAAAAAAGTACAAGAGGAAAAAATGAGTTGACGTTCTGTATTTGCAGTTTTTGCAATATTGCAGGGATTACTGCTAACTACTAGTTGTTAGGTTCCACGAAAAAATCTGCAACAGAGTGTGCAATCTGTAAAACCTGAGTTTGCGGGGCTTCACTTTACGTGGAGCCTGCAATCATCTGCTTCTGCCGTCGCAGTGTATTTTGAAAATATTATCAAGTGAAAACTATGGCAGCAGCTGAGCTCAGCTTTACAGTTCGATTATGTGCATCCCCCTCCACATTGATCCATTGGAGCAGTGAAAATGAAGGAATATAATAGTAATTTTCCTTTCATGGCGTTTCAGTAGATATTTATGTTAAGTCGTGCAGAGCTGCAAATTCAAATGTGTCACAGTGTCCTTCCTCTTCTGATGCTGACTACACACAAAGCAAATAGCCTGTGTCTTTATATAAAAAGTAATTTTCAGGTTGAATTTTTCTCTGAACACACCTGATGCTGCCTGGAAAAGGTAGTTCTAAAGATAATGCACTGCTGCATTTATAGTTTGGGATAAAAGGCGAAATGTCAGCTGTTTTAGCAGAATCTTCATTTAAAATAGTGCCATTAACTGATTGAACTCAACTCAGTCTGTTAGCAAAATATGCACTTGGCCTTTAAATTCCATTGATGTAGCTCAGTGCTTCATTAATGATTTAGACACGCGCACACTGCAACAATCAGAACAGACTGTTCAGAACTTTTCTTCTCCTTTTTCACAACACTACTGGTAAATATCTTCTAAACAAGCGATTTATAAACTTGTTTAAAAATGAAGGTGGGCCTCGTTAAGTCAGTTTATCTGTCAAGCAAAAGGAACATTTTATGAAATGACATTTAGACTTTCATGTTGTCTTAAAGTCAAATCCAACACCTGAGTCCAAACATCCTTTTTAAAGATGCACAAAAGAAGGATTACCAGCCGAAAACAGATTTAAAGCTCTCTGACATTGTTCCATCCTACTAAGCTGCTCTATATGAGCCCGCTGGGGCCAGCAGTGTGTGTGTGTGTGTTAGTGCAGCAGCAGGCAGAAACACCACACTGATCCCTGTGTTTAGTAGGATAAGGTGCAGCAGACCGTGAGGAATAGGACTGCTTACTCAGGCTTTTCACCAATATGAAACGAGGAGGAAGGAAAAATGTGCAAGTCAGAAAAAGAAATAAAACTACAAGTCATCTCAACAAATTTCTTCCTCCCCACTGATGATGCAGGCAGTTTTTCTACATGTACTTTGTTGTTTTTTGAGGGGCATCTCAGAATGACAGACCTATTATTAACTTTTTCTTTTAAAGTCAATTTATAAACACATACAGGTAGGACATTTTCCTCAATCTCAGAACTAATAAAAGACTTATTTTTCCCTGCTCTTATTTTATTTATTTATATCCATCTCAATTTTGGACCACTTCTGATGCATATGAAACATAAGGGATTTATAATATATTATACAACAGTTTTTAAAATTAGATATATTCCTTAATCAGATTTAACTTACTGACTAATTCAGTACCAAGAAATAAAAATTTAGCTTCAGCTGTTTGATTTATTCATGTTTGGAACAGAGCAGCTATTAGAATAATTTTATAATAACTTTTAATCTTTTATTTAACTTTTTTAAGCACCAAAGATCTGAAAAATGTGATGTTAAAAATAAGTTAACTTCAGTATACTTACTATTTGTTTAATAAAGGTAATTACATCATGGAACGGGACACGTTGAGGAATAAATATGTGTCAGGTCTTTGACCCGTGTTAAGACTGAGGGTGTGTGGGTCAGTTTTAATCCAAGGGCACCAAGAGGTTTGGAGGTATGTCTTATGAAACAGGGGAAATAAATATTCAGCAAAAACTTGACACATCCTGATCCATCTAAAGTAATTATTTGGTTAATAGAGATTTAGGAATAACTTTGTTCTTACAAAAATAAAGGTTTTAATGCCCTGCAAGCTGCTGTCTTTGGTACTTTTTATATATTTAACTTTAAAAAGGTGAATAAATAGTTCCTTTTTGACAGATTTTAGGAATTCCTGAATAAGGTAATGTTTAAAAAGCTTCTGTAACTCGCATTTATTTAAGAAATCAATACTCTAAATTTCTTTTAAATCTTTTGTAGCTATTGCATCATCACTTTAAGGTCCAGTTTGAACCTTGTTCATGGTGATGGAGAGGCTGAAATTGAGGAAACTGGTTTCATGTGCCGGTGTGCTTTATACACAAGTTAAAATCAGAAAGGTTGGTTGTAATCTGAATGCCACACTGTGCAGCATCACTAACACGATCATGATCAAACGGATACCACTCAACCCACCATTTTCCCTCCCAAAACAGAAACAAAAATAAAAAGTGGGAAATTAATTTTGGGCGTTAATATTGGCCTAGTTTTACTTAATTATTTTTTTTGCACCAGGTTTTGACATGCCAAGTTGTTTCCAATTGTTGCTTTTCTAGTTGGGGTACTTTTATAAACACGTCTACCTTCCATAAAATACTTGTCTTTACATAGTTCCAATAAAGTATAAAACCAAGAACCCCCAAGCCTAAATAAATCGACTGCATCTCGTTACATAAGCAGGGGCACTTGTAGCTTAATAATGAGTTAAAATTAAAATTTAAACTTTAGTGTTTAATATTTTCAAACCCATTTGAATATAAGCGAGTCTGTCTCCTAATCAGTTAGAACGTCTGACAGTATGAGCATCCAAACAACAAAGATTGTAGTCTGTTTTGTAAATATTATACTCATGACCATCCCATTGTCTGAGGTAGTTATTTAGTCATATTCTGTGTGTAAGAATGTTTCACACAGTCCTGTTGAAAGGTTTATTTATGTACAGGAAGTGATTTATAAAGGCTGAATGGGAAAGCATCTGCTGCCAGGAAGAAATAAAATATTGAAATAATATGTTACAAGATTTGAACCTGAAGCCTCACATTTAGTTGTTACATAATTTACTAATGGCTGAGGCAAAGTTCAAATCCATAGCACGCTCTTGTGAAAAGATCTCTGCTGCTCTGTCAAATCTGATGCTGCAGGAGTGTCAGCAGAAGGAAAAAGTAGCTCCTTTGAAAAGCTGCCTGAGGGCTTAAATCTGATTTGCAGCCAGAGATGGGGGTGGTTTGATGCGGACATTGGTGACTGGGGAGATATAAATGACAATGAAATGACTGATGGTGAATTGTGCAGCTGACTTGAGTCACACTTTTGTCAAGCTTGTTCTGGTCAGAACTGTCAGCCAGGTTCCTCCTTTGGTATGGTCTAGAGATCTATTTCAAATGCTTATGGGGGCAGCAAGGAAAAGCTCAGACATTTCCAGCTGATTCTGGGAGATACCCAGGCTTTGCTAGACAAAGAGGATATTTAACCCTTCCTCAAGTTTTGGGCCTTCCCTGTAATCTCCCAGAGGGACATTCACATTCATTAAAGAGGTGAACAGAAGGCATCTGACTCAAGGTTCACGAGGCAAGATTTTGAAATTGTCAGTTTATTTTCAATGACTGAATGACCACACATGACGATAGAAAATCATAGATATAACAGGTTTGGTCCTACAGTGTGTGTGGTGTACTAGCTGTACACCACACACTGTAAGACCGAACCTGTTATATCTATGGCAAAGACAACACACCACACATTACCAGATTTCACTCACAAACATTCAGATGTCAGACAGGAAATCTTGGGAAATCTCTTGAAATCCAACATGAGTTCAGAGTGAACTATTTTAACAGAGAAAAAACAAAACTAAAAGATATCTCCGACGTCCACCAGACTTTCTAGTTTTTAGTAGGTGGTTGTTTTGTCTCCTGTATTTTTGGATTCCCCTCAGTGTTTCTGTCACCTCGTTTTCTGATTGCCTACACATCACATTTGATCATCTGTGAGCTTGTTTGTCCTCAAGGGAATACCACACACGCTGGGATATCAGGCCAAGACAATCCAACATGTTGAGAATCCCTGATTTGAGGTTTTAGTGGTCCGAACGTCCTTCTGAGTCGATTAGATCACTCTTAAATCACCACACATGGCAGGAATAGCTCATAATATCTTTAGAGCCATCATGGTAATCGGGGTATCCTTCAGATTGTCAGAAGGGCAAAATCGGGCCAAAAATCAATATATGGTAACTTTATAACCCAGGCATAAGCAGCAGTTCTACTCGCAGATGGACAGCTCATTACCCTTCATGCTTGTACCCAGGATCTCTTTCATCAAGTCAAGATTACGGTAGTTACTTATCATAGGTGAGGACTGGAACATATGTGGTTTGGTAAAGATAGCTTTTTATTTTGGCTTAGCTTTATGACAAACCAGGTTAATGCCGTTTTTACAGCAGACTAACCCTTAGTTCAGTTTACCTCCATTACTTAGGGACGAGATGCTGAGATACCTAAACTCTTCCGTTGAGGCAGCAGCCCATCGTCCTGATGGCTGTGTCTGAGTGGTTAGAGCAGTTGACCTTCAATGGGAGAGTTGGAGGTTCGATTCAACCCCTATTAGGTCACATATCAAAGACACTGAACTCACTCACTGCCTCTGATGTGTGTCCCATCGGTGTATGAATGTGATCTAAAGCACTTAGTATCCACTGAATGATTCATTCAGATTAGATTTGTAGAGTTCTGAATTAATGTGAGTGGGGTTAAATGAGGGCACAGATTGTGTTGTAAACTTTCAGTATTGTGGTTGGATAGAAAGATGCTATATTAGCAAAGTCCATTTACTCTAGTCTACTCTGAAGATCATGGCTTAAACACCAGCAGCACCTTGTACCCTTGTAAGTGTAAAAACTGGCTTTGGTAATTAAAGTTTCATGTTATCGACTCTCCTTTATTAATTTGTAATCCACATAATGCTCCTGACTTTAAAAAGCTGCAAATGTTGGTAACAAAAAAATGCAATTTCCTTGTGAGACAATAAACATTCGTTTTAAGAGCCAAATCAATATTGTTTCAGTCCACTTTAAAAAAAAATCAGGTTTATTACCATGATGGAACATTCTACAGCCATAGAACCAGCTACTGACCTTCTGGGAATTGTTACAGGCTTACTAAACTAAAACTGAAAACTACTGGACGTGTGCCAGTTCATTCATTTCAACACATTGGCAGAGTTCTTATTTGTAGCTTGAGCTTTATATATTTATTTGTTCCTCTTGTTTAGATTTTTTGAAGATGTCAGTGGATTGCACATTTGTTTACAATTGAACCGACTTTGTTTTCCAGATTTGTCAGTTTTTGTCATGTTTGTAGGTAATTTTTCTTTTGAGTCTGCACAGATGGTGTTTGTGCTCTGAGCAGCAGCAGGGGGATAGCAACACAAAGAAGGGTGGTTCAATATTTCAAGTTACTTTGTGTGAAGTGCTGAAGCTTCATGCAATTTTTAGTTGACACAATCACAATTATACAGAAAGCAAAGTTTGTTCTTCTGCCCTCTGTTTTTTTGCTTTGTATTGGGAGATCTCTTTGAATTCAGGGTGAAAACTGAGAAGTCATTGGGAATATGGATCGTTTCAGCTCTAACTGAAAAGTGAAAGAACCTAACACAAAATAAGACCTAGAAAATGTTTCAACTTTCCCTAAGACTGATGGCCATTCAGTCTAATTTTCTCTTTATAAAATCTATTTCTAAGAACCAGCGATAACAGCAGGCCACCCTGCTGTGTATTTTTGGGTTTCCACCAACTGAGTGGCTAGAATTGTTCTTGAAAAAATTGCAAAGATCCACCTGCCAACTCTGATGTATAATAATCAGCCAATCACAGTGATCTTCTGTTATTAAACAGCCTGAGGCTGGTTCAGTATGTGAATTGATTAAAAAGAAGTGCTGATGGTGCCCAATAGAGCCACTGGCATCTATCTATTCATTTTCTTCCATTCACTTGTTGTTGGGTTGCAGAAGCAACAGGTCAAGGAGGGAAACCCAGTATTTCCTCTACCGTTAACTTCTCTAATTCTGGGTTCTGAACGCATTTTGAGCAGCAGGAGCAAAGTCTATGGTAAATGCGCGTTCAGGGGTCTCACGGTGCACTTAGCCTGTTTAGCGCGGCGCGCAATCAAGCAGTTGGTGCGGCTTGAGCTTTGACGTGCATGCGGCGCGGCCAAAGCAGCCGACACTCAAGTTCAAAAATCTGAACTTTTGCTGCTCGACGCGCCGCTTCAACCAATCGGAGAGCATAATTTTTCCATGTGATGGTTTCCTGATTGTTGCCCACTAAATCTGAAACAGACGGACACGAGCTCTTTAGCTGAAAAGCTGAAATAGACCGTCTGTAGTTGGTGTTCTGGCTGGAGATATCAGCACAGATGTGGGTCAGCAGCTCGTTGAACTGGACTCGGGACAAAAATAGTTTGTCAGCTCACAGCTCCTGTGGTGAAACTCACCAAACAGACCACCTCTAAATTATCTGGTGAATTAAATATCTTAATTTGCTTGCTCTCAGTAAATAAAGCAAAGGCATTTTCTTTATTTTATATTTATTTCATCCACCATTAAAACCAAGACGCTCCTCCCTCTTCAGACGTGCGTCTAGTCTCTGTCCCGGTCTGAACATAGCCATTTTAAACATAAATTACTCAACACACCACAGACACCACTATAAATATGGTAATTATTCCAGACAAGGTTCTAAGTGTCAGATCCATCTCCTGCTCCATTTGGTCATCCCTCGTATACAAGACTCTCAGAAACCTGAATTACTTGGTCTTTGTTGAAAATATTCACAACCAACCAAGGCAGTCATTCGATATTTTTCCACTTAAGAAGTGTAACCTCTTGGCTACTTCACAGTCTGCTGCAAACCTCCTCAGTCCACACAGAGAGTCAAAGTCTAAATACACCAATTAAACAACATCATCTGCAAACAGCAGAACTGAGATTACTTAAACCAGACATGTTTCTGTTCATGTCTGTGCTTAAATATCCTGAGACAGGCAAATTATTCATTGCATTTCTACTGTTCAGAACAGTGGATAAAACTAAATAATTATAACTAACTGACGTGTTCACAAAGCCAGAGCTGCTTAACTGATCAAACAGCTGCGCGCTGTATATTAAGTGTCATTTTGTTGTTCCGACTTCTCTATCATTATGAATGAAAAGAGGAATGCCAACAGTGAGCTCTGCTTTGATTGACAACCGCTTCCAAGCATATTGAATTTCTCTACTGTGAGCATCCTGCTTTTAATCCTTGTCACCATGTATTTTTCACAAGTGGGGCTTAAAAGCCTGCAGTCTCAAAAATGGCTTTGTCACCGTGTGAGTACTTTTTGGGTTATTATTCTTTTAGTAGATTTCTGGCTTCCCTGAAACACTGCTTACGTTTATTGTTTTTTAGTCAACGTCAAGCAAAACTGGCACTCAAACTCAGGTCGGTGTGAAAAGAGTCGAGTAAGTACTACTCATCATATCTAAACATATGAAGCTAGTAAATGCATGGAGGCTACCGATAAAGCATCATTGACGCACAGCAGAGCTGAGATTCTGAGGTTCCCCCTTCTCTTTATATCTGTGCCTGAAGATCTTGAGACAGGCGACTTAATTCCCAGCATACTTTATCCAAATCTGACAGTCGGCTCCCAGTCACATGATGGCGAGACGTTTGTTTTCACTCATACTCATGACACGGCACAAAGCTCCTGGAAAGCCCCCTCCTGATGGGGTCTCCATTCTGTCCCTGCATCCACAGTTTGGCCACAAATTTGTCACAGATAGAGTGCCACCCTTTTTGGTAGACGGACTCCTCCATACACAATGTCTGTCATCTCCAGGAGTTTTTGGCTATTTGACTACCTTTTATAAGTGCCTGGAAGAGTCATATAGATGGACATACTTTCTGACTGTCTCGGTCAGCTGCACCTCAAAACTATCCATGTAGTTTAGATGCACAACAGTCGGACAGTTGAAATGAAAAGATTGTTGTCTAAGTGCTTTTCTTAATGAACAAACATGCCCATGAACTGACCAATCACAATACGTTGCACATACTCCTGTGACGAAAGGTTCAGTCAAGGCCATGTGTCGAATACAGGCAGACAAAGTTAGACTGCGAACAAATTGACCCAGGTGTCATCAAGCAACTACGTCAATAAAAGACAAATTTGTGGCTTTGGCTGGAGTATGCACGGCCCTTTATACAATGCTAATGGCACATCTGCAATAGATTTAAGACATTAGTGGAAAGGAAGCCATATGAAAACCATATAATTGAGTAGCATCTCATTTGTTCTCTGCAGAAGAAAACTAAAACCTGTTCTTCATTCAGTCTTTTCCAAAGTAAAAACTGGAAAATCTTTGTTCGCCTGTTTGAATGGATAATGACAGAATGTTGTGGTAAGATCCAATATTGATCTTTCTTTTGATCGGGTTCTTTTCAGTTATCAGATGAGGCAGTAAACAAGTCTTTCCCACCAATCTTTGTCCAAATAAATTATGCAGATTTAGTCTTGGTCATGGAGGTTTAGTTAGTTCATTACTTTTCTGTTTTCTGAGCTTGGTTTTCTCATCTTTCTTTGCTCAGTTTGGTCTTCCACTCCTTCTGTTCCCCCATTTCATCCCTCCCTCTGGCAGAGAGCAGAGCTGTGAGAAGGCTTTGATTTATTTTTTATTTTTTGGGGGGGTGGGGGGTCTTTGGAGCATATAGTCTTAGGACTAAGTATCAGGAGAAAAAATGACTGTTCTTTCTCTAAAGTTTTTCCCAGTGCAGTCCCTCTGAATGTTCCCATGAGTCACATTCACGTTCTATACGTCGAAGCACCTCCTGTCATACATTTGTATCTCTGCTCGGGGGCAGATGCATTTTTTCCTGTCTTCTATTATTCTGTTTGTGTCCCTCATGTAAGTCTAATGATGTGTTAAGGTTTGTGAAGCTGCAGGCTGTTTGTTTACCAGCAGACACTCTAGTATGCCCTCCTGACACCTTTAATGCAATCATATTCCCACAACACATGGCGCTAATTACATCTCGGAGTAATGACTTCAACACCTGTGTCTGAAACAACACCTTACGCATTATTACCTTTTGTACCCTCCTAATTGATAGTTTTTTGTGGGGAATACACAAAGATTTGCATGCACTGGTTACTTTTTCAGAACTGTCTGGCAGAAGTTTTAAACTTTATATCACTTTTCTCTTAAACAGTTTCCTAAACCACCTCTAAATGAATTCTACCCTGCTGCTTCCTACTGTTTTGTGTCATTACCAGCTGCCTGATATAAAATGTTTTCTCTTCTAGGGCTGAGTACATTTATCTGTTCATGTTTTATGGCTGTTTTATGTATAATGACGTGAATTTTGTATTTCTAAAGAATCACACTTCAATCTAAAGTTTATCCTGAACACTTTGCAATTAATTGTCGACAGAAGTTGTGAACTGCTGATGGTCTTTCACAGAACCAGCTTCACGCGTACTGGCCAATGGGCGCTCCAGTAATGAGGAAATTTAAATAAAACAGGTGCGACCTAAGAGCTCATCACCTGAACTCTCGCTCAGCGTAAAGCACCCAAGACTTAATAATGAGGAACCTTTCAATCAGCAAGCGGTCCTCCTTCCAAGAGTCCGTCATCGTGTCTCTCAAACTGACAGCCCATTTTACCTTCATCTGTCATCCCAACCCACAGGTGGGTTTTATTCTCTGTTTTAGCTCCGGATACAACTTTTCAGGTTCAAACAAGAAGACTTTACTGCAATAAATTAGATTTTTATTGTTAAGGCAGTTTGAATCATTTAAAAACTTAGTATAACGTAGAAAAAATCTTTTTGAGCATTTTAGCTAACTACCTCTAATAGCAGTAAGACCACAATTTAAATCCTTGTATTTTTATTTTTAGTCATACTTCTGTGTATTAATCATATTTTCTACCGGCTGAGAGGGAAATTACTGCAGTAAAGTGGGGATGAATTGCCTATTACACAAAATATTATTACAGGCTTTCTAGAAGTGATACCGTTTTTATGACAGTGTCATTAATGACTTCCCTTACCTCTGTGCTCTTGGTACAACGTGTGGATCGCTACTTTGCCAAATTATTTGAAACTTGGCATCACATAATGGCTATCCAGTGTTTTAACCATAGCTTTGAAACATTTCTTTTTGGATGTATCACCGTGACCATGTAGCGACAACTTCAATTCAAGCGTCGTTTAATTGACAGAAACTGCCCCCTTTTTAGGCACAAGTTTTTCCTCATCTGTTACATCTTCTCTTTCTGTACTTTTTGTGTCCATCTCTACCACACTCAACACCTCCAACAACAACACCAGCTTGCTTTGGGCTGTTCCATTACCTGTATGTGCGTTCAATGGAGCAGCAAGGGAAAATGTCCCCCGTAAAACTGTTTTTTGTATCGTCTAGCTCTAACCTCTAACATCCACCTTTCTTTGTGCGTTCATTTGAGGCGGTTCAAGCATTTGATTAGGATGCCCCCTTGGCTTCTCCCTCTCACTTTAATTACACAGAGACCAGATACCCTTTAGGAGCAAACCTGACAGCACAGCTGCAGAAAGCTCAAGGAAACATGATCATAAGCCTTCTCCTGATCAAGTGGAGAGTCAAACTCTTGTGGCAACCCTAACAATCCTGCAAGGGTGAAGTCTACTGTTTCACCAGCAAGACAAAAGTAACACCACTCCCCCTGATTCTAAACATGTTTAAAATCCTCCTAGCATTATTGCTTTTCCTCTCATAAATCCTTAACCGAATAACACCAAAGTAAAAGGTGGGATATGACTAATCACATTAGAGGTAATGCAAGCTGTAGCATTTTTACCCACGTCTAAATTCAAGATGACTATTAAACTACAAAATTCTTCCTCTGTCACAATGTGCTTTACCAGCATGTGAAGCAGGCAGAGATCAAATAAAAGTGAATTAAGTCTGAAACGCATTTAGCAGCTGACATGAGTGAACATGGTGGCAGTGTTTCCTGTGTGTGTGACTGTGGGTGGCTGGATTAATAGCTGAGGATAGAGATTAGATGTAATGATGCAAAGCAAACGGCAGTAGGGGGCCGTTCACCCCACCATCACCCCCTGCTGTCTCCAATGTTAATATTTGAAAACAGGAATCTGATGGTGGGTTGCGAGGGAAAAATGCATATATA
>JAUBOC010000149.1:16806010-16825071 GCA_032275365.1 Anablepsoides cearensis | reverse complement strand
AACATTGGTACTCTGGAACATTGGTACCAAGGAACATAGGTACTGGGTAACATTGGTACTCTGGAACATTGGTACCAAGGAACATAGGTACTGGGGAACATTGGTACTAATTGGTACTGGGGAACATTGGTACGCTGGAACATTGGTACCAAGGAACATAGGTACTGGGTAACATTGGTATTCTGTAGCATAAGTACTGGGGGACATTGGTGTTCTTGAACATAGGTACTAGTGATTAATAAGTCTTAGGGAACAGAGGTAAAATGGAACATAGGTATCGTGGAACATAAGTACCAGAGATCATAGATACTGGTAACATAGGTATTCTGGAAGATAGGTGCCAGGAAACATAGGCACTCTAAAACAAAGGTACTGGGGAACATAGATACTTTGTGACATAGGTACCGTGGAGCATAGGTAATCTGAAACAAATGTACTGGGGAACATAGGTACTTTGTAACATAGGTATCTTGGAGCAATGGTACTCTGAATGAAACATATTTAGGAATATAGGTACTGAGGAATAAAGGTATTGGGGAACATAGATACCTGGGTACATACTTACCAGGGAGAATATGTATGGGGGAACATAGGTACTAGGAAATCTATGTGCCAGGAAAGATAGGTACTTGGGAACACAATTACTGGTGAATATAAAGTAGCTACTGGGAAATATAAGTACTGGGTAATAAAGGTACCAACATAGGTATGGGCCTGTTGCCTGTGGTGGTCGTCTTGGGTTGGCTTTATCCCTAAAGATAAAAAGCTGTAGATTTACATTCAATGATGATAGTCATGAGGTTTTATTAAAATTCAACCAATTGTTCACATGATATTTTGCTGACACCCACACAAAAGAGCAAAAACATTATTGCATGCCTTTTGGAAGCAGGTTATCAAGCAACACCGTTACTAACTGAATAATGACACAGCAATGACAATTATTTCCACAACTTCAGTTTTTAGTTTGCAGAGTGACTTTGATGTATTAGCAAAGTAACTCTTGTAATTAAAGCTTCAAATACTTAGGAATGCTTTTTGATCATATTTGAAAAAGAGTATTTCAGCTGCAAACTCCACAGACAGTGCATTCTCCCCGTCTCCTCATGTCAGACATTGTGCAGCTTTCACCTCTTGATCAGCCAGGTTTGATGTGTGAGTCGGTGAGACGTTTACGGACTCGACAATCAAAGCTTTCGCTCTGCGTCTCATGAATCTTTCAGCGCCCGTCTCTCTTCTGTTTTGTTATGAGAGGGAACGCGTTTCCTTTCTTTGTTGTGAGATCTAACGCAGTAATATTTCTGTCAGTGGTTTAACTCAAGAATCAAATCAAAGACTTTGAAAGACGTGTTTATTCATTAGCTTCAAGCAGCATAAACACGTCATTCTATTTACACCAGGCCAACGGGAGGCGAAGGTGGGAGATAATGTTTCTGTCCATGTTTCTGTTTGTTAGCTAACTGTCTCATGACCCTTTGGACAACTTTTGAAGGATCTTACAAAAAGTAATCTTTCAATGAACACCCACAGCCAATGAGGTACATTGGCTAGAGATGCTATCATGTGACTTTTCATGGTCAGAGAGAGCAGCCATATTGTTCATGGTGAGGACAAGCTGGTAAAGCTGAATGTGCTAAGCATAGCCCCGGGCCGGCCGAGGAGGTTACATCATACAGATGAGAGTAACTTTACAGCAACTAATGTTTTTTTCACACAAGTTCAACTGCACAACAGCAGTAGTAAGCTACAACAACAAACCAACATTAGCTACCATTAGCTTACTGTTCGCTGTCAACCGGCCCTCTTGTTTTAAGTGTCACAGAGCTGGATGGTCTGGAGTTATCTATGTCTGCACTTTAGCAAAAAAATATCTCATGAACCACTAGACTGATTTTTACGGAGCCCATGCGGTGGCATGGAATTAAAAAAAAATTATCAAGTGGCGACGAAATAATAATAATTACTGCGTGTGCACGTGATAATTATGGCATGCCCAAGCGATAACTAATGTGTGCGCACAAGATAATTAACAAATGCAGACGAGATAATTAATGCGTGCAGACGAGATAATTAATGCGTGTGCATGTCATAATTAACGCATGCGCACATTATAATTAATGCGTGAAGACGAGATAATTAACTTGTGTGCATGAGATAATTAATGCATACAGACAAGATAAATAATGCATGCACACAAGATAAACGTGTGCGCGCGTCATAACTAACGTGCAGACGAGATAACGCATGCACACCAGATAATTAATGCATGTACATGAGATAATTAATGCATGTACATGAGATATTTAATGCATGTACGAGACAATTAACGCGTGCACAATGGGTAATTAATGGGCTAATTTTGAGCAGTCTTATTGTGAGAGTCAGAAATCATTGAAGTCAGAATATATATACACATACATATATTAGGGGTGCAACTACACATGTATTTGTATCGAACCATATCGAAGACACTTGTATTGAACAATACATATTTTTTAAATTTAGATGTTGAAGGATCAGTGGATCTGTGTTCAACTACTCCACCTAGGCTGCCTTTTCAAGCGCAGATCCACTGAGAAACTTGCTGTTTCAGCAACATTTAATTTAAAAACTGGACTTTTGAGGTTAAATAAATGTTTTCTATTAATTTCAGTAAATAACAAATTTAAAAGGGCATGGAAATTTCTCTTTTTTGTATCGAAAAAATATCAAACCGTGAGACTAAATCAAACCGAACCGAACCATGAATTTTCTGTATCGTTGCACCCCTAATATAAATATATGCTTTGTTTTGTCTTTGACTGTTTAAATATGCCCACACATTAATATTACTAATATTATTATTATTATTATCTGGGATATGCCAATATAAATGGATCATCTTTCATAATCGACTATTTATGAAATGACAATGAATGGTTGTGTGTCAGGAAACAAATTTTTTACTGTGTTCCTGAACGCAGCATAACTCAGACTCCTTCCGCAGCTAAGGCGCAGAGGGACAGGAGCCTGTTTTGAAAGTTGAGCTTTACAAAAAGAAAATAAAGCTTTTTCGACAAATAGACAACTCCAGTCGCGTGCGCACGCGTTAATTTTTTTTATTCCATGTCACCGGATGGGTTCAGTAGATTTTAATGAAACATTCAGAAAATATTCTTTGGATGAACGTCTAGAACTGAGTCGGTTTTAAAGTCCATTTGCGGTGCTTGCCATCGCTAACTGATCTTAGAAAACATCAAAATTTCTTTATTTATTCAGTTTTACAGACGTGCTAAAAATATGTAGCTGACAACAGATGCTCTTAATATCACATCAGTTATTGAGAGATAACATTATTTTCAAGGTTTGACCAAAAGACGTACACCAGATACCGAATACGCTTAGTTTCATCTGTCATCTTTACCCACTTGTTCTTTTCTGGATCCTAGTTTAAAACTTGAATTTTTCATGTGTAACATTTGTATCTCAGTTTTTAATGACTGTTTTATTTTCTCCTGTCTGCAGGGTGACTGCTCCCAAAGGTGCAAGAACATCTTTGTTCTGGAGACGGTCTGCGTTGCCTGGTTCTCCCTGGAGTTCCTGCTGCGCTTCATCCAGACTCAGAGCAAATGTGACTTCCTCCGTACGCCTCTGAACGTCATCGACGTGGTGGCCATCCTGCCCTACTACATCACCCTCATCGTGGACTCTCTGTCTGTGGGAGGCAAACCAGCCGGCTCCGGGAACAACTACCTGGAGAAGGTGGGGCTAGTCCTTCGAGTGCTCCGGGCTCTGCGGATCTTCTACGTGATGAGACTGGCTCGCCACTCGTTGGGCCTGCAGACGCTGGGTCTGACCGTGAAGAGGTGCACGCGCGAGTTTGGCCTGCTTCTCCTGTTCCTCTGTGTGGCCATGGCTCTGTTCGCGCCGCTGGTGTTCCTCGCCGAGAGCGAACTGGGCGCCAAGCAGGAGTTCACCAGCATCCCCGGCAGCTACTGGTGGGCGGTCATCTCCATGACCACAGTGGGCTACGGCGACATGGTGCCCAGGAGCATCCCGGGCCAGGTGGTGGCGCTCAGCAGCATCCTGAGCGGCATCCTCCTCATGGCGTTCCCCGTCACGTCCATCTTTCACACCTTCTCCCGCTCGTACGTGGAGCTGAAGGAGGAGCAGAGCCGAGCTTTGAGGCAGAAGCTGGACTCGCAGGACAGCACCAAGTCCCAGAACAGCGAGGACTCTCAGGAGATGGACAGCTATCATGACATCCCAGAGGCCACGGCGGCAGCTGTGCAGCGGCGGAAGTCCCTGGCTGCCCAGAGGGCGGCTGACATCAGAGCGTCCATGCAAACTTAGGCTGGAAACAGAGTTGTTCATACTTTCTGCTCTGCCGCTGACATTTATTTAATCCTTTTTACCATTCCACTAAGGTCCGCCAACCAGATTTTTGTGACCACTTTGACTGTAGCGTCAAAGAATCAACAGACAAAATAAAAGTTGCGGGAGCAGAAAAACAACACGGATGCTTGTTTTAAGGAAGTACTGTGTGAAAAGACTTGCTGCTATTAATGTTTGGATAATATCACTCAGGGACCACAAGGACACAAAAACTGCATCTAAAGGCTCACACATACTCGGGCGTACTGTGTGAGGTCCGTGAGCCGCTGGGATTACGCGAATATTGATATACTGAGCGCCTGACAAAGTCTTTAATTTCTTGCAATATCTGTTATGACGTCAAAGATGAGGAAGAGATAGTTTGCATTTTAGCTTTAAAACAACAAAAGAAGAAAAGAACTACTTACCCAGGATCTGAGCTGTTTCCTCCCACGAAAAAGTCTTTAGATTCCTGCATTGACGCATCATTTTTCTAATCTCCTCCTCGGGTACGCATCGAGTCCGCGCAAACCTCAGAAATACGCCCGAGAATGTGGTGGCCTTAAGTCCTGGGGAGAATCACACTAACTTTGTTTCTTCTTCTTGTCTTTTGGATAAACAGCCAACAAATCAGCTCATCATCGCCACCTATAGGAAAACTGTAGACCCCTGAGTGGGACATTGTAGTGCTATGAACTCTGCCATTAGCAGCTCTGTCTGTCTGTTAGTGGTGTTTGGATCAATCCAAATATTAATATTGATTAATAGATCATTGATTAAAAAGCTGGCATCTTATTGGTACTAGCGTGACGGGATTAGCAATTACAATATATTTAGATTTAAAACATGACACAATTATCTCTACATGAAAAAAAGCTGCCATTTTTCTTCTCCATCGTTCTGTCTCTCTGTCCACACATCTTTCCTGGCACCTGCATCTCTAACATCCTTCTACAAATACACCCACTGTCCTTCCTCAGCACATGCCCAAACCATCTCAGTCTTTTTTTGTCTAACTTTAACTCTCTGGTGTTCTACCTGTGCTGTACCTCTGATGATCTCATTAAAATAGGCCACCTTTATATTTGAAAAGTATGGCATCGGGTCGATATTAGTGTTACTGATCCTGTGTTTTCTTGAGTCGATACCAAATTTTGCAGGATCACACACCACCACTGTGTGTTCCTGGGGCAAACTGGGAGGCTGGCAGGCCCCTCAACGGGAATTTAAAAATAAACTGCAAGACTGTTAGCGGGGGAGATTTTCTTCCTCTGGAGTTCGATATCTCTTGTATTGATTGACATACACCTGTGCACCAGAGGGTTTCATAAGTTTTATAAAACTTTAGAGCTGCAGACATTTTGTTTTGTCACGTTGTACTATAGGGCAGTATTCCTGATTAAACACATCCAATAAAATAAGAATTAAGTCCTACCACTGCACCAGGTTTTTTTTTTATTAAGAACTCCAAATAATAAATAACATTTCTCACAATCTGTGTTTGAATGTGAAATAAAGGTGTTTGTCAAACATTGTTGACTATAAGCACATTTTTGGTCTTGACCAACCAAACTGTTTACTATTAACCAATTCCAAAGGTGAAAGGGTGATAATGTTTTTACCCAAGACTACAGGTCTTCTTGGGTCCTCTGTGTGCCTCCTGAATGTACAAGGCGGGGTCTGAGACAGCCTACACATGATGTGCCTCATGAAGCGAGGTAGTAACAGAGGCGAAACGGCCGATGTGAAAATAAGTCCGTTAAAAATGTCTGTGATATCTGGTCTGGTTGACTAAACAACAAATAGATTATTTTATCAAAGGAATAAAACTGTGTGAAAGCTTTAGCAAACATTAAACCTCATCACTTTTGCATAGCGCTGCTTTGGCACCAATGGCTTGTAGCCTATATAAGCTATGTAGTCAAAAGTATGTCCATAAAATGGCATAAGTTGTCTGAACCGTTACAGTGTGACAGGGCTATCCTTCAAATACAAAAAGTCAAAGAAAATATTTTCATATTTAGGAAAATTTGCCTAAAACACATGATTTAACCCATTTTGTCATACAACGGTTAAATTTTCCTTTGAATTTGGCTCGTCTAAAGTGAAACAGGAAGTGACATCAAAGGGGAACTCTTTAAGAAAGAAAATTCCCTGGTTCTTGTTTATTAAACAACATTTTTTGAACTCTGACTTCTTCATCTCGCTCTTATAGGGACTAAAATAATCTAAAGAAACATCAGAAAATTCCCTGCTGTCTGTGTTGTAGCCGTTGTAGCAAAGCTATGTTTACATGTCGGCATTCCCCTTTGACATCACTTCCTGTTACGTCACATGCAAACATGTTAAGAACTGTTCATCTCAGTGGTGTAAAATTGCTTTTGTTATCGTTCCAAAAAGGCATTCATTTATTTTTATCACAAAAAATTGACATCACAGGCACTTTGTCGTGTTCTTTCACTGTTTTTGAGAGACTGGAGAAGCCTGAAAAACTATTGAATACCTTGTTTAGCTAGCTATTAGCATAGACTAGAGGAAAACCCCCCTTTTCTCTGTGCTCTATGACTAATGTTTAGGTCCCGTCATATGAAACAGACATGATCCTTTTAATAAGCCATAAGAAACATAAACTATCATTCTCCTGTGCACCAGAGGGTTTCAGAAGTTTTCTAAAATAAGTTTTTGTTTCTGGCTACTTGCAGTTTTATTAACTTAGTTATCCTGAGGACGTTCAATCTGCTCCTCTGAACTTACTGGAAGTGTAACTTATTAGACAAAACTGTTAAATACAATGTCTACGTTTTAAAAAAAGTGGAAATGATTTGTCAGATTGTATGATGAATTCATATCCTGGGGAACACAATGGTTTACTTTTTTCCCCCAACATATTCATGATTAAAAACACAGAACCTTGTGAAAAGAGCTTTGATTTAACAACACAAAAATGCTCTCAACCTGTCAGGAAGGTGTGTGCCTTACTCTTAAAGCACCTGAAACTGGCACTGGGTCATGATTTTTTTAAGGGATACATCATTAATATTGTATAATTCTTTTTTCATGAAAGGAAACAGATCAGCTGTTGTTTTTCCACACGTTCATGTCATGCTTTCTGATTCTGAATGGCTCATTACAGTAGCTGTCAGTGGACAAGCCTGAACAAATCAATTTCAGACACAATTACCTGACTGTCCTATGAAGTGTCATGTAGTTTGATACATGAAGTTGTTGCGAGAAAATTGAAACTCTAGATCAGCGCAGCTGTAAGAGTTCTGTCAGTAACCTTTAGATTGATGCAGTCATACATCAGACTGTATTCATGTATTCCTACTTTGCTGCTTTATGTTTAAATATTTAATTAAAAAATAAGTTTAGTTGTAATCAGATTTTTATTTAAGGCTTAAAAGAAATCTTTTAGCACCCATGTGCAGGAGAGTAGGCAAGAGTTGAAGCTCCTCATCCTGAGTGTGCAGACAGTTTTTAATGAGAAAAAAAAAACATTTAATCTATTAAAATAAACAGTCCATGTGAATGATTCAGTCAGTTTTAAGACGTATCTTAATTTTAGATCCTTCTATTTCGCATCTAAATCCTTCAGTTGGGGTCTATATAAAGTGGAACTGCAATGCTTTGGTCTGAATTCCTCCTTATTGTAACTCCACAAGCCCCGCCCCTTATCGGAGGTGTATCTCAGATCAACTCATTTCGGTGCCGTCTCTTTAAATCCAAATGAGGCGCTTCAAACCCCGCCCCCCTCCAGCTTCCAGAGAGGTTTATTTAAGTTTGAGGGGTTTAAGACTATATAGCTGCGCAGAAACCTTTTATTTACAAATTGATTAAAAGATGTCAACAAGGGAAGACTTGTCCATCCAGCCTCACATGTTGGAGCCAGAGCCAGATTCTGACAATGAGCCAGAGGACAATGAAGATGAAGAAATTGTAAGTCCAGACCTTATTTGTAGTTCCGTCACAAATAACTTGATGTAATAGTTCAGAAAACATAGAAAACTGACCAGAATGTCTTTAAACTGAATGCATTTAAAGTTGAAGTCAAAATCATAAAAAAAAAATGTTTTATTTTTACCAGTTGTTTGACAAATCAATTATTTGTGTACCAATTCTGCTTTTGACCAGTGAAGAGGTTTTTGGGAAAATTCAACACAAGACCATTTTAAATGCTTTTCTCTGCGTCAGATGGGAAAAACCCCAAGAAGACCCCTGGTTGGTTGGTGGGTTCTGTCTTCCTTTGGTGATTGACGTCTGCCAGAGCTGCACTTCTGATGGGAGCAACTTTGGATGTTGGACAAAAACATCTCCAGCATGAGAGAAAAATAAGCCAGAGTCCTCATTGGTTTTGTTTATTGGGTGATAATGCTATGCTAGAATTGTTGACACTGTTTAAACAACCAGAGTGTTTGAGTTGTTGTCACAAAGTGACAGTTTCACAGAAAAGTGAAGCATAGTTTAAAAAAAGGAGCATATAGTAAAAGAACAAACAATATTTAAAAAACAGGTACTGGCATTTTTGGTACAACAAAAACAATCCATTTGCAATTAAAAAAAAGACATGAAAAACGATGCAGTTTCAATAAAAAAACTTACCAATATCACTATTCTATTAAAATATGAAAAAACGCGTAGGATGGGACTAAACCAGGTTCACAGAGTGAACCAATCATTGAGGAACATTTTAATCCAGTCAGATATCCACACAAGCAAATCTCACACACATCACCTGGATAGAAATACATGACCAGGAATTAAAAGACAGTAAAATAAAGAAAACTCTAAATAAAGATGTCTTGAGGCTTTAAACAAAGAGGAAAAGTCCAGATCACCAAAATACTCCTTCTGCTTGATCATCTCAGGGAAAAATGACAAAACAGCAAGAAAGAATAGAACAAAACAAAAATAAAAACAAAGTTCGGAAATTCCTTCTAAAAGGGAAATTAATAAATATAAAAATACAAAAGATGTTCTTGTGGCTAAGTGATAATGAACAGAACCTGCTGAGAATAAGACCTGGTGGATAGTGAGAGTCAGGATAGTGAGAAATAAACTGGTCACTTTGTGTTGGGACATTTTATGGCTTTAGCTGAACATAAGAACCATCAGAGTGATGTAAACAGACAGTCACTCACCATTTCAGATTTCATTCTAAATATTCCAAACAGTGACTTTCTAATCTGTGTTTCTGCCTGTTTTATTGAGAGTGCTGTCAAACTTTCCAACCCTAATCTTGACACTTAAAAAAAAAAAAACATATTGAATCAGAGTAGCTGTACTGGCACATAGAATTGTCGTTTTTATTAACATCAACCATTGGACTCTTCAAAAAATGTTGGAAAAAAAAAAACTTCCTTAAAATGATGCATGAATGATGTTTAAATGTAAACAAAGCTAAGGACTAATATAACACCACACTGTTAATGCTGAGTCATGACTCTTCAGCCCTTCACATGTGAACAAGCATGAACAATATGGTGGATCTTTAGAAGAAGCCTTTACAAAGAAATACACTTTACTATGAGTATCATCATACAGATCTGTGAAATAAATTTCTCTTATCAGTGTAAAACGCCAGCGTTGAACAAGCACTGAACACTTGAAAACAGCAACAATTCTGAATAAACCATTGATTGAATAGTTTAATAAAAATCTTTCATTAAGATGTTGCGATCTGACATAAATAGTTCAAATAGTAAAATACAGGGTTTCCAAAATTTCCACTTTTTTCAGACTCAAATTTTCTTAAAGTTGGTGTCAATTTTTCACCCATTTTTTTTTTACATCAAAATAACTGAATGTGTGAATTTTTCTAAAGTGGTGTTTTTTTTAAATGTCATGTTTCAACATCGCAAAAATAAAAGACAAAACTGAGCACAAAAAGTACACAGCAGGGAACAATGTTTACAATTCTTATAATTATTTTGACATCTTGTTTATTATAAATTAATCTTTTTTTAAAACTATGTCCCAAAATGTGTGAAGGTTGGTACGCTTTAGAGCTGGGCAGCTTTATTACGGTACACTGTATTTGTAACATGTGGTTAATGATCTGCAGGTATACAACTAATCATCTTTACACAGCTGCTTATGAAGACTTCTATTAATTTAGCACAAAAAGTACAGAAATATCTGTTTGGTAGATAATTTCTTTGTTGTAACAATGTTTGTTTGTTAAATGAATAAATTGTTAAACTGCCAACATGACTTGTTTTTGCAAACTTCCATCATCCAGTCCATCAAATAAGTCAGCAGCAAAATAAGCTGTTTGGCCGAGAAGATTTGGCTATTTTTTTTCCCTTTACTGCTCATCCCACAAATACATAATCCTTACAAATGTGGCCCCATTTAAAGGGGGAAACTACTAGGCTTTCCAACAATATAAAAGTTATAGCCGAGGAGCATTGTTACAACAAATCATCTACCAAACATACATTTCCTTACTTGAGTCTACATGTGTCCATGGCTTCTGAATTAAAAAAAGCTCCTGTCATTAAGAAATACTAATAAAAACACTTTTGAACCTGGCCTGAGCCACCTTCTTGCCATCTTGGTGAGATTTATATAAAAATTAAAGTGGTTTGGTGGGTTGAAGTCAACCCACCACTGTTATGCTTCTGAGCCACCAAGCGAGGTAGTAACAGATGATAGAGTATACTGGCATCGTGGCTCCAGGATGTCATGTAGTAACAACAGATGAAAAAAGGGGGAAAAAAAAAAAAAAAAAAAAAAAAAAGGAAAAAAAAAAGAAAAAAGAAAAAAAAAAGGAAAATAAAAAGGAAAAAAAAAAGTAACAACAGATGATCTATAACATAACATAGTCGACTTGACTGGCCATTTCTGAAAAACCAAGAGGCTCATCTTTGTGGCCATTTTGTTGAACTGCTTTATGTAAGGAGCTAAAAATACTGTTGGGTAAAGCTTTAAAGATCGATGTGAACCAAACATTGTTTTTGTGATTTAACTTTTTTTTTTTTTTTTTTAGAAAATCCAAGTTAGTCTGTAATTAAATGTTTATTTCCAGACTATTCTTTTCAGGATTGTAAAGGAACCCTGTAAAATTGACAGAACGTACCAGAGCTGTGACCGGTTAGAAACCCCGAGCTACAAGCGCGCCTCGATGCTGTGCTTTCATAACAGCTCAGCCTCGCGTTGCAAAACTCAGCGGGGATCACTCCTGCACCTGTCATGCAGAGGACACATAAACCCTCAGGAGAAGCAAGGTTTTCCATTGACTTGTCCTCACTTCAAGCTTTTTAAAAACACGTGGCATCAAAAATACCTTTAATAAAATAAGAAACGTGTCATTTTCCCGCAAAGCTTGGTTCACCTCATGAGTCTCAAGGCCACTACTGCTCCTGACTTTTTTTTTCCAAGTCTTAAAAGACGTTTTCAGTTTCAAGTTCAGTTGGGTTTGATTGCCGTCCATTATCTAGTAATTATCCAACACTGAGGGTCTCAGGGCCATATCAGTCCAAAAAGCATTACATCGACTTCTTTACTATTTTATACATTCAGTAACATGGATTATTAAGGTTGTTTATGACTGGCTCGTAAGCTATTTCTCTATATATTGCTGGTCATGCAGCAAGCCATGTTTAAGTGCAGGTTTTAAGGCAGAGGTTCCATGCAACAAAATCCGGTCCATGAATCCTTGAACTCAGCGTGTCCAGTTTGCATTTCCTAAATGTTCACGTCTGTGCAAAATATTTGCCACATGACCGGATAGATTTAAATACTTCATTGAGAAGAAGTCATTTGGAAAGTAAAAAAAGAAATGCAAGTAACAAGTTCGGTGTTACCACCACATCAGTGTCATGTTCAAGTGGGTTTGTTTTAATGTTCAGTAGTGGGTCAATCTGAACGTACTTTGGTTCTTCGGTTTTCTCACGCTGCGCGTCATGGCCTGACTACAACAGTCTGCGTGGACGATCTCAAAGGGCTTTGGCACTGGTGGTGTGGGAGGTGTTGTGGGACACGGGTTTCTGTGGGTAGCGGCTGTAGTAGTACACCTGGAACAGGATGGCGATGTCCACAAAGACCTGCAGCAGGCCGCACGTCCAGAACTGCACGGGAGCCTGTGTGAGCAGGAAGTAGCCGGTTTTAAAGGTGTCGCCGCTGGTCCACATCAGCACCATCTTGATGCTGGAAGGAAAAGAGAGAAAGCGTCACTCTGATATAAAATGGTTTTAAAGAACTGATTGGTGGTCAATGCTTTCTTTAGGTGTGGCAGGCTCAGTTTATAGTGGATCCATGAGGACTGAAACTGGAGAATAAGGAGGTCCAATCCAGAGAGCCACCATCCTGCATGTTGTACTCGTTTCCCTTTTTCAACAAACAGGACTCATCGACATGTTTCCATCAATGCACATTTTGAAGTATTGCATTAGAAAAGGTGAATGGAAATGTTACAATCTGAAACTAATTCCTCTAATACGCAAAAAAGTTGATACGCTTGCTTGAGGTGTTTTTTTTTTTTTTTCGAAAAATAGTTAATGTGCAAAAGGAGAGATGGAAACACATTTGCCGAATAAGTTCAGACGTAGCGAACATTTGCCTCACATGGTTGATCAGCTGCTGGCTGTCCAGTACCGGTACCAGAGCGGCCGCGACTACAGCTGGACCCTCCCCCTGCCGTCGGCGTCTTCTCAGTTATTCCCTAATGCTACACACCTTCTCAGTTATAAAGTTTAGTATAGAACAATAACCTAGTAGGTTTTCTGAATGTGCAGAACAACTTTTCTGTAAGTTTTGTTTGCACGCAAATCGAGTGGAGGCGTAAGAATACATGTGATGACCACTTCCTGTCAAAGACTCGCGTCAGAAACAGAGAAGAAACAAGCTGAGCGAGCAAGACACGGTCTGCAAACTCTTCTACATTCAGCTACATTGAGTTTACCAAAAAGATTTTGTTAGTGCAGAAAAATAAATTCCTTTAGAAAAACTAAAAAAGCAAAAAATTAAAAAATGTATATAGATCCTATTCAGTACGTACACAATTAGATTTTATCTTTATGCCCCCGTGACCCGACTTCGGATAAAGCAGAAGATGATGGATGGATAGAGACATACGGTATGTAAAGCATTAGCTGTTGTGCTTAATCTCAGCAATTTGTTATATTAGTGAAATAACAGCCATTAAATTTTGAATTCTGGGACTATTCATCTGTTAAATGATTTTTCCGTCGCTTTTTAAATACTAATTTTTTTTGTAGGATAATAAATAAGGCTTGAATAAAATTGTAAAATTCTGAAAAAAAAAATTAAATGAAAAAAAGCAACATTTTGAAAAATTAAAATGGAAAAAGTGGAATTTGGATATGGCCCTTTTTGGAAACAATGACATAGCATCCAGCTTCGCACATACCCACAATCCCTTCATGTTCTTGTTTCTTACTCTTCTTTCCCCTGTCTCTTTTTCTAATACTGTTGTAAACATATTGAAAAGAAAAACAACTGGAAAAAAAGTGTAAATGATGTTAAAGAACAAAGAAGCTACAATTGTTTTGAGAACAATTTTATCCAAGCTAAGAATGTTCTTCCTCGTGTGGAACAAAGCTAGCACTTCACGGTAAAAAAGGCTGAACTCATCACCTGCTCCAGTTTAACTTGATTAAATTGTCTGTAAGCTCAAATAAACAAACAAATTATCTCTTTTTGCTGGCAGACACAACACGGAAGGGAAAGATATTGAGCTTTAAAAGGTTCGTCAAAGTAAAACTTTGGTTTGTAACGTGTACTTGTCAGATTTTAGTATGGTTCTGCTCCAACTTCAAATCAGTCTCAGAGAATGAATGCTGATCACAGCAGGAATGTGGGTCCGAGCAGTTTTATTAGTTCAGTCAGGAAGGAAATGGCGAATTCGCCACAGGACGAAAACCCTGGGAAATTGAAATAATGATTCGACTCAGGGCTCCAGGTGGCTGTTAGCTCTATATTCTGTGGCCCATTTCTAACAATATAACACACAAGAGAGCTACTAGGGCACATTGAGTTGTTCATAAAAACATCTTGAAATAAGCTAGGGAACAAATTCTCCAGTAAAGCCTAAATTGTTTTGTATGCAGTGAAAGAAAAGCATCCACGGGATTGAATGTGACAGATTTCATTCTGGAATCCTTCATTTTCTCCCTGACATTTAAATGTGTTAAAACCAACTAAAAAGGCAGAAATTAAAGACTAATTATAAAACTAAGGAGAGAAAGAACCAACTAATACATTTCAAAAATACAGAATGTAACCAAAGACAACACAAAACCAAAACATAAATCAAAGAAGCACATTATATTTATTAGAGGAAATAATGTAAGGAAATTATGGTTTGGTTTAACATTCCTTTGTTGAAACAATGCTTTTTGTCAATAAATCCTATCTTTATAGCCTGTTTATTTCCCAATAAATGGTGCCACATTTATATAATAAAATTAATTTGTAGGTTGCACCCATGAAAATCTTGCTAAACAGCTCTGCTGTTGACTCTTGTTTTGAGCTTTTGGTATTTTTGCTGCCAGTCAGGCACCTAGTTGTCAGCAAAACTGATGATAAAACTGACAGCTAAGTAAAGGCTAAGAATTTAGCAATCAAATAAACCACTATGACACTTAGACATGTTTTAGTAGTTTCCCTGCTCTTCATGTTCTGCAAAAGCCTGTTAATCAGTCACTTATTCATATCAGGTGAGTTGAAGCAGAGAAACAGTGAAAACATGCAGGATATGTCAATGACCAGGATTGAGGACCACTGCTAAAAACCTTCACACATATGGTTATCTCAGCAGAAATATTAATTTCCTTCTGAAAGTGTATTATGCATTTTCCAGTTATATCATTCAAATTCTTTACCACAGTCAAGTAACTATGTTACCTTCAGTTATTATGAAAATGCTGTATATAATCTAAAATAATTGACTTTGCATCATAGTCTATCTAAACCACTTGAAAATGGCCTCTGTCTCTTTAAAAACCTCCTACAGTTTTGGACACTCCCACTTCAGCACATCTTAACAACACTGCTGGAGGGGAGGGAGCTCAGCTGGAGAGTGAGTTTCATGGAGGAGCTATGTATTAATAGGCGGAGCTTTGTACCAGCAAGTGTTTATGCAGCTCCACATGACCACAGGAGATTCAAGAATTTCTCAAACATAAATGTATGGGTATGTTTTTGATGAAGGAATGACATTATCACATAATATAAAGATAAAAAAGTCAATTTTGCAAAACACTCCCCTTTAAGTTTTAATGTAGTGTAACGCTTTTTAAAAAATATGGTTTGCATTTTTGAGGTTCAGAGTTGGGTTTCTGATTCAATCTCAGCTGTATTCGAATTAGCCGTTAAGTGAAGTAACCACAAGCCAGACTTCAAAATTATTATTTATAACTTTATAAATTGTTATAATTATTATTATTTATGTTTCTGCAGAAATCCACATTAAAATGGCCGACATAGCTCTTCAAAGCATACTCTTGGACTAAAATCTGTGTGGAAGTTTTAAACCCACAGCAGCCTGGCACCTGAAGGGCAGCACCTGATTGTGGCTGATTATGTTGTTTTTCTAATCTTTTACCAGTTTGTAACAACTCAGACGTTCCAGACATGACAAATTGCTGTAAGTGATTACTGTGGAGCAAGTGCACCGTTCAATCAATGTCACCTGCTGAGACGAATCACACAGAGCCTGACACATCCAATCTCATAATCAATACTGAATAAAGGTTTAAACAAATATCAGAGGTTGTGTTGCTTTGTAAATGTATACAAAAGTGCAACACAATTATTTGCAAATATAATTAAGCATGTTATTTAAATTGAAACATAGTAAACATATGAAATTTCCACATAAAGAAATTGTACAATTTTCTGGAAAAATATGATGAATTTAACTTGATGGCAGCAACACCCATCCAAAAAGTCAGAACAGGCTACAAAAAGCAATAAGTGATACCAAAAAAAGGACCATTAAAAAAAAAGGTGAATTATTAACAATAGGATGAGAATAATTAGAATAATACTTTAGAGAGGCTGAAACTCTCAGAATTAAAAATGGGCAGGGGGTCACCAGTCTGTGAAAAACTGCATCTATAATTTTCTTCAACAGCAACCTGAGAAGACTTTGAAAATCCCATAATCTACAGTTTATCGTATCATCTAAAGAATTCAGGAATCTGGAAGATTCTCTGAACTTAAAGTACAATATTAAATAGCTGTGATCTTCAGGTAGCACTGCATTAAAAACAGGTCTGATTCTGTTCTGGTCATCATGGCATGGGCTCAGGAACACTTCTTCAAATCACCATGCCATTCAGAAATGTAGGTTAAAGCTCCATTAAGCAAGGGAACACCATCCAGAAACACTGATGTCTTCTGTTTTGTGGTCAGGCTCATTTAAACGGGAAGTTCTTAATGGAAACCATGAATACCACATCTCCCTGTAGTGAAGAGGAGAGAGACCTTTGGTTTATGAGCAAACAGTTTATAAACCTCTAGAGGAAAGCATCCTTGAGACATCTTAATCAGTCTGTCAGAGAATAGCATCCAGGACTTTGTTTTTTGGTCATGATTTGCACCTTGTGACCACAGCAAGGGCTTTGTTTTACAATGGTCTGGAGCAATGTCTTCATACTGCAGACAGGTCCCTGGTCTGTCAACCCATCAATTCATCCTCTCCTCCATACCTGACATCACTTGTAAGAAAGACCCAGATAAGTGAACCCCTCCTGAAACAAAGGTTTGACCCTAAAGAAGCATTCTACATGTCCTCCCACTGGAAACCATGACCTCAGACTAAAGGCTTGCACACACTCCATCTGAAGACTTGTCATCGTTCAGCGTTAGTATTTGCACATACCTTCTATAGCCCCTATGACACACCATGTCGAGCAGAGCTCCTGGAAAACTCCCGCTGTGGTATACGTCACTGCATGGGTTTCCTGCCCACTGGAGTCTACACTCCAAGATCTACCATTATTTGTCCAAAAATCTGTCCCGGTTAAAGCTCCACACTTTTCTGCAGATGTATTCTTTCTGTGTACAACATTTGTTTTATCTCCATTCATGGGTTTTTGGCCGTTTGTTTTTATAAATGTCTGCTTCCAGGCACAACAGTCGGATTCTGGTACTGAGTAATTTATGTTGATGTGGTTGAAGCAAAATGCAGTGTCCGAGAAATATCAACACAAACAAACACAGCCACAAACTTCTTACCAATCACACGGTACGCTCTTATGTGGAAGCGGGTGAAAAGTTTCCCCGGCAGGTTGTGACTTGGAGTGGAAGACTCAAAGCTACGAACTGAAGGATGCAAACTTCGTCATGCTACAATGAGACATTTTAGCAGTTTAGATGGACCAATCACAGGCCTTGAGAAGAACTGAAAATGTACAATAAGCATTCCTGGTTAAGATTGAAGTAAATCATGGTTAAAGTTCATAAAATGTTGCAATATTAAGGTAAACATCAGCTGGCTCTGCTGAATTTTAATGCCAAACTACAAAAGGCCACACTGTCTGCAACAAATTAGTTTGAACTGTACAGAACAAACTCAGTGATGCAAGATGAACTGTAATAAATCACTGTAGGCTGTCTGGTTGAAAACTAGCTAACCTCACATAGTAAGTTTAATTCTTTAATTCAACAGTTTTGTTAAGTCCAAACTGATCGTGGTCAATGTTCCAGGATAATTTGTAATAAACGTATTGCAGACTAATCTTCATCTCCAGCAGGAGGTGATGTTAAAAGTGAGGTTTTGTGTTGCCATAAGGTCTTTCTACTTAAAAGATGTCATAGAGGGATAAGAGATGATCCATAGTCACTTTTCCCAGTCGGACTGACTGCAAAACCCAGCTGTCTTTTCAAATCTTGCCATTTTCCTTGCACTCCCTTTCGGTTCCTTTCTCTCTGGCTGCCTTTTCACTTTTTTGCACTTTCATCATAAAGCTTACTCTCTACAGCATGTCTCCTTTTCCTGCCACCCATTTATTTCTGCTCCATCTCCCTCCACTACCTCTCACCTTTCTATAACTGTTTGCCTTTACCTTCCCTCTATCCTCCCTCCCTCACACTAGTCTCTCTCAGTAAGGAGCTTGTTAGCTTTGTAAAAAAAAAAACAAAAAAACTCCTATCCTCCCACCCTCTGCTCCTCTGCGGTGTCTGTCTCAGTTTTGACGATGTGTACCTACAGGTAATGATGAGAGAGGCAGGACTGGTGTTTGATCAATTCCTCTGCCGGCTCCTTAATAAGAGGTAACGCTGAAGAGATTGGGCAAACAGGGTGCGAACATGCCCGGCTACTTGTTTATCACCTCTTCTCAGACATGGAAATGTTGAGGCAGAGAGCAAGCTGAGCTGAGAGGTTGGAGAGAAGAGCTGCACAGGTGAGCGCTACCTACATTTATTGAAGGAATTATGTCTAAAAGTTGATTAAACAAAACCAAAATGCTTCAGGTAAAGCAATCATTTTTATGTAATATTATTAAAGGAAACTAGAAAATCTAAGGGTTTAAGCCAGGCCACTTCACACAAGAGAAGGAGAATCCAACTAAATGAAACGAGGTTGGTTAAACTCAAATATTATGTTAAAGTGCCTGTGACATCAGATTTTTGTAATAAACATGAATGCATTTTTGGAAAGACAACAATGATAACATGTTGCAAAACAAATTTCACGTCGCTGAGATGAACGGTTGTTGAGATATTTGCATGTGAAGAAA
>JAUBOC010000149.1:16772423-16783142 GCA_032275365.1 Anablepsoides cearensis | reverse complement strand
CTGGGTCTCTCTGCTTAGGCTGCTGCCCCCGCGACCCGATCCCGGATAAGCGGAAGACAACGGACGGACGGACACAAAAATAACACAATCCCATGTTTTACCATGACAAACAAATATGTTGAAATTTTGAATATTACATCGACACACATAAGAATTTCTTCAAAAAATTTCAGTTTTTCTGATTCATTTGAGAAATAATTGAAGAAAACACAGGCATGAGCCCAGCTTTATCTACAGGGTGCCCTTTGACATCTCCCCCGCACTTCGCTGATAAAAGGAAGTGGAGCCCAAGGTACTTAAGATTAGTGCTGATTTCTTTTCACTTAACTGTATCTTTATGGTTATAGCTAGAGACCTTAGAGTCCTTTTTTTCACTCTGCAATGGCGGGCAATAAAATATGTTTCAATCAGATTTTGTTGCTGTCACTACGGCTCATTTCAATTCAGTCCTAACATAATCTTTTAGCATTGTGCTGTACACAGATAAGAGATTATCTCATATTGTGAAGCTAAGTCATATTTGCCTCGAGCACTGCAAAGATACAGTAAAAGCTACTGTATAAGAAGCAGTCTGTTTCTCTCTCACACTGACCACAGAGTGATGTCTATCACAGTAGTGCACCTCGGCAGAACTCAATACTCCCTGCCTTGCTGTGCATTAGCGTGTACATAGAAATTCTCTTCCTACTCTTTAATCCCCATTGAGCGTGGCAGCTACACTGGCACTGTGTGGGAACAGACTCAAAAAGCACAGTGGACTCCCTGTGGTTGACCAGCTTAAAGTCCCACACAGTTGTGGTACACATGTAGGAAGAAATGGATTGGAGTTGAAGATTTCCATTATGGTTATTAAACCATACATTCACAGCCTTTTAATGCTAAATCTAATGAAAAATCTGAAAAAGATCTACAAAAATTGTTATGTTGAGGAATGCAAGTTTGAAGTTTTATAGAACAGAAAAGAAATCCAGAGATGGCTGTCCAACACATACAATCGTCAATGGTTGCAGGATGATATGAACCCAGACTGTAGACTGCAGAAGGATCTCTACAGAACTAAAATACTTTAATTAAACAAAACCTAAAGGCTAATGTTGCACCAAAACTGACAAAAATCAGGAAAACGCAAGTGGCATGAAGCAGATTGAAACACAAAGCAGGAAGCCAAAACAATGACTCGCTGAGGTGGAGATGGAAGTTAGACGGACTAAATAGAGCTATGCTGATGAGCTATTGAAGGAGGCTGAGCTGATTGAAGACTGGGAACAGGTATGAGTGGCAGCCTGACTGTAGAAACACTGAGGCGGCTGACTGAGGGTAAATAAGGAATGGCACAGGAAAAACTGAAATAAGAATACACAAGAACACTAAAAACCGACAATCAAGAGTGAGAGGAAGAACTGAACTAAAGTAGCAAAGCCAGGAATAGAGAGCTTTAGCTCTCTATTCCTGGCTTTGCTACTTTAGTTCAGATACAAGAATATCATGAAACAGAAAGACACAACATCCCTCCCAATTCACACTGCATCCACCAATATTCAACTTGGTTCTATTTTTGCCTAACCCCAGGTCAAGCGTAGAGTCAATATACAATGATCACACTGCACACAAAAATGAAAATAATTTAGCAGAACACCCGTATTTTCAAAATATTTCACCAAAAACAGACTACATTTTGTCAAAATCCTAGCTATATTAATAAATATATGGTAAATTTATACAGATAGTGTGTCAAAACTTATAATTTATGTCTATGCATATACATATAATGCAAACAAAACATCATAAACAGGGATGCAGTTTCAACTGTTGTTTTGAGTCTGTCCATGGAGTTGTATAGATAAATGTTAATCAACCCTATGAGTTTGTCTACCACAGAATAAATTGTTTCAAACTAACTTCAGTATTTATCGCTGGCGTTGTTGTACGATCCTGCATTTCCCAGCCATGGTTCTCAGAGAACCTCAGAGCAGAGAATCCACGTAGGCACAAATGGTGGGGAATTCTGAGTTAGCCTGATCTAAAATCCAAAGAACTAAAAAATAACCAAAAATACACAAATTGTGAAAATAAGCAGCACCTTCTACACTGAAAGCCAGTACTCAGTCTTTGGTTTCTACCAAGTTAAATAGAAAAATGAAGGTAATAGGAGTTACACTATGAACAGGTTGTACGTGTTTCTATTTGAAGGCAAAAGAAGACCAACAGCTGATGTTGCTGCCATTGCTAAACAGAGAGGAACGCTGAGCGAACAGTTGTGATGTTTCCCGCTAACTCAGAAAAGAAGAGTTAAAAAAGTTCATTTCAACTTTTATAACATCTTAATACAATCATTGAAAACCAAGGCTTGAGCTCTGTGTTGCCCTTAGAAATACGTAGACCTTTATCATATGTTGAAAATATAATAGCAGTTCACACCCTACAACAGGACCACAAGTAAGTCATGGAAACACAGAAGAAAGCAGATAAGACGGCTCTAAAGTGATGTATGGACATTCATTACAACAGAATCCTAATACTCAGCTACTTTTGTTCATATAGTTCCCAAACTTGTTTTAATAGTCATTAATAAATAATGTACCTGTTTTACACTTTACAATAAGGCTCCCTTTGATAGTTGTGGATATGTATAATGCAGTACAATATTATATGTAAAATATGTGTTTCTAATACATTATTGTGCATACAAGGTAGAAACCTAGTATAAGATGTTTAATACAGCACTTCTGGCTCACTATTTGGCAAGAAACCAGACAGTTTAGTCTCTTTCTTGTCCTTAATTAATGCATAACAAACATTAATTATTTACAAAGTGTTTACGGATGAACTAACAACTTATATGTAAACTATTTATAAGCCATCTATAAGGGGAGCCTTATTGTAAAGTGGTACCCAAAAAAAAAACCTCCACCTACAGAATCATGTGATCCATTCTTGTCTGTTAAATCAATTAAGCTGTAGTAGCCACATATGAAAACAGAACAAGAAGCAGGTTACAAAAAAATGACAGAAAATTATGGAAATCCCTTCCTGTCTTGTACTTCTGTAACACCATTAGGCTACCATCTAGTTCAGGGGTGTCAAACTCCAGTCCTCGAGGGCCGCTATCCTGCATGTTTTAGAGGTTTTCCGGCTCCAACACACCTGATTCAGTGATTGAATTAACTCTTCAAACTGGGCAGAGGCCTGTTAATCACCCAGCCATCGAAATTAGGTGTGTTGGAGCAGGAAAACCTCTAAAACATGCAGGATAGTGGCCCTCGAGGACTGGAGTTTGACACCCCTGATCTAGTTGAATGACTAAACTCTTGACAGTCAAAATAATTAAAGCTTGTTGGGCCTTTACTGAATTTGGAATTAGAACAAAGCCAAAATATCAAATGTTGACACTTTTTAGAAAATCGTTATGCCTTTAATGCCATGCTGTTAAATTAGCAAAACCACAACAGGTTTCTTAAAGAACCATGAGCCTATCAGGTAATTTTTCTTTCTAAAAACATCATTAAGCACAGTTTTGGTGGTGAACCTGTGTTTTGATGTCACTGTCCAGTGTCCATGAGACAAATGAGAGGAAAGTTTGAATGTTTCAAGTATTTTGCCAAAACCAAATACAGCATATCAGTAAAAATGCCTCATACCAGCTCTAAAGCACGGCAGAAAACAGTGATGATTTGGGTTTGTTTTACAGCTGAAACACCAAAAAACTCATTATCCAGATCTTCTAACCCAACTCCAAACTTGTATTTTTTGATTTAATCGAAAACAAATTGCCCTTCTCTCTTGTCAAGAGTAGTTCTGACTCCAACTCAAGCTAAAGTTTCAGAGCTGGCCTTCATATGATTTATAACTATAATATAAAAGCTGAAAGAAAGTGAAAAACACAGAATTTGGCAAGAACGAATGAAGTTGAAACTCAGTGAGAACAAACAGGCACAGAGTCTGAAGACATAAGGCACTAAAGTTCCTACACTGGAGCCTTGTTTTATGGTTTACTTGCTGAGAATAATTCATTTTTTGTCCCACTGGAGAATCTGGAAAAAAAATCCAATCAGTTTTTGCCCTAAGGCCTTTATTTCTCTCTTTTTCTCCCACCATCGTCACTTTTATAACTCTTTCTACAAATATTTAATCTTATTTTTTTAACCAAATCTTTTTTTTTACCTGAACCTGACTGATTACTAATGATGCTGATTTTGACTCAGCTGGATGATCAGATCTTTTAATCTCCTTACAGGAATGCAGCAGGCAGTCTTTTCTATAAATCATCCTGGGCTGCTGTTCCACCATTTATCCTGACTGGGAAACTGAAACTGCAGATAACTATACGGCGCACATGGCTGTTCGACCAGGCCTCGTGGACAACAGGCTTTGTTCCAACTCCACACTTCCAGGATTTAACTCGGCCACTGACTAAATGCTGTTAGGTACAATAGCTACACAGAAAATGTTCACAAGCCCCATGATGGACTTGCAGACTCTCCAGAGTGCTCCCCGCAACCCAGAAAGGAAAAGCATTCAGTTAGCCACATTTCTAATATAGCCTTACTTGGTCGTCTTATCAAGCTCTATTAAAATGCAGCTAAAGTGTGTTTTTTAAAGCTGTTAGATGGAGCTGCTTGGTGTGACAATGCTCTGCTTTTACAAGAACAAGAAGTGCTTTGATTGAGGCTCAGACAACAAGATAAAAACATGGTGGTCAATCAGAAAACATCTTTCTGCTGACGGAACAAGGTCCACTGCAGGTACGATATGAAACTCCTCTATTAGACGGGTGAACACAGGTTTCTGTTTTGTGCTTGATGTCGCAGGCTCAGAGCCTTCAAATGTTGCTTTCTTTCCTGAGACGCCTGTGATGTTATTCATCATCAGCAGTAGCGTGATATTTCCACCGAGCAGGCACAAAGCTGAGGCTTCCTGCGGTTCTAATGATGCTTGGCAGAGCTTAGTGATCGATGAGCTTTCAGAGGCTCAGGCCACCGGTCGGGATCAGCACCTTTCGTCGGAGGGCTCACAGATAAAAACAGATATCTGGGTGCTTTGTGCTTGTGATGAAGCCACCCGAGGCAACAATGATTAAAAACTCCACATGAATGTCTGCCACTGTTTCTGAGAAGCTCAAACAAAAAGACACACAACTAATAACCCATCTTGGTTTCATCACAGAGTTCAAACTGAAGAATTCCTACCATATTAGTCTTTTCTACCAGTTTGCTTCACTTATATGTTGTTTCTTACTGCCATCTAGTGTTCTTTACCCACTAATTCAGATGCTTTTTTAAAAGGTCTATGTAATTCCTTAAAGCATATATGAAATTTCCTAACTTTAAAGTTGTTTAACATTTTTAAATAGTACAACTATAGAAATGCACTTTTTTAGGATTGTTCTGTATAATTAAGTCATCATGATAAATTGGTTTCCTTCACTTACAAAATTAAATATGTTTGAACTCATCATGAAAGAAGATGTTTATGCACTCTAAAAAATGAAGTGTTGAATTTACTCAACTCAAGCCTAGTCAAGTAAACTGAGCAAAGAATAAACATATGTTGCTCAATTTACTCAACCTGGTTTAGTGGAACCAGTTTGGTTCAGTAAATTAAACAGTTTTTTCTTGGAGTGTGTAAAAGTACTTTTAATTTCCCAATTTTTGTGAACACTTTTATGACTTACTTGAGTAGTTTTCTCATCAATGAATTTTTTTTTTTTTTTTTTACCAAAGTCATTTTCTGTTCATATTATTTTACTTTTACTTGTTTTTTTCCAAGTACTTTATAGACCTCTGGTTTTTGCCAGGAGCTCTGCAATTACGGTCTTGATTTTTTTTTTTCCATTTGAACACAATCTGTCAAACTGAGGATTGATTAGGTTTGAACTCTAGACAGAACATTTTAGAGCCTTCATACAACCTGATAAATATTAATACGTTTTGTTCTTGAGGTCCACTTTATTCTCCATGATGGACTTTGAAAAGCTTCTTGGGAATTATCATTTCTGTCCCATAAATCAGGGCATTTACCCACTAACAAATAACTCAAAATCACTTTCAATTTAACTTTTTTTCATCACATTACTTAACATTTATTTGTTTAAATAAATAGCGACACAATGAGTCAAAGAAACGGAAGGACGTCCAATAAAGAAACTTCAAACTAAGGGTTGAGTGATTGGTCAAATATGTCTATCATCATCGATTGACTAAGTCCAACTATTGATTGATTTAAGGGACTTTTTTTCCCATCTGGCTTATTTTAGTTAGGTTAATATTTCCACAAGAGAAATTTGACCTACGTAAATGTAAAATTTAAATCAAAACCTGAACCAGTCTGATCATTGCAGGATGATGGTTAAATATTATTTTATATTGCCAAATATAAAATAATGAAACCAAATTTAGAGATTTCAGCCCCCAAATATTCTACATCCCTCAGACTGCTCAACATATCCATCATTTCTTGAAACTGTGTAGTTCAAACACATTGAAAAACATGGTTAAAAGGTGCATCAGCCATTAGAAAAAGGGTGCTTCATATTCACACATACAAGTAAACAAAGATTGCAGTGGTCAAAAACTAATTACACACAAATAGAGTTGATTTTAGTGCAGATCAAAACACAAGCATCAAGTTAGGAAATGTGCTACAAGTCAACTAACAGGTCAAACCGCTGAACACTTCTTTGCTAAGTCAGAAAACATGAAGGTTTGATTTGTTTCTAGATTGTTTTAAATAAAACATGCAAAGGTTGTTCAAGTAAGACTCATTCGTTAATGGCGTTAGGGGTAGAGTAACATGCAAGAATGCACCACAGCAGTGGCATTAATGGGTGTTTAAAGATGCAATACTGGGAATTACAAGTGAGTGAAAGAGGTCCATGCTTAATTTAAAACATGTTGGCAATGAGGTTAGTCATGACCAGGTAGCATCAGCTGGATCGTCATGCTTGGGACACACAGGGATGAAGAGGGTGAGGCAGATGAACTACAACTGATGTTCCAAGGTAGGCAGTGGGATCTGTACATACCCAGAAAGAACCTCTTAGGGATTCGGATCTCCTCGTCCTTAATGTCTGTGGCTACGGATAAAATAAAAAGAGGAAAACACAACAGCTTGGTTTTCTTCAATGGTTTGAACAAAACTTAAACATGACCGGTTGCACGTCCGTTCTCTGAACTTTATATCTCGATGTTGTAAATGGCCTCGTGTGTTGTCACAGAACATTTTGTTCAAAACTAAAACAGCTTTCTCCATTGAAGAATTTACTAGAACATATTTATTATTGTTGCATCCCAGTGGTTCTGAATCCAAATGTCATCACTCGGCTGTACCGACCACAAAAAAAAAAAACTAAAAAAACAAAAACAAAAACTGATAGATCACTAAAAAAGAAAGTTCTTCCTGTTAACATTAAATCCACTTGAATAAATATGAACTAACTAGAAAGCAAAAAAGGTCAAGATGATCTGGTTCAGATCCAAAGATGTCTGTTTATCTTTTGTTCATGTGTATGTGAACAATGTAATAATTACATCTGACTGCTGTTAAAAACACAACGTAAAATTTATCTGTTTTGATTCTTGTTGGAATTTATTAGAAAGACAGTATAAATCCATGTTTTGTAGTTATAAGTAAACAATTGTTCTAATTTTCAATAAACCTACTGGTGGCCTTTGAGCTCTTTATTTACTCATCAAAGTTTCTACCTTTACCCTCATAACAAGCTGCTCTACTGCCCGTTACATAAACTATAGCAACATGTTTAACCAACTAGAGTTGATTTTTGTTTTTTGTTGTAACACCACTCTCAGTTTTGGTCAATTTACCCAATAAAACATTCAACATATGAGACAGCACATTATCATGTGTCCTCGTTAAAGACGCCTCTAATCACACCTCTTGAGAAATTACGTTTGATGACAAGTGACAAGTTCCATCTGCACCTAACTGGCTATTCTAGTTAGCCTTGTTTTCTTGCAATGTATAAATTGCTCTTGTTGGTTGTTAGTCACTGTTAATCAGAATGCCTGCCCTCAGAGCAATAGTTTCAGGTTTTCCATTTGGCCTTTTGTTTAGGGGTGAGCACCAAGGTTACGTAAGCAAAGTAAAAACCATTCATTTGCCCCATCTTTAAAGATAGGACTCTATGCCATGAAAGTGTTGATGGAATCAGATGCTTCTTTTCTGTGAAATTGCAGTTTTCCGGCATCTTTAAAATGTCTGACCTGCCAATTCAATGTCCCAATCTTACTTTAATTAAAAACACTAAACAACACCCTTGAAACAAACAGTACAAACTTGTTTTAACTGGACATTAGGTAGTGCTCATAGCAGAACAAAAGGGAACAGTGGCTGATTTTCAGACCTTTGTGGAGGTAGATGAGAAGCAGATCTTTTCCACTGATCTTATCCGAGAATAAGATGACCCCTAGTCACCAAATTTGACTCCTGACCAATAAAACTTAAAATTTCTTGAAAAAGTTTTCAGAGAGACTTCTGCTCATCACAACACTCCCTGCACTCCAAGTTGAGGAGTCTGATAATGGTAGTTTTTTTTCTTTTTTGGGTATTTGTTACCAGCTGCTCAGACCATACAGAGTACATTGTGTATTAGCTGAAACCAAACAGGATAATTCTTTGGTCGTCCCTTGTTCAGTTTCAAGTGAACTCTTCTAATGAGGACAATGATGAGATACCAACCTTGATGACATTTATCGTTTGTCAGAATACGACAATGAAGTGTTCCTCCCATCTTCCAGCCCAGATATTGTCATGGTTAGCAAAGTTTTATTACTCAAAGGATACTACCACGGTTAAGAACTACCAGCCTATTCTCAGATTTTTTCATAAAGCTGTCGACCCCTCGTCATAGTGCCCTGCTAAAACAGTATCTTGACCTGGATGGTACCGAAAAGTGCTGGACTGGAACCACTTCTGGAACCATCCGTGGCAGCTTCATTTACTTTCTTGTACAGCCATGATGTGAATAACAACCCGTTTATTCAAACCCTCTCGGTTGGAGCAACATCTACTGAGCCCAAGCAACCACCACTCATTCTCTGAGCTCTGCCACCAAGCCGAGTTTGGACTCAGATGCCCTCAAAGAACCCTCTGGTACCACTCCTGAACCAGGTTAGAACCTCAGGATTATATCCTCTGTCTCACATTGAGCAGTGCTCTCACTTGGCAGGTGAATGGCCTTGACAGTGGTGGAACAGAGACACCTGTAGCCGACATCCTGGTTAGGGACAAGGCTGTCTATCTGACTAATCCAGAGTCGACTACTCTGATGACTGCAAAGTTTGGGCTGAACAAAAAGCAGACCATACAAACTTTTATTCTGTGTGAGACCCAAATCCCACCGTTAGCACTCATAAACCAGCAATTCAACCACCACCCCCTAAGAGAACAGCATTGCCTGTAAGCTTAGCTCTAACTATAACATCTTAACCAGACGTCTGCCTCTTAACCTGCAAAGGTCTTTGTTGGTTCCAGATTCACGTTGTTCAGTAAGAGGAAAGTTTTTCAAATTTCTATGAGGAGAAACAGTAAGTACACTCTTATTTTCCTTCAGGCTGGCATGTAAATGAAGGAATAAAGTAACACTGCACACAATACAAGGTGCAGGCATTAGATACTGGTACTTTTAAACATGAGGGTTTCTCTTTGCAACCATTGTTACAAAATGTAGGTCAGTAAGAAATCTTTTGAAAATGAAGATATATTTCTACACAACACATGGATAAACAGAATAAACTTGGTTATTCAATCACTTAAGTTATTGCTTCTTATAAATGTACAACCTGAAAAACTGGATTTTCTTTACTATCTGTTAGTTTTTAACAGAGATGTAATAAAAAGCCCTTCAATCTAGATTTGTCCTTATACTAGAATACACCTCGAATTACAAAGGTGTCCAGTTTAAAGAATGGATAAATATATATTTATTACTCAAGTACTGGCTTGTTGAATAAAAATTGGTAATGCTTTATAATTTGTGTTTTTTAATCAATCCTAAATTGTTGTTTATTAAGTGGTTTCGAAAAGTAAAGTATGTTTATTTCACTAAATTAACATCTCAAGTCAAAGGGAAACAGCTCACTTATTTGAGCGCACAATTTATCTAAATCAGAAAAAAATAAATACCTCAAATAAATATAACTGATGCAATGTTATAGAATTGTGAAGAATTCTAATAATATTTTAAGACTTGACTAGGGTAGTAACGCTCAAGTTATAATAAAGGAATTCTAAAACAATAAAATATCTAGTGAATCACAAATTAGTAAACCATAAACATTCAAAGTTTCCTCAAAAAGCTCTAAATTGGTTCATATAAAAGAAACTGTGTGCCAAGATAAAGTTCATGAAATCTTTAAAAGTTGTAATATGTGCGTTCCACAGGGTTTGATTTTAGGACTTTGCTCCTCTGCTTGAATATTGATGATTTACTTGAAAGTTGTAAAGATGTTCAAATGTTAACAGATGATGTGGTGGCACATAACTGCCAAGACTCCACAACAGGCTGCAGATACAATACAAATGAAAAATACATCTTTCTTTTATGAAGTTGATTTTTAAATGTGTAAGTGGCCTTGAAAACCCAGCAGCTCAGGAGCTCTAACACTGGCAGCAAGTTAATGACAGCGTTTCCCCTACCATTGTCCAAGGGGGGCGGCCCCCCCCGCCAACGAGACGGCCCGCCCCTCTAAGAATTTCACGGCA
>JAUBOC010000149.1:16714505-16744213 GCA_032275365.1 Anablepsoides cearensis | reverse complement strand
TCATGGTGGAGTTTGAATAAGCTCCACCCCTTCATTTCAAAATCAAACCATCTTTAGTAATCTTTACTTAACAAGATTATTAAACTCTATATTTTGGTAGAAAAGTACATTCTACTAATTAGATTTAATAATGACACAACATTTTTACAAGACATAAAAGAATAAGTAATGATAACTAAAAAGTTTATTTACAATAAATATCTGGGTTAAGAGAGTAGATTTGATCACCAAAAATTTGTAAATCAGTAAGATTTGCAATGACTAAAATGTGAGGTAAAGCCAGGGTAAACTAGAGTGATTCATGAGGATATATTAATGTTTTGTGGCCTTTGTCTCTCATTTGTCTCAACAAGCTTCCTGGACCTTAATTAGCGTTTGATTTGCTCAGAGGTTAGTTGTGTTTCTATAGAGATGCATTGTTCTCCAGAGAGATTATGGTACTTTAAAAACCATAACACCTCAACACGCCTTGCCATTTCTCTGGACGAGCTCAAAGAAATTATATCACACTCTCTTCACTTGATGTAAAAATAAACCAATTGCTGATAACTTCGTCACTCTAAAACAATGTACAACTAATTTCATTTATAAGATGTCCAGTATCAGTAATTTATTGATGAGTAATGGAATAAGTAATGTTGCTTTTTATTGCAGCCAAGCATCTGAAAAAAGCTGTGACACTGTAAAACTAGCCTGAAAACAAACCAGAACTGGTTTTGTTACACTGAGGCCCCAAAGATCAGGGGAATTCCAGCCTTGCCTTTTAAGCTCAAAGATTTCCTCAGATATTATGAACTTTAATTGTCCTAATTTTCTATTGAGAACCATGTTTTTATAATGGTTCCAGTGGTTTCAGCCATTTTTACTTCTGAAAAACTCAGCCTCTCTAAACTGCTCTTTTTGTTACGTTTATGTAGTTTATAACCTGAGGAGCAGACAAAACTAGAACATCAAAAAAATAAATTTATTTAAAAAAAAAAACTGACAGGTCAGCAAAAAAAAATGTACTTTTAAAGCACTAGAGACACAGAGGAGCACAAACCTAAATGGTCCATAAAAGGCACAATGATCCAACGGGGAGAAGAGACAAGACAGCAAATTTAAAGAGACGCTAACGAGGGGTAACGAGCCACACCTGGGGAGAAACAAGGATCAGGCAAATGTGGGCGTGGCCAAAGCAGAGACGGACAAGAAAGACACGAGGAATGATGAACTCACAAAGGAAAAAAAAAACAAGCCTGGATCCTCACACTTTTTGTAACCAGTCCTCTTACTCACCTGTTGCTAATTAACCCATTAACTTCAAAATGCTCCAGCTGTTTCTTATTCATACTGATTACTTTTTACAGCTCTTTGTTGCCCTGCACCAACTTTTAGAGTGTTTTGCTGAAATAAAATTCTAAATCGCTGGACTTTTTTTTTTCCAACAAACTGTATATTTTTATCTGATGTTTACTATTCTTCATTTTGAGTAAAATATGGGTTTGTAGGATTTGGAAATAATTGCATTTTTTTAAGTACATTATACACAGTGTCCCAACTTTTTTTGTTTTTCAGATATTTAGTTGTATTTTCTAAATTTATTTTTTATATTTCCTTTATAGCACAGTTTAGGACTCACCTTATTCTTATAGAAAACAGAATCTCACGAAAGCAAACACTACTGTATTTCTTCACTGTTTTTGCAAACTTCTTTAAAGTAGCTTAAGCATCATCATAATGTTTAAGGGTCTTTTAAAGTTTGCTGTATAATATCTTTTTTTAAAAGTCCACAAACAGTTATAATATATTGGATATTTTTAGCTCAGCTGTGTAATTGAGGGAAACAGCTCACAGAAACACATGCATTTTGCGACATAGTTGAACAATAAACACAGAATAGCAACTCTCAAAATCATTATCACCTTTTTGCCGGCAGCGATAAGTGGCTTGAAGCAAATCCACAGTTACTGGTTTTCATATTTTTTAAATTCTCCCATCCCCCTCAAACTTGTAAATTAGCCAGATGGTCCAGTTTTGTTGACAAAAGGACAGTCAGCTGAATGGTGGTTTGGCAATAAGCCTGTAAACTAGTTAGTACGCCTGCTGTTTTGGTGAAATGTCACAATAATTATTCAGCTTGTTTATAAAAAAGCAGGTCATCTCTTTCATAATACATGTTTTACTGTATTTTATTTTTGCATGCCTCCCCCACACAGACATACTGTACTTGACAGATTCACAGATGACAGGGCTGGTATTGAACTAGTATCCCATTGATTATTCCCCCATCACATTCATTGTCCTTTTTCCACTTTGAAACAGACAACACAAGAACTACTCTACTGTCACTGGCTTTGTATGAGAGGCCCGGCCTGCCATGTTATTCCCACTTAACTCCAACTTTCACCAGCTCATCATTTTCACTCACCGAGACAGCAACACATTTCCCCTCGGGGGAAAGTTCTGTAGAAGCCACAGTTCATGAGCCTCAATGACAATGAGTTCAGCCTCATGTTATTCTTGTGCTGTTCAGAGAGTACTCCTAAAGGCACGGTCTTTAAACTGTAGCATGATATTATTCATGGTTTTGGAATTTATTTTTAGGTACTAAAAAACTAAAATAAAAGCAGACTGCTCAGATAGTTGACAACATAGGTTTTTGCCATTAATTTTAATAAAGTGCACTGGCAGGTATATTGTACATTTCATCATGAAATGATCACCTATTATTCAAACCAGGTCACATCAAAAGATAACTAACCCTCCACAAAATACGACTAGGGTTTAGATTTATATTTGTCTTTAAACTTGAGAGAAAATCAGTACTTAAAAATAATAAGAATTGTAAGAAGTTGCATGCATGCATATACTTGATCAGCACAAAGTTTCTAAAATAATTTTAGTGCATAAAGGACAAAAATGCAAACTTAGGCGATTACTCTGGGAAACTACAATATCTTGAAAGCACAATTATACAAAAAATAAAATAGGAATGCATCAGAAATTTTATGTTTACATTGTTCAAAGGGGCGTCTATATCTGTGAGCTCTGAGGCATCTATAGAGTGGACCATCTTTTTGTGGAGGTGTGGATTACAGTTTTTATTCCAAAGAAACAGACAAAACAAAAGACAACAAGGACCATTTAGTTTGTTACAGGCATCAAGTCTAGAAGCCAAGCTTTGAGTTTGGGTTTATAAGGGATTTTGACAAAGCTTATTTCCAGTTATGTGTTGGCAGTAATAATACAAAAACTCTTTAGAGACTTTAGAGGAACACATGCTGCCTTCAGTATAACATATTTTTTAGAAACCTCTATCGTTTTATTATTACAACCTTTTGTGAAGTTTACAAAAGCAAGACAGGGGGTACTAGACTGACCAGCATAAATTTGAGGAATATTTTTAACTATAAAATATGTCACAACAGTGACCTTGTACTGTTGCATAACTTCAAGGTATGGTTACTGAAAAGATAAAACTCACCTCTAGGGACCTGTCCTGACTGTGTCATGATCATGCTGTACTAGCACAATGCTATCATATACATGTCAACCTCTTTGGGCGTTTACCTACAGACCATCAGAAATCTGTAATGTTGAAAAAGAAAAATCTGTAGTACTCTCACAAAGTACAAAGGGGGTATGGCTATGGTGATGGATAAAGAACCCATATAAGCTTGGGCCTCATAAATGAGCCCATTGCTCTCCCCAAAAAGACACTGGTCTTTATTCAAACCTTCGCGTTCCTCGAGTGAAGGACACAAAATTAGAAACACTCAGTGTTCTGAGCTTCTCAGGATCCATAAAAGGGTCCCAAATAATTCTTTTCCTTTGGCTGCTCAGAACCAGGCAGTGGTCTAAGTAGTGCAAAGAGGTCTCAAATTCAATGCTATAGATATCACACAGACCAGAGTCATGAAGTCCCATCACCATTTTGTGGCGGTTGAACAGGTTGTGCCCAGTTACTAGTGCAACTAGTGTAGTTAAAGTTTTCCTTGTCAGAGCAACAAAAGCTTTCCCAAACTTAAAATTTGGGGGCATTTATCAGTTCCTCTGCCTGTCTACAGTCAGCCTCCTTCAGCTGATTGAGTGTTGACATCTAACCCAAGTGGGTAACGGTGACAGTGGAGGATGCAAAGCTGAGCAGGTACTGCTGGTGGATGAGGGGTTGGCATTGCCTTTTAGATCAGTTCTGAGATGTAAAGTTAGTTTGAAGCTGAAATTTTGAAAAAAAAAAATATTTTCTGTGTACATCTGTATACATGTAAAATGTTGTACAATCTGTGTAATTTACTGACAATCTGTACAACTTGACATTGGTACTATCATGAATATCATGTAGACTGTTTATGATCTGGTCACAATCATGGTTGAAGTCTAGGCTTGGTGTTGCCAGTTCTGATTCAAATTTCAGGTGATCAAACGATGATATCATGTTTGATCCAAGACCCCAGGTTTCTAAGATGATAAACCAAGTGCTACACAACCCAATCTCAAAGCCCTGATTTGTGCATGCTCACCACTACTATGGTGTGGACTTATCATGCTTTGTCACATCTGATGGAAAACCCACTGGGTCTTTAATACTCACCTGAAGACTGCACTGAGACTCAACTCACTCAGTCAGCGCGATTTATTTCCGGCTGGTCTGACAAACACTGACACAGCAACACATATAGAGTCCCCCCGCACGTGTACAACTCAAATTAGACCCAGTGTTTACCGTCAGTCTCAACAGCTTGATACTCCAAGGCCCCTCCAGACCCAATAAAACATGTCTTACTTTAGTGAACGTCAGTGCTTATCTGCCTGCCACTTTGTTTCTTGTTCCCTGATTCAATCTTCATCCGTATCACCTTTTCAGTCAGTCTCTTCCTGGAATGTTTATCTCCTTCAGAGCCTCCATGTCAAATTAAATAATTGTCCTACTTGAATTTCCCCAAACATACAGCCTGTTTATTGTGTCTTAGTCAGACATTAATATGTTTATGTATCTGTGTATAAGACCACTGGTTTGTTGCAGAACAAATACGTCCTTTTTTCCCCACTGGTTAAAGCTGGTTTTATGTGTTGACATGAACAGAATATCAAAGACATACGTCATTGCACACAGCAGCAGCATGATGTCAAGCCAATTGGTGACTTTGGTGGGCGAAGCAGCCAGTCTACTTCTATTTTATAAAATAAAGCACATTTTATCAATACATCTTACAGGTTTCTCTTTTTTCAGTACAATTATGGTGTTTTTAATAATAAAAACAGTGTTTTGAAGCTTTAATGAAGTATGAAAACCTGGGATTTGTTGAATAATTCTTATCTTTAGGAAACAATTTAGTAGCTTTTACTCCACAACAACAGCTTTCATCTCTTACAAATGGAGGCCAAGTGGGGCAGCTGTGGAGCAGTGGTAGGGCAGCTGTCTTGGGACCGGAAAGTCAAGGGTTTAATTCCCTGCCATGCCCATATGTCCTTGTGCCCTTGAGCAAGGCACCTATTCCCTAACTGCTCCCTGGGCCTTTTCCACAGCAGCCTGTTGCTCCACTTGTGTGTATCCCGTGAGTGATGAGTCAAATGCAGGGCACAAATTCTGTCATTGTATAGGAAAATACTGTACAATGATGATGTCACTTCTTAAAAACATTTACAATGTTTACATTTATGGACCTTAATTTTTCAATATTTGGTGTCTCATTTAGAAAGTCAATCATGCTTAATAGGTTAGGAGTGATTAACTAAATGTTTTTATTAGTAGTTTCCTAAATAAATCTTCTTCTTGGGATAATGGAGTTGAATGGTTGCAGTTATTCCACTACCTCACAAAGTTCTCCTATTTTTTCCTTTATTGCTGTTCTTTTGAGTCAATGTGTCCCCTGTAGTGTTTTTGCACCTCTGACAGGAATGCAGCATCCAAAATGATGGCACTGTTTGCAGTGATCTGGGGTTTAGTTGCCTCTATCCACATGACTCACAGACTATAAAACGCGACAGGATGATAATTCAGCTGCAAAACTGCCCCCATGCTACTAGGATTTGTGAGTGTTTTGCTGCGCGCAGTCAGCTCTGTCCTGGTGTCAGAGTGGGAAAGCTGTCTGAGTCAGGCATGGCGTCATCAAGGCACTGCAGTGACCACGTAAAGTATGTGTGGTGATGGTGGGTAATGGAGCATTTTATGGGCCAAACCCTGCAGTGATGACATCAGGGCCCTTCCTAAAGCATCCAGAGTGTCGAGGTTAAAATAATACCACAAAAAGTGCTTTGAAGAACTTACAGAAATACTGGTTTATGCGGATTTACAGCTTTTGAGTTACATCACAACTTTCCCTAGCTGTTTTTTCACACTTGTGTATCTGTGATAGTGTTAGTCACATTATCAAAACTTACTGGAATAACTAATTTAGTTAAGTTTTATGTTGTTTTATATTAAAAAACAATGTGATTGTCAAAATCCTCTTTCTACACAATAACCAATATTTGTTAGGTGGCTTACCTCTTGTTCAAGTCAGAAAATATATATTATAATATATTTATGGAACAAAATAGCTTTGCTCTAACATTTGGGACCTTTTTACTTATTTCTATAGGCAAAGTCAGTGAAAATAAAAGTACATCTTGGCAGGAAGAAAATACTTGACAGATTGATACTGAGATTTTTATTAATAGGTGATGTTGATTCTTCAGTAGTACCAGTGTCCATTTTACAGGTTTTATTTAATTTACGGTAGCTTTAGAAAGTATCCGACCTTCTTCAGTTTGGTCAAAGGAACTGCCTGCACAGCTCAGAGACACATAAGGCTTGTTGCAAAGCACATATCCAAAGTCGCAGGCTACAATATGATTTTGTAACTGATGTTTCTTGAGCGCTCTGAAGCCTCCGTATGTCTCAATTTGAAGATGTTTTGCACAACCAGGGCTCCTCTAAAAGCTGGTCGTGCAGCCGCGTTGAGCATTCAAGAGAGAACAGCCTTGATTCAGTGACATACTAGTTTGCAAAAAGCGAATCCCCAAATTGTCCTGAAATGACCCAGAATATGTGCACATAAAAATAAGCTGCATCACCCCACTGATCACTCTGTCGTAAACATTCACTTTAGAGAGATTGCGACTGATAATTCGGAGTTTCCTTCCAGTTTCCTTGCAATTTTCAGCTACTATCAAACCAATGGGATACTGGCTTTAGTGTCCAAGAACTTAATGATCCCTCTGAATTCGCACCAGAGATCCTGAAGGGACTGACTGTGGATAACGCTGCATGTCCAAGAATGATCCAGCCATAAATTTGATTTATGGTAAATCTTATCAAACATCTCTGGAGGTATAAATATCCATATTCGAAAACAGTCATCTTTTTATAGGTGGCCGTTTTCACCTAGCCGAAGTGTTACACAGCTGCCCGGCATTCATCCAACTGAATCGTTATGTCTTCTTCGAACCCTACCCAAAATAGACAATTGAACTAATCTTTCCCAAGCTCCTCCCACATCCAGGACCCTCCCACTGAATGACTGCTGAGGCTTTTGTGATTCTTGTAACAGTCAGATCAGGTTTTAAATAACGCAACTGTGGTTTCCTCATCTTTGACGACAATCCTTTTCTTTCACCAAGCACTGATTTGATCCAACACCTTCTGCTGCATGTGTGACCATTGCTTTTTACACTGCTTTAGCAGATCTAACCAAATATAGTGGCGACAGTCTTCAGTGCGGTCTGTTCCATTTGTGGCGGAGAGAGTGCAACCTTGTAAGAATGTCAACGTGAGTGAGGGCGGAAAATTCCCTACAAGTGTGAATAAAAAACAAAGCTGGTAAAGAATATCTGAAAGTTTCAATTCCTTGAACCTGGCGTCAGTGATGGGGATACAGCGGCATAAAACGACACTCTGATTGGATCCCCTTTAATAATGTTACGAATGCACCTGTAAGCTGTAATGCCAAATATTTTGACACATCTATAGAAAAATATTGCCAACTTTCTTCCCATGCATCTGTTTGCAACTAATTATTTGCACATCCTCAAGAGACTTGAGCAGTTCAAAGCCACAGGTGCACCTCTGTTGTTGTTTGTCTGTAGCACCTCCTCACCTTTTCTTTTTTTGTTCTCATCCAGCCTCCTTTTCCTCTCCGTCTCTCCTCGCAGAGAGGTTGCAGAGTCATGGGGAAACACAACAGCAAGCTGGCCCCGGAGGTCCTGGACGACCTGACCAAAAACACCGAGTTCAACGAGGCGGAACTCAAGCAGTGGTACAAAGGTTTCCTCAAAGATTGTCCTTCTGGTATTCTTAACCTGGAGGAGTTCCAGCAGCTCTATGTCAAGGTGAGAGAGCAGGTGTGATGCGACACGAAGCTGTGGAGGGGAGAGATGGAGTAGTTCCTTATCTCTTTTTAATTTAGCGTCAAAATTAATTTCGTTACTGTGTCTTTTCGTAAAATATAAAACATAGTTTCATATAAAGATGTATGTTATAAAATAAAAGTTTCACTTATTTATTTATCCAACCAGGTAAATCCCACTGAGATTTTGAATCTCTTTCAAGGGAGGCCTGAGCCTAAAGGCAGCCTAACATGCATGTTTTTAATGTGGGAGGAAAACATGTTACCAAATCTGTTTTTTACTGTTGCTGTTCACTTAGGTGGACTAATCAGTGACTGAAGTTGACCCATATTGATTTGTTTATGGAAGGCATCCAGTTTGTGTTTTTAAAAAAGTTCCCAGTAGTAGCTTATCGTAATACATAGAGTCATGCATTTGTGAGTTTGTGATATTTTTTATGAATTTTGTTTTCTTTGTTTGTTTGTTTGTTTGTTTTTTCCTCAATTTTTTTATTGATTTCTATGTTTTTAATTTTCTAAATTCCGCATTCTATCATGCAAATGCATTATATTCTACCTAAAAATTAATGAATTCAGCCAATTTTAGAAAATTAGTAATTGGTAATACAGATTTTTAAATGTAATTATAGATGATACAATGCCATAAGCATACTTAAAGTGTTTTGCAGAATGCTGAAATAAAATTTTATTTAAGTTTCTAAAGCAAACTTAGTTACACCGGTGGGCCAAAATTCAAAATTTGGTCCTTTTCTATGGGCCGATTTCTGTCAACGTTTATTAAAAAAATATTGGTTGTAAATGTTATCTAACAAATTATTATTATAGAAATACAACTTTTCTTTTTCACAGTGTATTTTATGAATTTTATAGAACATACCATAACATATAAATATTATAAATATTTTTTTGATGTTACACTCTACTCAACTATTTCATTGACTATTTCTTAGAGATGCATTTTTTCATAGTCCAACTTGTCAGTAAAATAAAATAAAAAAACTCTGAACAGATTTAAAAACGACTACTGTCGAGAAAAGACTGCACTAAAGAGACACAAAGAGAAACGATAAAACTATTTTACATTTAATATAATATACTTCGGGCCAGATAAAATGTTAATGAGGGCCAGATTTGGCCCACGGGCCTTGAGTTTGACATGTGCACTCAAAAGTTTTATCTCTAATTTCAGAAAATGTATTCAGGCATAAATATAATTTAAATAAAAATAAAGCAAACACTTTTAATAAACTATATTTGTGTTTTTTTGTTCAAAGGTTTAAAATTAAGGTTCAGTTTTTGTCACTAATACGTCTAACTTTGTTTTCAGTTTTTCCCCTATGGCGATGCCTCCAAGTTCGCTCAGCACGCATTTCGAACGTTCGACAAGAACGGCGACGGGACCATTGACTTCAGGGAGTTCATCTGCGCCCTGTCCATCACCTCCAGGGGCAGCTTCGAGCAGAAACTCAACTGGGCCTTCAACATGTACGATCTGGATGGAGATGGGAAAATCACACGCGTGGAGATGCTGGAGATCATTGAGGTAGGTGTGTGTTCATTCGCAAAGAAACGCGCTTCAAACGTTTTAACAGATGCACCTGAAAGTAGCTGCCTTTACTTGTGCTGCAGGCCATCTACAAGATGGTCGGCACTGTGATCATGATGCGCATGAACGAGGACGGGCTGACCCCTCAGCAGCGCGTCGATAAGATCTTCTCCAAGATGGACAAGGACCACAACGACGAAATCACCCTTGAGGAGTTTAAAGAGGCCGCCAAGTCTGACCCTTCCATTGTCTTACTGCTGCAGTGTGACATGCAGAAGTAGGGTGGGGGGGAGAGGGGGAACGTGGGAGGTGGGGAACCAGGGGCGGGGTAGGAGAGCTGAACTGAAACTAGGAAAGGGAGGAGGCTGAGGGAACAGCAAAGTGTGATAAGAAAGGGAGGACTGCAGCTAGTTGGAGGAGGAGAGATGCACTGATGAATAGAAATAAGCTAGGTTTGAAATGCTTGATGGATTCCCTTTTTTTGTTGTTTTTTATAAGCCATCCAACTCAATGGCTGCTTTAACTGGATGGTCTGTAAAAAGTGTCCGACCCAGATCACAGGAATGTACGATTTAAGGGCTGCAAGGTGACAAAAGTGTAAAAATTAGCTGTTTTACTGCAATAACCACTCATTTCCTAAAGTAATTAGGGGTGCATCAATTGCTGTTTTCTGGACAATCACTAATTACCAATCTTTAAAAAGTCTGATCTGCCAATTTTGATTTTGGCCAATATCGATTTTTTTAATAACTGACACTGTCGGGTGTTATAAGGTCACAATGCACCTTTAACTTTCCAAACTTATTTTATTGAAAAACCCTGAACAAAAACCTTGAAACAATACAAACTTGTTTTAACTGGACGTTAAGTAGTGCTCACAGCAGAACAACAGGGGACAGTGGCTGATTTTCAGACCTCTGCTGGAAGTAGACGGGCAGCAGATCTTTTCCACCAATCTTATCTATCGGCCGATCTCTCAAAATTAAGGAAATTGGTGCAGATAAATCGCTTGGCCTATTTATTGTGCGTCCCTAATAGGATGTCAGAGAATTCTACTTCCAGTACAACTACTATTTAAAAAGAGGAATGACATTAAACAAACTAAAGGCCACTTGTTTGGCCTTTATGGCTCATCAAGATTATCAGCAAATACACTGTTACAGAGAGGCCACGTAAGCCTTACCCTACATGGGCCGTAGGCCGCCAGTGTAGGCTGCATAAATGGCAGTGAAATGAGACGGTCTAGTCCACGGATGACGTATGTTTGCATGATCATGCATTGCCCCATTACCATGATGTTGTGTCACATGCCTTCTGTTGTCTTTTGATGGTATAACTTCACAAATTTCAATATTATAAAAAAAAATGTTAGACAGGTTTAGCTCCAATATCAGTGCTTGTAATTGCATTTTACTCAAAATGGGAAAAATGGTAAATGGCCTGAACTTATATAGGGCTTTATCAAGTCTCTACAGTCTCCAAAGCTCTTTACACTTCAATCATTCATCCATTCACACACTGATGGTGGTAAGCTACATAGTAGCCACAGCTGCTATGCACCGGTGCCATCAAAACCTCTGACCACCTCCAGACTTTATATATAAACCAAAACAAACTCTGCCGTCTCGGTTTTTCTGTTTAGTTTGCTGGCGGCGCAATAAATCCTGGAATATCGTCGTCCGTGAAGAATACTCAGGTGTAGCCTACATTTTTGGAATTTTGTTGGCCGCATGAGTAGGCGCCTGCGATGTAGTGACGTAAGTGGCTAACAAATGTGCCCTACGTTGGCTGCAACCTCTGAATTAAGACACAACCAATATTATTAACTATTTTATGTATGTTTGGTCAGTTGGAACCTAGCTAGATCAAACAGTCGCTCCTCTCTGACTAGATTCATTGACTCCTTCCAGACAAATTCCCAAGCAGAAGCTTTCTGTGGTAGATCACGGCTCATGTCCACAGGCTTTACCCTCCAAGCACCAAGCAGGCAGTTGACATAAAGTCTCAGGCGGCTGGCTTCTTCCAGCGGCATGGTGAGGCATACTGATGTGCAGCCGGTGACTTCTAGCTGTGCCTAAAGCTGGGATAACAGAATCAATATTCAGTCAAAATGACTGAATAACAAAGGACGTATAATCAGGTAAAAGTCTTTATTTCATAATGCAGGTGATCGTGCTCCCCTCTTAGCTCGATTTTTGACTCGTGACAACTGACAGCTTCTGAAGCTTGGAAGCTGTTTTACATAATTACACCTTAGTACCAAAGGGCCTAAAGAGAAGTGATTATTCTTTCTCCACCTCATGCCTAATGAATTGCTTTCTTAAAGGTAGAAACTTGCACTTGTCAAGCATGTTAAAAAGTTTTCTGCTTCTGAGTATTTGAAAGAGTACGACAAAATTGAAAGAAAGATTTAAGCCCAGAATCTACATAAATACCAGTCTATTAGTGGTACGTCCTAAACCTACCAGAAAGTCCACCATCTTAGATCAAATTTATTGTTATTTATTATTTTAACTAACTCGTCACACATTTTAAGAAACTTCTAAAGATTTTTAAGATTTTACTCCTAAGACATGACTGAATAAAAGTTATGAAACCCTTTAGATTTAATTACAGAATGTGGGCGTGGTTAAACCTTAAAATTTGACATAAATTGTTACAAATTCAAATTAAATCTCAAACTACATGGGCATGACACAATAGCTCAACAACATCTAGAAAACCAAAGAAAATTAGACACCACCCACTGCCTTTATTTAGGTTTGTACACACGTAACTTTTCAAGACTTCCAGAAAGCCTCTGAAGTCATAGTTTAAATCCAAACCATTTTGGATTAAACGGCCACTTTGTAAAGTCGATGCACATTATATTTAACCTATTACTCCCTAAAAGTTGAAAGTCATTCAGTTTAATCTTCAGACATCTGGAAGGTTATCAAAAGTTCAAGTCTCCGTCAAGTTATGTTGCCCTGGCTTGACCTCACATTTTGATCACATTTGAAATGTATTGCCTTAAATACAATATTCTGTATTAACTTCTCACCAAATGTTAGCCACTAAACAGGAAGTGTCTCTAAATACCTAAAGCACTTTTCAATTGGACCCAAATTACTCATGTTTAATATGTGTCTTAACATGAATGTTCCTGCATGACAGAATAAGGACTCCTGAATACCATCATCTAGTGTCTACAAACACATCCCACTAAGAATAATGTGCGAAATTATATAAAAGCAGGTCCTAAAAATTATTTAAAAAAATATTTAACTGCCTATCTTGCTAAACAGGATTGCTGGTAGTCTCCCGATCAACACTTGGCTGTTTAATATACAATACCTTGTTCACACCAATCCTTGACCACCTAACAGGAAGTGGCTCTACCTCAAGTTGTCGTCTAACCTGACCCAAATTCATCACGCTTGATGTGTCTTGACCTGAACGCACTTCTGCGTCATAAGCATTTTGCATAGACATGTTCCACGTGAGTCCTGATGTAAAGGCATGGAGACAACAATACCCAATGGTTCTTTATTGTAACACAGATCAGAGCACAGCTGAGGTAAAAGGGCCATTCATTTCTGCATGAAGCTTTAATTAGACTTTATTTCTCATCTTTTAGACTTTTAGTAATTGTAGTAAAAAAATACATTACATGTGATGCATTTTTACCCATTCCTTTCCCATCTAGAATTGTCATTAGTTTGGTTTTGTGTATTTATGTCCAAATTTTACCAACGGAAGATCTATGTTTTGACAATGTATCACTGTAAAAAGAACTTCAACCTAAAACCTGGTTTTCTTTTGTAAAAAGCTTTTATTTGAGCAAGAGGACAAGCCACCAAAACATCCTGGAAGCTGGATAATCACGGCAGTAATTGCAGCTCTTATTACAGAATGATATTTCTAAGAAAGGCCAAACCTGCCTCCACAATTCACTGTTTCACATGAAATAGCCGTCTCCTCTCTTCTCCCTCCATTCCGCCGCCACCCCCTTTTTTTGTTTTCTTCCTCCCTAAATGTCAGACAGGAAGCGCTTTGATAATATGCAGAGGGAGAGGAACTTTGCTGAACTCAGCTCAGATCTAAAATCGATGAGAAATGGAGCAAAAGGCTAAAGAGGAAGCTCAGGTGGTGTGTGAGGCTTAATGACAGCAGTAAAGGTGTAATTACACCTGTGCATTAACATCAGGTTTGAATTAAAGATTTTTTTAAGTTCCTAGCAGTAAGGAACAATGTTGGAAAGATTGTCAAGACGACAGCAGCCAAAGAATTTGAGAGACCAAACAGAACATTTAGCTTCATATCAATAGATGCAACAAAACATGGTGATTTATTACAGGATTTATTACTTGGAAATTAACTGAAAAAATTAGTAAGGCTTTTACAATCTGTGGACTATACTACCCTGACCAACTTAGTGTAAAATCTAGAATGTACTTTATGAACTATCTGTTTTAAAAACGCACATGGAAAATAGAAGGGAACCGATGGCTAACCCCTGTGGTATCCCAAAATCTCAACTGACCTGCTGAGTAGAGGCAGGGTTGTTTAGAATTACAAAATAATTCAGTTTTTAAAATATGACCCAAAAAATAAACAAAATAAATTAAGAACCACATTGTTAATTTTGACTCAGGTGTTGATATGAAGCAGGAAGATGCTGCACTGGTGTCATCTTCCTCTCTGAATGAGCGTTATGTTACGTGATAATTAACTCCTGGCTTTCATGAAACATTTACCGTGTTGTTCAGACAATTTTTTTTATCTTATAGTCCAATTCTTCAAACATTATAAGTTACTGATAGTAACTAAATGGTAAATGGACTGTACTTATAAAGCGCCTTTCTACCCAACCAGGGTACTCAAAGCACTTTACACTACAATCTGTGTCCTCATTTACCCATTCTACCAGATCTCCTATAAAACTAACATGAACAATCATCTATGGAGACTAATCAGTGCCAATCACATTCATACACTGATGGGACACATCAGAGGCATTAGGGGTAAAGTATCTTGCCCAAGGACACAACAACTGGACAGCTGGACGGGGGATCGAACCGACGACTCCCCTAACCACTCTGCCAGAGCCGCTATTCCGACTGAAACTGGTAAATTTCTAAAGAAATCTAGGTGGATTTTTTTTGCCCAAAATTTCAGCAGACATCTGCTTTCTTTTAAAATCCCAAACGTAGTGTTTGTCTAGTCTAACAAATTGTTGATGTTTTTACCTATTAACTGGTAAGAAATATTTTTTACAAGAACCAAAAGGACAAACAATTACATAAAAAATTCAAGTTGCTGTCAGTGGTGTGTTTAGCTCACCATGATAACCACACTGTCTGTCATTAAGATTCAAACAGTCGCTGTACAAATATTAAAGGTCTTAAAGATTTGAAACATCAAGTGGCAGGAGCATTTTTATAAAGGTTTTTGTCACATTTGATACACATAAAATTTTGCAAATCAGAAACTTGTGATTGTGTAAAAACTATCAAAGATATCAAAATGTAAGGTCAGGCATGTGAATTCTAACTTACATAGACTTAAACTTTGGGTAATTGTTTGTTTGTTTATTTATACAGAGACAATGTACAACATTTCATTAACCTTTTACTAGGAGAAATGCATGGTACCAGGTTATAGCAAATGATGCTAATTTCCACCTGCAGTCCCTGGACTTGAATGTCTTGTTTTCCCGTAATCCCAATGCAGAAATTCTATTTTGTCCGTAACAGCCAACATACTAAAAGTCCTAGCACGCAACATTTTGATATTTGCACATTAATGCTTATGCATTGGCACCCCAACAATATCATAGTCTGACTTTTCATTTGACTCTTTTAGAGATGATAGATTTTAAACAATATTGATGCTTGAGCCAGACTTCGACTAAACTAATTATAAAATACCAGCCTCCTTTAGACTTTTTTCTTTTAGGGAAAACAACTGTTTGTTTTTCGAGTTTATGAAAAGCAGAAACAAGAAAGCACCTTCCAGTTTAGCAATTCCATCCTGCTTTAGGAAATAAACATTACTTAAGCAGACTGTCGTACTTCATTTGTAAATCATTTGTCATTTTTGCACACTTCTTTTGAGTTAACATTGCTTCTCTCCTCCTCCACTAAACAGACTCTCTCCCTAAGAATTGAGACAGCGCCTCCTGTTAATGTAATAAACCTACATGTACATTACAATACGACTTTAATCGTATTTATGAATATAAACAATACGATGTAAATGTTTTACTAGTGTGTGTGAGAATGTGTGACTGTGAGTAGTGGTGAAAGCTTAGCGTGTGTGGCCTTGGTGAGGTTGTTCTGTGTTTTGTATTTGTATCATTTGTGTAACAAGAGACGCCTGGCCTCAGTTTAGCTTGACTTTGTAAAAAACGTGTGTAAATCTTCTTTTTGAAGCACTGAGTATTATTACCCTCTGTTTGCTTCGGTGATGTACCTTATGTACTGTCTTCGACACGGAACGAGTTGTTTAGTTTGCTTACTGTCACAGTTCCACGAGTAATACTTGTATGTGGAGGTTTGAGCTGACAGGTCATTATCCAGCCTGAGATGTGAGAGGAGAGCCGTCCTGTGTTACACTGTCACCCAGTGGATAGGAATAATATCACACCTGCAAACTACTAAACTGCTGTCGCATAAAGAACAGGCCTGCAGATCAAAGTCAAACAGTACAGACTCTTTTTTTTATCATTTTCCTTTCTTGTTTTAATCCAAACAATCTGACAATAGTGTAGAAATTTTACTTTTTATTCCCTTTGTTGATTCCCAAGAGGCGCAAAAGCAGACTTCCACTTTTGAAACAAGAAAAAAATAATCTAATTAAGGTTCAAACCCAGAGATAAATTTGGCAAATTTTAGAATTTTTTGGCTGTCTAAGTTAAAATCTTTTTGAGAGTAATTACAAAGCTTGATGGGCGGTCTGTGGTCTTTCAGGGCTACAGGTTCACCAACAGCCAGTTTGGTGTCATCAAAACCTTTGTCCCAGCCATGAGCACATCCACATCTGTCTGTTTTTCTTTATCTCTTTTTACAATCCAAAGATAACAATCAGAAAATCAACACCAACGCTTAATGTCTGTTTTTTTTCTTTTTTGGACTAAGACCTCTGTCACAAATGTGTAACACAGCCTGTTCTCCTGTGTCAAGAGGTCATACAGTTTCAAATTAAAGTTTCACTTTGTACTTCCTCCAATTTGGACTTTTTTGCTGCTTTGGTCATCACTTACTCTTTTTTTTGTGAGTACGAGAAAAAAAATTGACTGCCATTGGTTTCTCTTACTCCAAACCCACTTTAGCTGTTGTCACAATGGAGATGATTTAATCTACCAGAGTATACTTTTGAAATAAAAGCATATATGTGCATATGGGAAATTCCCTGTCACACTGTAAGGTTTTAGACAATTCTTTTGTCCAACAAGCTGACTTACACTGAAGATAGAATAAAAAAAATCTACTGTAAGCCTCCTTTGGATGTATACATACTGTAATACTAAAATTAAATGATACCCTATGACTAACCTATCCATAACTTGTCCCTAGCTCATGTATAACGTATACAAGTGTATGACAACATTTTGACTAATGCCGAATAAGAACAAGCGTTGCTGTCACACTGTGACATATAGCAACTGTGTATGAAAAAAAAAAAGTTGGTGTAGCTGTACATTTTGACTAAGTTACCAGCATGATGTATGTCATACGCCAATGCCATCCACATTCCTGCACAAAATTTTCAAAGTATGCCAACATATTTTCTGATAAGGTAGGCGTAAGTAACCCATGTTACATGTAAGTTATTCATAAGTTGACATATGTTGGAAATTGGCTGGACAGTTTTGAAAATTTTGTGCATGTACAAAATGAACTGAAAACGGCATATGGCAGCTTATATAAGCATGCACTGCATACATTGTTTTATCTTTTTCATACGTTAGCATACGCTGATGCTATCAGTCACACTTTGTTAAAAAATGGCTACCACTAAGTATGCTGTAGTTTTGCTGCAGTACAAATTAACCATCACTCTTTGGCCCGTCTTTTGAAATACTCAACAGCAGTACAATAATATCAGATGGATTTTGACTTTGTAGACACTAATTATAAGAAGTTGCTCAGATTAGATCTGCTCCATCGTTTGGACAATGGTTTGACTCTAATTTACGAGAAAATATCCCCAAAACCCAGATAAACTCAAGTTAGAGCCTTGCAACAATTATAGGCTTAGGCATTTGTTCTTGCATTTATTAGACCCCCATGTGTTCGGCCCCCCCGTTTAGACTCAGTGCATTATTCGTCACAGCCTTGGGTAATCCTCTTTGCCTGTATGAAGTAAATCGGTGTGATTGGAACAGATTGACTCACAAAGTGGCTTCACAATGTTTCCATCTTCGCTCTGCTCTGCTGATTAGACACTGTCCATCGTAATTAACGCCTCTTGAGAGTTAGCGGGACCCTTCAGGCCCCCCCCCCCCCCTCTCCTCCACACACACTCTTTACCCCTGCAGACGCAAACGATGTTTGTTTTCGTTCCGAATGAAATATGACACAGAGAGAAGCCAGAGCAGGATTTTATGTGCCAAAGATGAGCTTGTTAGGAAATCCATGAAGTATTAAGATGGAATAGATCAAACGATGCTGAACACATGTGCTGCAGTTCATCAGCTTTCAGCTGGTCAGCACGCTCTTTCCCTGAGCTGCTGGACGTGAATATGAATAAAAACCATAGACATGTGCCTCTTCTTCTCGAAAAGGTGAACATTTGTGCTCTGCTGTGCAATAAGAATCTGTTACGCTTTCTCTATGATGTTCATGTAAACGTCTTATTTGTCCTGCTGGATTATTTTTGTGTTACTTTTTACTTTTCTTTTCAGTATTTCTAGAACAAAAGGCATTGTAATTATTTTTGTTACATAGAATAAATCATAAATGTCAAGAGAGACGAGTTCTTGTTGGTGCGTTTCCTCTAAAAACCTGTTCTCACACACGCACACACACACAGCAGCAGCGGCCAAGAGGATGAGTCATCATCTAGTGACGATGCCACTCTGCTGCAGTGATGTCACCAATCATGCTGTTGTCGTGGCAACTGTGCTGCGGGCTCCGAAAGCCTTTTTTTCTGTGAGCGACACGTAAACACGTCGGGATGAGGACGCGTGTGGAGACCTGTCGGGTCTGTGGACTCTCAGTCTCTCAGCCCCACGCTGACGGGGAAATCAGAAAACAGCTGAAAAATTACAACAGAGTAATTTAGAAAAGTGCAAAAGCAACTGAAGCATAACATTTTAGTAGTGCCACCGTGTTAACACTCACTGCAGATTAAAAAATAAGCCTCAGACTTACAGTAACTGTTGTATTTCAGGCAAAAAGAACCTTCACTTCAGTTTGTGGAGCAAATTCTTGAGCTTAGATACAAAAAAATGTACACAGCTCTACTATGTGACATCATCATATGTTGAACATTTTAGCAATGAACTGTCAAATATCCACCTTTCATGCCAGACTGTAAAACTTCAATCATCCTGAGCTGAGAGAAGATGGAGTGAAAAACTCATGCAGGAGATGTGATGATGTAATAGTGCTGGGATCTTTTAGTCCTTTGACTTTGTGCTAGTTATGACTCTCAGCCAATGTCAAACAAAACTTTAGCTCAATATCTGTAAAACAGACAAACTTATAACCATTTTTTGTTACTGAGGAGAGATTATGGCCCTTTTCTACCAGCGCCTCTACAGCACGGTTCGGGTAGTTTTCTAGTATGCTTCAGTAACAGCTCTAGTGGGTGGTTTCATCATAGAATTTCATGGTCCCAGAGTTTGAAAACTGACACCACACACCTTACTACCAGGTGGTGGTTATGCTCCAATAAGCTATTTGCCACATTAAACACAGTAGAAGAAGAAAACCCCGAAAAGATACACAGCACAACAACGGAGGACATGGTAGTGATGTTATTGGAAATGATGGATCAGGTTGTTGTGAGAGTAGCTCTTGTGACTCCGCCCCCTAACCAATCTTTGATTGACAGTCTGCTGATGTCACATTTTCAGAACCACAGCAAAGTTCTGAAAGAGGGGCTGTTTCCATGAATCCTTGCTATAGAAACCTTGGAACCATGGAGAGCCAAGTTGAACCATTCTGTAGAGGCGCTAGTGGAAAAGTGATGTTGGTTGCATCAACAATCTAGATTTGGGTCGCCCCCAATGAAAAATGAGTTTTAGCCACACAGAAAGTGAGTTCTTTCATTGTTTCCTTCAAATCTGTCCAGTGGATCACAAGATAATTTGCTAACAGAGTTGATTCAGGTAAGGATTAGAGTTCAGAATATGTGTTGTGAATGACCCTAAGTTACCACCTGAACAAATTTCAGTTTAATATCTGTCAAACTGGACCGAGTTGCAGCCATTTTTTATTTGACCAAATTCTACCATTTTATTGATCCATAAAGGAAATTACAGTTTGGAACAACCCATTCATGAGAGAAACAAAAACAAAGGAAACACATTCACTGAGCGTACAACTTCTCTCAGACCTTTTCCATCCTTCCAGCGAGCTCACAGCTGGCCTGCAAGCCTGGGCAAGGATCGCCTCCAGCTTGTGATTCTGCTCCAAAAGTGTGTGAGTCTGAGTGTTGACAGCTCAGCATAAATTTGGATCAATAGCGTTGAGAGACCAGCTGACCAGATCCATCCTTCCTCATTTGGAAGATATGCAAGACAGGCTCTGAAAGCAGCAAAGCAGGGTAAACAAGGGAAGTTTTAAAAGAGGGGGAATTAATTCGCCTTTGCAGAGAACAGGGGAAAAAAAAACGTATTATTTAGCATATGAATTTTATAAACATGTTTTATTATAATCCCACAAAAAACAACAACAAAAAAAAAAACATGAACTGTTATGACCTCTCTTGGGCTTTATTAAATAACATTTTATTTTATTATAAAATAAAATGTAAAAATAATGATTGAAAATTTGATTCAATTTTAAAATGGTTTAAAAGATTTATTAGATTTATTATTTTTACAGCTTCAGCTTTTTGATTTTAACACTTTAAATGAATGAATCCGGTGGATAAGAGTCTGAATGAAACTAGACTCACAGCTGATGTGCTTTTCTTTAACTCACTCTTTGCGTTCATCATTAAAGAGACAACCAGTTCACAACCATCACCACCACCTCTAGCCACAGCTCCCTCCACACCTCCGTTTGACTTACCAATCCCTCCTTTTTTCTTTTTTCCATTGCCCATCCCCCCCCCCCCCCCATCACAGATCAATAAGAATCTATTCTGAGCCTAACAGCATCAGGCTGCAGCTCAGTGGAAAACCAAACACCACAAAAAGCACAGCGACAACAAGCAGCAAAGAAACCACAGCGCAGGAGCAAAGGTCACAGCAAAGTGGTTCTTTATCAACCAGGACGTGAGGATTTATTTGGTCTGATTGATTTGACCTCTTTAACGAGTCTTGAAGACCTGCTCCCTGTATGAGAACAGAAACATCTTCAAGTACTTAAAAAGTGAGTCCAGTTGCTTTAAATTCAACTAAAAACATCAGCAGTGAGGTGCAGTTCACACAGCTGCCACAGGGTGGAGCTGCAGGCACACCTCCACTCCTGTCCTGCTGCCTCTATCATCAGTGCCATTTTAATCAGAAAGCTTTTACAGCATTGTAAAGGTTAGCTTCCTTCTGGCAATCATAGTTTCACGTTACAGAAGAGGAAAAAAAGCTAAAAACTTTGTATTTATAGTTTGTGCTCAAACACTAACCTACACTTTTAATGCCACAACTATGAACATTTCATCATAAAAGTACTTAAAAGTCATTGAAGATATTTTTCACAAAGCAAAAAATAAAACCAAAAGAATAAAGGCAATGGTTAGCCTATTATATTATCAATAATAAAGCACAACATTTGTGGCCCTTATTTGAAGGTGCAATCCCTAAAATGATTTATTATTTAACTAATCACAACCTACTTGATCATTGAATAAAATGTGACAAGCTCAGCTCTCAAATGAACAAACTGCCGTTCTAACGTCACATAAATTAGAGTGGAGAGTAGTGAAATGGTTTATCTGCGAACAATTTTTTTCCTAAATTGCCACCATTTTCATGAAACAAAAGCCAAATTATATAACTTAAATTATGAATTGTATTACTTCAGTAAATATTTCTGGTTTTGCTGTAGAACAAATGGGTTTCTCTCAAAATGCTACAGAGTGGTGCCAGCTCTCGTGTTAAATCTCTCTCACTCTGCTCTTCAAAACCAAAACAAAGAGTATTTTAAACTCCTCATATCTCTGACATAAAGCAAAAGTTTGAAAATGTACATGAATAAGAACCAATCCCTGTTCTAAGGTTACGATCACACTGCAGTTCTTAATGCTTGATTCTGATTTTTGAAAAAAAAAGGCATATTTTGGCGTGAACATTATATTTAATAAAATAAAAAAATATATATTAAAAATATATATTTAAATTAGACTTCCATCAGCCTCCAGTGTGAACTCTCCATAGCCCTGAGGCATGAGCAGAAGATGACGTCACTTTCAGCTCATTGTTTACTCAAGTAGCTAAACATGGATGCTACTTGTTAGCATGTGGATTCTGATGTTGTGCAATCAGAGCCGATTAAATAATTATCTGACATGTTTGTTTAGTTCAGAGTTTATATCTGAGCCTGCCTCTGAGTGGATGCTCTGGTACAGCGTGTAATTTTGGAACAAAATGAGGTGTTGAAAGTAAATCAGTCAACTTTAGAACTGATACAGTCTGACAGCATTACGAGGATTCCAGTCATCCAGGACATGGAAAATGAAAAGAACAAAGACAAAGCAACTGGACTTCTGTTCTGTGGCTGAAGACGTGGATCTACAAGATTTAAACAGCATGACTCCAGGTTAGTGTCATTATTATATGGATCAATGGGCTCACCCCTACCTGACTGATGTCAAAGTCAGATAAAATGTGACATCGTTCAGACTGCAGTCGCTTTGAAAAACATCAGATATCTACCTGATTCATACCACATATTGAAAAGACTGAAATGTGGTGCATGAATAGTAAACTCAAATCTTAATTTAAATCAGATGCCAGGTGGCAAGACCTTTCAGTTTCTCCAGGAATTATTCTTGTTGGTTTTACTCTGCAGAAATTTCACTTTGATGTTGAAAAAGTTTTTTTTAAGTAGTTGTTTATAAGTTCATTTTATATGGAGCAGGACTGATTTTTAACAGCAATTAAACATAACAATATATACTTTTTATAAACACTGTTAACACTTGCCAGCTTTTTAAATATAAACACAGGGAAACAAATAATTAATTATTTACAAAAACCATTTAGCTTTTTTATGGAAAAAAAAAGCCCAGATTGAGCCTTAAAAATGTTTTCAGTATTTTCTTCTATCAGCTTCAGTCTGTGTGTCTGTGTGTGTGTGTGTGTGTGTGTGTGTGTGTGTGTGTGTGTGTGTGTGTGTGTGTGTGTGTACATTTTTGCTACATCGTGGGGACTGAATGGGTACAGATGCTAATTTGGGGTTTGTGGGGGTTAAAACTTAGTTGTGAATTGAGTTCAGGTTAGTTTTAATGGTCAGGGTTAGGCTATAAAATTACCAGAAAATGAATGGAAGTCAATCCACAGTCCCCACAGGGATATAAAAACAAACCTGTCTGTGTCTGTGTGTGAGGGGGTGGATGCACCATCCCTCAGTTGATCATTAACTAAACGTCAACTTTTTAAAGTTCTTGAAAAATCCCTTGTTTAAGCGAACTCAGTGTTGTTTGAATTACATCAAATCATTATTATTTATTTTTTTTGCATTTTTCATGAACGTAACAAAAATAATCGATAAATTCAAAGTCAACATTAAAATATAAAATTAAACAGATACTAGATCTAACTGATCAGGAATGATTTTATAAAAAAAAACAGAGAAATGTATTAAAGATGAGTCTAACCACTGACATGTTTCAATGTTAGAAACTTCGCTGTCATCAGAGTGAATGGAAAAAGACACTAATGACTCTTTTAAAAAGCGTACATCCATTATCTGCTACCTTTAGGCAAATTCAGTCCCAGCCTCCAGTCCACTCTCTTTCACACTCACTCACTATGGCAGGCCATTTTAACATAAAAATGGCTTTACCACACTTACATCTCAGATATCTGACAATGGTTTATGGCTCGTCATTTTAGTTATTTAAAATATCTCTCATTACATTTTGACTCATATAAATGACTTCAGATTTAGCATTAATCTCTATGGAGGCTCTGATTTAAGATATCAAAAAGAGTTTTGGCCAGTCATAAATAGAATTTGACATACCTCCAAGTTAGTTTTAGCTATAGCCATTATTCAAGATTATTATTGATTATAGATTATCATTTCAAGATATCTTGCTTTTTCTTCTGACTAATTACAATTAAAAATATCTTAAATGACATCATTATTCAAGTTTTATTAAATGTATTTTTAGATATTATATATATAAAGGTTTGATTTGTGTAAATTAAATTTTGGATATCTTAAAAGTAACTAATGACTAAATTACAGATATCTATAACTATAATTTTGATTAGTGAAATTTTATTTTACAATATCTCCAAATTAATAGGATACTAAGTATTTATTTCATCTAGGCCGCTTTTCCATTTTAAATATCTTGAATTAACATCTTGACTAATTATTATTCAATATATCTTGAAATGTCACAGATTTATGTAGCATTTTTAGCCTTAAACTATTAGCCTTACCTGAATATTTGCTGTTCAGTGTTGTGCAGTGTCAGAGGCCAGTCCACCTCAAAATCTTGTTTTTTACATGATTTTTAGCTGCAGCTTCACACAAATTAAAAAAAAAAAAAAACGGACTTATTATCTGTCATTGTAGGCACCCACATTTCTGCAGGGAGCTTTTTGGACAGCTCAGTGGCAGCAGAGGGGGTTTGGGTCCAGTTTTATATTTCAGATATGTAAAAATGTAATTTTGACTAATTATATTTGAGATGTCTTGAATTTTAATTACATATATGTGAATCTGGTGACATCATGTGAGATATCTTGAATTACATTTTGACTTAAAAAAAATTTGTCTTGAACTGTTCCTCTGACTTGTCAGAATGTTAATGCAGACATTTATTCTTCTTAAATTACCATTCAGGATAGTGAAAATGTAGTTGTTTCTAGTTAAAACTTATTTTTAGATAACTAGAATGTAGTTATAGAAAGTCGGACAAAGTCAATTTTATGCTAAAATGGCATGCCATACTTTTACAGAAATCAGAACAGCTTTATTTTGGATAAAACCTACAGTAATTATACATTTATTATATTTATTTCACCTGGAAAGCATATTTTATTTTTACTGAGTTTCAGAAAGTTTAACCTAAACTCAATTTTTCTTATTGTATTTATTCATTTCATTAAAAAAACAAAAAAAAAAACAAAAACAAAACATTACATAAAACAAAACAATATAAATCAAGTCAAATGAAAGGCAGCAGAAAAGCAGTTTCTAAGAGAAAAATATGTAAAAATAGGAAAAGTAGGATGTTAACTGTAAAAAAGCTATAAGTTATTATTATTATTATTATTATTATTATTATTATTATTATTATTATTATTATTATTATTATTACTATAATAATAATATTATTTTGTATTTTCCTTGGAAAAAAAGGATAAAAAAGAAAGAAAATTATTTGTCTGTGGGTTTAATGGCTCATCATTGGGGCTATTTTTACTGATTGCCTGAACTTCCCATGAGCCTCTCTGGTAAACTGCACTGTCAACACAGGGGGGCGACGGAGGCGGAGTCAAGCTGGAAAAGGAAGCAGGGTTGTGATTGGTCCAGGCTGGGAGGGTCAAGGGGAGGGGGGCGGGGCATAGATCTGAAAGGGTGATTGAATGGAACAGAGAGTTACAAGATGGGAAGAGGGGGGGGGGGCACTGAGAGGGGGGAAAACGAGAGGGACAGATGGAGCGCTGCACAGCCTAAAACATTTACACAGGACAAACTGTGACTGTGTGTGTGTGTGTTTGTGTGTGTGTGTGTGTGCAGGAGGAACTCTGTGTGGGATAATAATCATGAAGCAGTGAGCGTCCCTCCTGCCCTCTGGACTGGATGCTGAGAGCAGTAATCCCAGCGACAGGGGGAACGCCGTGCTCAGAGCGGTCAGCACGAGGAAGAGGAGGAAACTCGTGCTCTTTCAGAGCAGGTGCAGGCCGGTCGCTTTAAGGAGCTGACAATCTGTGAACATGCCCGCTCTGTCCTGATAAATGTTACAGCCAGTATCAGGACATTTTGTTTCTTTTTTTTTTTTTGGTTTTTTAAGGTTGACCTTTTTTTTCCCCTCCTAAAAGGAGCTCACAGTGTCTCTATCTGAGGTTAGAGGGGTCTCGGTAGCTCAGGAAGCCCACGCAGACGGACTCTATGGTGAAGATGAGTCTGGACCCTGTGCAGGTGATGAGCGGAAAGGTCAAGGAGCTTCAAGTTTCGCCGTCATACAACGGCAACGCCAGGGGATCATGGGAAGAGAAGGAAGAGTTCGAGCAGAATCAGCTGAGCCCCGCTGCCAAGCCGAAGCCAGTAAGTCTCAGAGACCCCCGAGAACTGAGCCGACGTCTGTGTGTGGCTTTCATCTGGACTCAGTCTCAACTTTAGCCCAAACTTCCCTCTGTGCTTTCCTGAGGCAGCCCTCTACAGATAGTTTACTGAAAATTTATATTCATACTCATTTCTGTTGAAATTATTATTCTCGTTGGATTATGTCCAATTTAATAATATATCATTTGTTTAAGTTACATAACATTATAATAGCATGCATGCAGTTTGATGCATTAATCATTTTGCATAAAGCAACCACTCAAAAAGCACATCTTATGACCTCTCAACAACTCTCCTCTTAATGTGTCCTTTTATACAAGAGATGGTACAAATCTTGTAAACTTTTATTTTTTCACAATCTAACGGTAAATATATCAAAAATGTAAACTCAGAATATGAACCCTTTTGGAGTAAAAATAAAAAACAAGGTAATTCATGGCAGCAACACATCTCAGAGTTGTTTCTGACGGTGAAGCATCTTGTCCTCTACAGTCTTTGTCTGTGAAAGGCTGAAAACTGAGGCGACCAGTTAATGGAGATTTTGGAGGGAAATTTGTAAATTCCATTTAATTCAGTTTATTTATATAGCGCCAAGCCACAACAACTATTGTCTCAGGTCGTTGTATACACAAAATAAACAAACAATAAATCTAAAGATTTATCCAGAGTATGGACTTTAAATTGATGAGCTACTTGTTTGATTTGTCCAGTTTTTGTCTGATGTTGGGTTCTAGATGTTCAACACTTCTGAGTTTTGATAACTGATTTAGCATCCTCTTGCTGAACTATGTAAGACTAAAAAGCTGTTACCTGGATGTGTGTATATGTTGTTCTAAAACCTGTAGGTTTTTTGCATTGATGGAGCTTTCCCAGATGTATAAGCTAATGTACCTCCATACTATTAGAGAGGCTGGCATTTATGTGCTCTGATGGCTGGATGGTCCCTCTTCCTTTAATAGGTGTGGAAGTAATAATCTGAATATAGATCGTATCAGTAAAAATCGTATTGAATCAATTTTGGGATGATGGAATCGATACATTTGTTTACACTTTATTTGCTCCACTGACTTTATTTTTCATAAATAACGTGTAAAATAAAGTCTGTGGAGTAGCGTCTCCAAGTCATTTGCAGTTAGTCATAAGTCCAAACCTTCTTGCGTGCAATGAAAGTGTTTTTTTTTTGTTGTGTTGATGACATTGTTATAAATATAGAGATATATATTTTTCTTTTTTTAAATTTAATTTAATTATTTTTTTTACATTACTACACATACATTGTTGCTTTTTTTTACAAAAGCCAAAAGTGACGTTTTCCACATATTATTACCATGGTTTTCTAGTGACATAATAGGTCATTACCACTAGAAAACTAACATATGTCATTATCACGAAATAACAAGGAGTGTTTTCTCGAGATCCCCCACCCCTACTCTTCAGTACAGAGGACATGGTGTCCCTGGTTACCAGACAGAATTTCAAATATGACTTGTCTGATCACAGAACAGTTCTACATTTCAGATGTGTAAATCTGGGTACTCAGTTATTAAAAAAAAAAACAAATAAACATAGATCGGGATAATTAGAGAATGTTCCCACACAGGGATGGTTGGTCCTGATTATGTCACAAATCTTCCCCATTTTTTGTTGAACATGCATCTGAAATTCCTGCACAAGTTTCAGATGCATGCTTTGCAGACTGGTGAACATCTTTTCTTCTGAAAGAATCCGTCCCTAAAAGTCTCTTTTTATACCTTTTTATTAGTCGTTCCACTTCCTTTAACAGCGTTTTGTTGCCTCTTCCTGTTCTTTCGAGATGTGTTGTTGCCATCAAACCCTACGAAAAAGTGTACTTTTTAAAAAATTTTAACATTTAATATGTTTACTGTGTACGCTTGTGAATAAAATATGGGTTTGTGAATTCTGCAAATCATTGCATTTGCTTTTAGTTTACATTTGTTTAGGGTTGTAAGTTTTCACTCTTTACGCGATTCCAACAAAAATGCTGAAATACACGTACCATGCCATCAGGTGGTGAAGGCATATTAAAATTCAGAGAAAGAGCATTTTTACTGTAGCTTGGCTGGCTCCAGGTCAGTTAAGCCCCTTTTCCACCAACCCTCTACAGCACGGTTCGACTTGGCTCTCCACAGTTCCAAGGCTTTTCCGCTATAAAGGATTTGTGGAACCAACCCTGTTTTCAGAGCGTACGTCTCTGTGGTTCCAAGTGTACCATGCTGGCCTGAAAATGTTTAATAATACTTTATTCATTCATTTCATTTTTCATTTTTAAAAAACAAAAAACAAACAAAACAATGTGATGTCAGAAGACTGTTATCACTGTCTGGTTAGGGGGTGGAGCCACTGATTGCATCATAAAATCTACTCTCACAGCAACCTGATTGGCCATTTACAATAACAACACTATCATATCCTCCATTGTTGTGTTGAATGTCTTTTTGGTGTCTTCTGGTTCTACTATATTTAATGGTGGCAGACAAATAGCTTAATGGAGCATAACCACCACCAGCTGGTAGTAAGGTGTGTGGTGTCAACTTTACAATTAACCCACCCACTAGAACTGTTACTGAAGTGTAATGGAAAACCAACTGAACCGTGCTGTAGAGGCGCTACTGGAAAAGAGCCCCTCAGCCTAATTGTACCCTTGCCTTTTTTGTCAATATGTACCAGCATTTTTTACTAAATTACACCACTGGTCACTTCCTACCTACCTTTGTCTGCCTCACAAAGGCAGCCAACCCAACGTTGATGAAAAAAAAAATCTCTAAAATTTAAAACTTCCTTTGAGGAATACATATTGTCATCTCCTTCCATGCCAGAGTTTTGGATCATTTCATAAGACATGACTCAGTTGTAACCATTTTGCTAAAAGTGACTTAGGTGTAGCCATTTTTGCGTTGGCTAAAGTCGGTTAGCTCTGGCAGCCGTTTAGAATCAAGCTGGTTCTCGGAAGCTTTTTTTAAATATACATCCAGTGGTTCAAGATATATTTTGCTAACAAAAACACAAGATTGATTCTAGCAGTTAATGTAAATATTTTAAACAAAGAGCTTGCAAGGTGTGTGGCACATGGAGTTGTGAAGAATTTGATGTAGTGTGTCAGTAGTAGTGGGTTAGTGGGTTATGATCCCCACAATAACTCTTCTTCATCTCTCTTTGATAGCGACTAAAAATAATCTAAAGAAACATCAGATTCTTCTCTACAGTCTGTTT
>JAUBOC010000149.1:16681628-16691773 GCA_032275365.1 Anablepsoides cearensis | reverse complement strand
GTGACATGATGTTAGATTCTCTGGTCTGAGGAGTTAGATGGGGGTCTCAATGTAATGTATTTATATTACCAAGACAAGTATCATAGGAGACAATAATTTTCACCAAATTCTGAATGCAAATCAAAAAATCCAGATGGCCACCACAACTAATTTCAAATGTCTATAACTCAGACATTTTTAGAGCTATTGAGCTAAAACTTGGTGTGTTGGTGAGAGTGATCTTTAATAGACTTTGATTGCAAATTAAAAATCCAAGATGGCCACCAAAGCTAAAAAAAAAAGTATAAATCTGATTTTTTTATTTTTTAAATTGTAAGCAGATGTTTAGTGTGTTGGTAGCTGAGGAAAATGCCCGATGGATTCTGAATTTTAAAAATGGCTATAACTCAGCTTTCTTTAAATGTATTGAGCGGAAATTTGGTGTGTTGGGAGCTGCAGTCACCAATATATAGTACAGTCAAATTATGAATTTGAATTGGCAGCAACAAACATGGCAATACCCAATAAAGTTCCTAAAGGAACTTGTCTAGTTGCTCCATGTCGTTACAAACTCGCCTCTAGATGTTGCCCAATATTCATCAATGGATTCTTAAACCCAAAACTGTATAATTCATATAATTCTTCCTTTATATTAACTCAATAGTTTAGAAAAGTTATTGTTTCTTCACACACTGAACATACACCAGAAAATACAGCTGCTTATCGAATATCTTTGCCCATTTTTTTGGGAATCCCCGCCCCACGTGGAGGTGCCACCCCTTATGGCTCCGCCCATGACTCTGCAAATCAAACAGATGAGATGAATGCTTCTTTTCAGTCGTAGAATCAAAACCACAGCTGATAAAACTGAAGCCAAACATCGAATAGAAAATACTCAAATCCACAAATGTTCCTTTCCTGCAGGGTCCCCTGAAGGGTTTCTTGGAGGCACTGGGGAAGCTTCAGAAAAAGTTTTACGCTAAAGGCCAACGCCTGAACTGTCCCATCCGCACCTACCTGGTCACCGCTCGGAGCGCGGCGAGCTCCGGGATTCGAGCGCTCAAAACGCTCCGGGCCTGGGGGCTGGAGATCGACGAGGCGCTGTTCCTGGCAGGCGCACCTAAGGGCCCCATGCTGGAGAAGATCAGGCCGCACATCTACTTTGATGATCAGATGTTTCACGTGGAGGGCGCGGCGGAGATGGGCACCATCGCCGCACATGTTCCCTACGGTGTCGCGCAGAAAAGTAACCAACAGAAAACAAGTGCGGGGAAGTAAACGGCTTTGAATGACAGCGAAGAGGAACTAGAATGAAAAACGAATGAAAAGAAAGCTCAATAAGTGTGAAGAGTTTAACTTATATTGTAAAATGTTTGGATGTGCACAAAGGTCAAGAAGAGGTCTGGAACCTGGGGTGACCTGAATGACAATGTGATTGTCATTTTAGTCGCCCGTCTGCTGATGAGGTTTTGCAAATTCTGCTCCACGTAGGACTTTTATAAGTGCTCAGTTGGTTCAATGGTTTCAATGCTTCGCCCAGATTTATTTTTGTCTTCCTAAAGGAAACTACTTCAGTGCTGCAATGCTGGACGACACTAAATCACTGTCAAGGAAAGCACTTCAGTGAATGTTAAATGATGAGCTACAAGCACAAAACAGATATGTTTAATATAAAAGTGATGTACTGTAGCAAAATAGTTATAAAGTTTCTGTCAGTCATTGTATAGTTTGACGTCACAAAAATGTAAAGATTATAGAGCAATGTGTTGTATACTGAATGTGATTCTTGCTTTAGCTCTAAACAAACAGAAAGCCATAAGTTTAGTTTGTGCCTTAAGAACAACAGTTGCCCTTTAAACCTCTACATACAGCCGTTTTAATGAAATTTATAGAAATAGCCCACAATGATGAAACTGACAAGCTAACGGCTAATCTAAAGCAAGTGGATTAACTCTCTGAGGTCGACGCCCGCTCCTGAGCGGGCAAAGACGTGACGCATTTAAAATACTTATAGCGTCTAAAATTTCACAGTAGTTTATGTGAACGCTATTCTATAAACTTTAAAATGCAAAAAATGTTGCGTTACCAAATTGTTTACCTTGATTTCAACGCATAATTAGCACCAGCATTTGCTAGCCGTAGCACTTTTGGTGCATCTTGGAGTCACTTCCAGCAGGACCTTTTCACTACATAGCACAAAACTGACAAAGGTGTAAACATTTATAAAATAGTGTTTGGGTGAACTTTCATGAAAATTTAAAGATAAGTTATTTTATGATGGCCAAATCCCCTTTGGAAGTATAAATATGGTCTGACAAAGTGCTCCAAGGTGCACCAGATCAATCTCAGGACTCAGTTACTGTAAATCCCATTGGACATAATTTAATTTTTTCAAACCTTGCATTTAAATAGATATAACTTATATTTTACCTTTTAATAACATTTTCACTTAATCCTGCTTTAAAATCTCTGAGCTATCCCTTCAGCTTTCTTGTCGGAGCACACTAATTGTCACTTTATTTTATTTTTCTACTTTGCTTCTATAGTGCCTTTAGTTGTAATGAATGCACTTTTTGATTGTTAGCACCTTTGAAAACAAGAAGAGTCATAGCCAATGATTAGCATGCTAATGTTAAAGATGCTACTGTTGGGCTTTGGTCAAAGACTAGCTGAGGCTCTAGTGAACTGAACACTTTGAGTCACAATCATCAGGGTTCAGTGGCTGAAAATGAAACAAAACTTTTCCTAGTTGCGGTATAAATCCAGCAACTCTAACAGAATAATTAGCTCTAAAAGAGCGTTAACCTTTGTTCCTGATTAAAGTTCAGTGTTATAAGTGAATGGATAAGAGTTTCTGTAGCAAAAACTGTTTCAAGTCACAATAGCTGTCAAAATGCATGAACTTTTCAATGTTTTTGTTTTGAATTTGTATTCCTCTACAATGTCTACATCATTAAACGTTTGTTTGGGGGTTAATAAAAGTAAAAGTCATTAAGATTTTAGTAAAAAGTATGTTAGACAGCAGCAAGTTGCCTTTGTTAGCATCTAAATTCAGCAATCATTTACAGAAAATCTCCTGTTAGACGTGGAAATATATCATCACAGCTCATTTATATAAGATCCATGACCCAATTTTAGCTTTTCATTGCTTTATTTCTCCCCTCAAAATTAATCTCCTTCTGTTGATTCTCTTCCTCACAGCTTTTCAGCAAAAAAATATCCGCACATTTTCCGTTTTTTACCCAAGTTCTCTAAATTCCATTTTCTGCCTCTGACTCTCTTTACATTTGTGAATTATTTTTCCGACTCAAACTGGAAACTGTCCAACATCAAAATATAAACAAACTTCTTGTAATTATTGGCAACAAAGCACATCTGCTGAATTCCCTTATTTTTTTTACAAATTACAGTAGATGTGATGTTTAATGCTTATTTTTATAATAGATAATATTTATGTACAAAAAAACTTCAAATCAAAACATAAAAAAATCATATTTTCAGAGCTTTTAGCTACAAAAATTTAATGTTATAAAGAAATGTTAAACATGTAGTATTTTTTGATTAATGGGGGGGAAATCAGCTTTTTACACATAGTATTTAATTGGTCAAATAGAAGCTGACATTTTGCCTGTAAGGTGAGAATAGAGCTGATTTGTATTAGACTGAGGTAGTTTTAGGAACAACAGATCTTCTAAAAGAAAAGTGAATTTTTTTTTTCATTAAGACTAAAATTAAGATTTATCTGAAGCTGTTTCTTTTTCTATGATTGTGTTTCTACTTCCTCTCAGTTTTCACAGAGAGATGATTCTTTACTCCTCAGGAGACCATGAAAACCTGAGTTCAGGGAAGGGACAAGCAATCCATCTGTTCTATCTCACAGCCAAACTGCATAAATAAACTGATGTTTTCTTTCATGGACTCATGGTGGCTGAGTTATTGGACAAAATAGCTTCCATCACAGTAAACTAATCAGGGTAATCTGGATTTACTGTAGGAGTTGAGGTAGATTCATATATATTTGTTCAACAGCTTTATTGATGATTTTGCATGAGAATATTGTGTTTCAACAATGAGAGAACGCTCTAGATTGTAGCCCTTTTTCTCTTTTTGAACCTTTAACAAGAATAAATGACTTGCAAGAAATATGCGATGCAGGATCTGATAAGCAGTCAGTGTGCACTCTTTCAGTCCACCATTGAGTGGCAGCATTGGAGTAAAAAAAAACTGCACTTACTCTGAACAGAAGGGAATTATCCCTTCACTTAGTTTTAATAGCACAGGATGTTATGATCATCATGAGGTTTGATTTTATTATACAACATATTCTTGTTCCAAATCTTTCTGCTGAAACAGAACTTAGCTATTTTTCCTCCTTATGCTATAAATCTTTAAAGTGAGCAGCTAAATTTACAAACCCCACCCCAACACAGGGGTCTGCAGCCTTAGCAATGAAAAAAGCCATTTTGCTTTTTTGATCACTAATTAAAATGTGTCCAGAGCTGCAAAATGTGCTCCAATATGATTATCAATTGGTGGCCCGTGGGCCGCTTTGAGTTTTTTCGAGTGGGGGTAACATTGTAAAACCAAAATTATATAATGATCTGTAACATTTATTTATATATTAGGGGTGCAACAATACATGTACCTGTATCGAACTGCACTGAACCGTATCGAAGACACTTGTGTCGAACAATACAGATTTTTAAAATCTATTATTATTTGTGTCTTCTTAGGACGCGCTGTGTTGAGAGATTCAGTGGATCTGTGTTAAACTACTCCACCTAGGCTGCAGTTTTGAGCGCAGATCCATTGAGAAGCTTATTGTTTTAGCAACATTTAATTTAAAAACTGGACTTTTGAGGTTAAACAAATGTTTATTAATAATTTCAATACATTGCAAGGTAAAAAGGGCATGGAAATTTCTCTTTATTGTATCGAAAAAATATCGAACCGTGAGACTCAAGTATCGAACCTTACCGTGAATTTTCTGTATCGTTGCACCCCTATTATATAAATATATATTAAACATTTTAGGACATAAATAATAGATTCATGTAAAGAAGGAAACATATTAGTTGTATAGATTGTAGAAATTTGATTCAAATTTAAACCCTGGGGTATGCATGCTTTTGAGAGTCTGCTTTTTATTTTTAGAGAAAAAAATGTGTCCAACTTTGAAAATATATGGAATGAAAAATAGGCCACGTCCTTAGATTGTGGCTTATTGTCATTTTAAACAAAAATAAATTATTTAATTTTGTATTTATTTGTCTCTAGTTCTTAATATTATCAAATTGAGTCAACATTGTTTTTACTCATCAACTTGTTTAAAAGATATTCCAAACAGTTTCTAATGGAGTCGAGAGAAAGATCCCTCTGTAAGCCTGGAAATTAAAATAATAAAACGGCTAACAAACAACTAGCGTGATCTGCTGAACATGGTTTGCTCCTAGTTTTAGGATCATTCACATTTTATTTTTTAGAAAATGACTGTAAAACTGCTACAACTATTGTTTCCGGTTGTGGGAATAAATACCTATAAAAAACAGTTTCATGTTAGTTTTGGTCAAAGTGTCACAGAGAGCGAAAAAGAGCCACATGTGGCCCAAGAGCCGCAAGTTGCAGACCCCTTAACTTCAACTCAATTCATACTTTAGTCCTAAACATAGTGTTCCACCTAAAGACCAAGCATTGGTCCCCTAAAGGACTACTGGTCCTGGCAAGAATGGTAAAAGGACTGTACTTATAAAGCGCCTTTCTACCCATCCAGGACACTCAAAGCACTTCACACTACAATCTGTGTCCTCATTTACCCATTCACACAGCACTCTACCAGATCTCTACAAAGCTAACATGTACATCATCTATTGAGACTAATCAGTGCCAATCACATTCATACACTGATGGGACACACATCAGAGGCATCAGGGGTTAAGTATCTTGCCCAAGGACACAAAAACTGGACAGCTGGACGGGGGATCGAACCGGCGACCTTCCGGTTCCAGGACGACTCCCCTAACCACTCTCCCACTATAAATAAGTTATCCCCTCCTCCTTTCTTTCTTTCTTACAGAAAATAACCAATATTATCCTAATTTAAATTCTGTTTCCTTCTCTTATCAGAGCTCTTTTTGTTGGTGGTGTTGGAGTTTTTACATAAATGTATATAACCTGTTATTCATTCAGTTTGAAACTATTTACATATGTGTTGAGGTCAAAGTGTCCTGGTCTGTGTCTATATTTCCTTGGCATTTCTAGCGTTTCAGTCCTGCAGCCCCGCCCACGCTCACCTGCTTCCTCTTGTGGTTCCTCCAGGTATTTCTCATTTGTCCTCATTATTTTTTTCTTACATTCAGTGTCTTGTCATCTTGTGTTTGTCCGATCATTGTGCTGTCAACCCCAGCCAGTGTGGTTGTCCTTGTGGTTCTTGTGATTATTTCAAACTGCCTCGCCAGCCTATCATTTAGATAAACTGTTTTTGAAACTTGGATTTTTGACTGGCTAATTCTGCCTCAGCCTCACACAAAGATTTGTATGACTAAAGACACTTTCACACTATAAGGCTTTAGACAACTTGGGCCATCCTATGAAAAAAAAAAGACTAAATAACATACCATACCAGTCACTTTTTTAGGTACACCTGTCCAACTGCTCATTAAAGCAAATGTCGAATCAGCCAATGACATGGCAGCAACTCAATGCATTTAGGCATTCAAACTGAATGTCTAAATGAATGCAGTTTAAACGGAGCATCAGAATGGGGAATAAAATGTGATTTAAGTGACTTGGAACATAGCATGGTTGTTGGTGCCAGACAGGCTGGTCTGAGTATTTCAGAAACTGCTGATCTACTGGGATTTTCACGAACAACTATCTCTAGGGTTTACAGAGAATGGTCGGAAAAAGAGAAAATATCCAGTGAGCGGCAGGTCTGTGGGCGGAAATGCCTTGTTGATGCCAGAGGTCAAAGGAGAATGTGCAGACTGGTTTGAGCTGATAGATTTGGCAACATCCATCCATCAGTCCATCCATCCATCCATCCATCCATCCATCCATCCATCCATCCATCAATTTACTGTACACTTTTATTCCTTTTCAGGGTCGCGTGGGTCACTGGTGCCCATGTCTAGCTGTCACAGTGCAAGGGGCAGGGTACACCCTGGACAGGTCGCAAGTCCATCACAGGTCTACACATAGAGACAAACGAGACAAACAACCATTCACTCTCACCTAGAGACAATTTAGATTTATCAATTAACCGAACAGTAATGTTTTTGGTCTGTGGGAGGAAGCCGGAGTGCCCGGAGAGAACCCACACATGCATGGAAAGAACATGCAAACTCTACCCAGAAAGGTCGGGATTTGAACCGGCGACCTGTTAGATGAGAGGCATCAGCTCCACCAGCTGAACCACCGTGCGGAAACAGTAACTCAAATAACCGCTCGTTACAACCAAGGTAGGCAGAAGAGCATCTCTGAACACACAACACGTCAAACCTTGAGTAGGATGGACTACAGCAGCAGAAGACCACACCGGGTGTCACTCCTGTCAGCTAAGAACAGGAAACTGAGGCTACAATTCACACAGACCCACCAATATTGGACAATAAAAGATTGGAAAAATGTTGCCTGGTCTGATGAGTCTCAATTTTAGCTGCAACATTCGAATGGTAGGGTCAGAATTTGGCATCAACAACATGAAAGCATGCATCCATCCTGCCTTGTATCAATGGTTCAAGGCTGGTGGTGGTGGTGCAATTGTGTGGGGGATATTTTCCTGGCACACTTTAAGCCCATTAGTACCAACTGAGCATCGTGCCAACACCACAGCCAACCTGAGTATTGTTGCTGACCATGTCCATCCCTTTATGACCACAGTATACCCATCTGCTTACTGATGGTTACTTCCAGCAGGATAACGCACTCATCTCGCACGCATCTCATAAAGCTGGAATCATCTCAGACTGGTTTCTTGAACATTACAATGAGTTCACTGTACTCGAATGGCCTCCACAGTCAACAGATCTCAATCCAAAAGAGCACCTTTTGGATGTGGTGGAACGGGAGATTCATATCATGGATGTGCAGCTGACAAATCTGCAGCAACAGTGTGATGCCATCATGTTAATATGGACCAAACTCTCTGAAGAATGTTTCCAGTACCTTGTTGAATCTATGACACAAAGGATTAAGGCAGTTCTGAAGGCAAAAGTGGGTCCAACCAGGTACTAGCAAGCTGTACCTAAGTGGCCGGTGAGTTTATATAAATTACATATTTGATCTAACCATTAGCATTGCAGTGTACATCCGAAAGAGGCTTCCATTTAAATTTTTTTATTCCATATTCAGCGTAGACAGGGCTTAAAAAAGGGTCAAATGAACATATTACTTTTAAAATACAGCACATGGACACTCAGCTACCCTAACATTTAAGACATGTTTTAGTTCAAACTACATTTTTCTTAACAATGTAGCATGTAGAAAAATTACAGTAAAGTTTTGTAGGAAATGGGTTCTCGCCTGAGTGCCATCTGTTCTCACTCTCTGCTGCAGTCAGCTTGGCTGCAGTTTCCAAATCAAGAAGTACTTCAGCTAGAGAGGTTGATTTTAATGAGTTCCTCTGTGAAAGGGAGGAAGTTATTTTACAGTCAAGAAAAACTTTATTACAATTTCACATTTGATAAACAAAATGTTTAGGACCAGACTTTAAAACTTAGTTAAAGAAGATGAAAGAACACAAACTTAAAGTCTCCTTATGAGGATGTGCAGCTTTGTTACAACAAGGTATCTTTTGAAAAACACAGGTACTCTGTGCTACCATCATTTCCTGTGGTAGGATTTTTGTCCCCCTTCTTGAAGCAATTTGGGGGGATAAGAAATACCCTTTGCCTAGCAGTCATGAGCTGGAGGTGGGGGTGGCAAGGTACCAACTTTCATTTTGGTGTGACCTATACAGAAAATTGGGTTGTCACTGCAAAATCCAAGATGGCTGCTGCCGTATAGGCTCTGTCAGAAGACACCCCATCCTTACTGATGCATATTCTGACCACCTCAAGCCTTATTTGTAAACTATGTGTTGGATAACTTGAATAATAAGTGAGGTATTGACTTACATTTTGGTGTGTGGCTGCATCTAGGCATAAAATTGGGTTGCCGATAAGCCAAGAGACCACCACCATATATAAATGTTAACAGGTCACCCCAGTCCTTTGAGGAATATGTTTTTCAAGTTTTTATATTGACTGAAGGTGTGTGAACCCACATACCAAAATTGCCTATTGATATTTGGAAAACTATTGAAGTAAAATTCCTTCAAACTGCACCATTAAATATAGTTTGGAATGAACATTTTTGTTTTATTTTGGTGATTAGTTGTTCTCAGTTTCTACCCCCACATTGTGTAATCAGCTGCTTTCACACATTGGACTGGTTTCTGGTTTCTATATCCTCTTGTAAAAACATGTATTCTTTTCTTTTGGCTTTTAACTAGATTTTAGTCAGCACCTTTTAAAACACAGTTACACATTCACACAATGTTAAAAAATGTCACTTGCTAAAAGTCATGAAAGTATCATGATTTAGCTATCAACTGTCGCAGTAGATGAAATACATCTGATCTGCTACATTTTGGAACAATATACTGTACCTACAAGGCAGATGGAACTCAATTCAGCATGGCAAGGATGAAGATCATTTTCTTCCTTTGCTCATTCTGTATGATTGTGTAAAGCACAAAAAATAACATCAACTAAAAGGAGAAAACAAAATAATTAAATCTCAAGTGATATTTAATTACTAAAGTAATTGCATTAATGAGCTTGTCAGATAAACCACATTCTACCATACACTCAGTTTAAGGAATTCATTGTTGACTCAGTGAATCATGACTAGAGCTGGTCGGTTCCTGAGCTACTCGAGTTAATGATTCGAGTCCTAGCACTGAATCAGGTCCTACGAATCCGAAGTCTATATGAACCCGAATCCCAAATGTCCTCACGCAAACACCATAATACCATCCACAAACTACTGAGGAAAAAAAAGAAAAAGAAAAAAAAAACAGCGTCGGACTGCTTCAGACTCATACGTGTCGGTTCGCTAACTCACCAGCTGCTGTCGGGTCCGAGCGGCTCGGTTCATCTCCCCGGCGGAAAAAGCTTGGACTTGTA
>JAUBOC010000149.1:16605154-16616536 GCA_032275365.1 Anablepsoides cearensis | reverse complement strand
TCAGAAGATTGAAAATAAAGCTTTAAGAAGAAATCCAGCTGATTCCTGTTTATTCGGACATACCATTTTTGAACGACACAGATTTTCCCTACAATATGATGCAGGCAAGATTAACTACTGTTCAGTGTGTAAACAGAAAACAAAATAAAGATAATAGACGTTTCAATTCTGATCTCAGATAAAGTTCAGGTTAAAGTCTGGTTTTCAGTGTTCAGAAAATATTGATTTTATGTTGTTTGATTAATCCCAAGAATTTAGTAAAATGCTCTTCAAATGGCTGGAAAAGTAATCATCAGTAAATCATTTACATTTTTTTTCTGGGGAGTATGTCCCTGGACCCCCCTAGAACTGCTTCACTCTGCAGCTGCTTGTTGACATGAACAGATATGAGGTAGACCTCTGGTATTCTGTTTCAAATGAATTATATTGTTAACTATTTTAACTGGATAACCTTGTTTCTAAAGATGAAAAATAATATCAAAGACAAAACTATTTAATCTGGTATGTCAACTGGCTGTGAGATTTAGAAAATGACACAGGGGGAGCCACTTGAAATCTTGCCTAATTGGTTAAAGTCGACCATCATATACCTTTATGCGTTAGACTGAACAGAACATTATTTACAATGCATTGCTCACACTTATCAACATAAGATAATTTCAAAATAAAACGGCATATTTGATATTTCCTGGGTGTTTTTTTGTTCTGCAAGCTCCGACAATGAGCAGCAGCCATATTCATCTGGAGAGACCTGCACCTGTGACGCGTCACTTTAAGCAGCTACTAAACCTTCCTGCAGCTCCCTGATGCTCTGTGAGGTGTGACGGAGTTTGGCTGATGTCTGCCTCAGATGGGGAAACCTCACACACTCTCAACACTGTGTGGCTCGTTCACGGGTGTGTGCTTCTAAATTCATCATTACGAAAGGATTAATTGCAAAATAAAATAAAAAACTGGTTGGAAATTAATTTATTTTCACATTGGAAATGGTGGAAATAATAGCAACATTTTCAAGGTCAGTGTCAAACAGTGTAAATATGTTTGAGTTATAATCATTTCTGTGTTTATCAAACTCAGGACAGGACAGCTATACACTTGACCCCCCCCCAAAAAAAAACAAACAAACAAACAAACAAACAAACAAACAAACAAACAAACAAACAAACAAACAAACAAACAAACAAACAAACAAATAAATAAATAAATAAATAAATAAATAAATAAATAAATAAATAACATTGGTCCTTCTGCTGTTATTGATTGTAAAGGCTACAATAAGATGCTAATACTTTGCTAGCCTGTTAGATAATGTCAACATTTCTCATATATTCTTAGTTTTACAATAGTTTTTCATATGCAGTATTTATATAATATTTATTGAGTTGTGTTGTTTTCATTTCCAGATTCTAGTGAGGGTCGCCACTGGAAGGAAACGTCCCCAACCTTGCAAACTACAGATGGTCAGCAGCTCCCCTGTACACATTAGAGATGGAATAAATGGATCTTTGAAGGGTTCTGATCTCAAAAAGCTGTTTGGAGTCGTTCAATTTTGAACAAGTTATGTCATCACATAGTGGCAGTACATTATGTTTTGACATGTGGAAATCCCTCCCTCCTTTACCCTGAGCTGCTGTACTCCACCGCTATGTCGGGTTTCATGAAAAAAAAAAGTCTTTGTGTTTAAGGAGGAAAAATATAAAAATATTATGAGGAATAAAAAAATGTAACTACAAACATCACTTCACTGCCTGGGACTCCTATAGTTCCTATCATTTGTTGCAAGGAGGCATTCAAAAGATTCAGATTGTTCGCGAATGTCACTGTAGACGTCACCAGATTTAATTTACACATAAATCCGAAAGTGCCCCAATAATATTGCTTGGTCACATTTGGGAAACTTGAGTGCAAATTTGCATACAAAGCAAAAAATATTAACTCCAGAACAAACATGTCCACCTTCCTGTAATCAAATATTTAACAAATACAACTGTTTTTTTTATCATTATTGGGAGGCTTTTGAGATGGCCTAACAGAGAAATGTTGACCAATCTCCTAGAAAACATTATGATCTAAACATTCAACATTCACTTGGTAATACTGTGACTGCACTATTGAGACAAAACCAGAGAAACTATTCGCTGCAGCTGTGTAGAGAGCATGCATGATTTCATGCTGATGCTGGGGGCAGGGGGGTCTAAAAAACTCCACCTGAAATCAAAAAGCTACAGTGTTAGAGAAATCACTCACTTTTGTTGTGTAAATCTACATAAGATCTATGGTTTCACTTAAAATCCAATATTAACAACAGGGACATTGTGGCAAACATGGTACTACTACTTACAGGGTAATTACAGTTTACTCACAGTAAAGCATATTTACAGAGTATCTACAATGTAATTATGTGAGGGATACTTATTGGGAAAAGCTAAGGTCCATTTTACTATGTCTTTTTTGAGTGAGGAATTTGTCTGGAATTTGACTTTAAACTCGTAATATTACAACTTTATTCTCATAATATTATGACTTTACGTTCATACAACTTTAATGTTGTAATATTATGACTTTATTCTCATAATGAAAATAAAATAAATCTCATGTGGCCCAATTCCTCCGTTGTACTTTCATGATGAGTTCTGGTTATATTTAAATTTGTGTAGGTGTTGAATTTTAAAGTAAAGCATAAGTGTCATTTTTATGTTTTGAATGTAACAAAATAAAAGTAAAAGTTAGGGAAAAAATACAATTCCTCTAAATATTTACTTAACTGTAACAAAGTAAATGTACTTAGTTACTTTACACCTCTTAACCGGGCTGTTACTTTGAGCCCACCATGAGACTATAAGTCTAACAACCCCCCTGGTTCAGGAGGTATTATCTGGTCATGGAGGGGTTAGAATATGATTTATGACAATGTGACAAAAGTGTCCAAGAGGAGCATGTGTGGAAAACAAACCCCGGCTGAATGACAGCTTCGGTGTGGGGTGTTTTGTTGCTGTTGGACTGCTCCTTCTCCAGCAGGACAGAAATGAGTCAGTGTGTTTGTGACCCACGGAGCCACACATCCATCCAGTGAAGCGCGAGAGGGAGGAGGGCTGTGCGCATCGGCTGTGCCAATGGGCGCAGGGCTATCTAATTAAACCCCTACCACGTAAATCCCCCACCCCCACCCCCTCTCTCTTAAATCCACTCCGGGCGCACATCACTTAAACCCACAGCGCGCTGTCCCGGTGTCCGCCTGTGTGGAGGAGAGGAAAGCATCCCGCAGCAGCAGCAGCAGCATCACGGCTGCACCCTGACATGCTCTGCGAGGTCCGGCTGCTTCAGCTCAGCAGGGGAGTGTGTGAGGCTGTGTGAGGCACGGTGTGTGTGTGTGTTAACAGAGAGAGAGGGGGGGTCAAACCACAAAGAGATCCGCTTTTACAAGGTTATTCATCCCGGAGCTCCGGAGGCACAGGGAAAGGAGCATCCGCGCATCTCTACCCCGGCTGTCCTGCACCCGCAGCGGGGTGCCCACCCCCCACCTTCCGCTCCAGACTCGACCTACAAACCGGTAAGAAGACCCCCACAAAACAAAAAATATAGCCTGTTTGTCCACATCCTGCACCGGACCTGCTACAGGAGAGGCTCTGTTAAGAGAAACAATAAACCCGCGACTTGTTTTGATGTGTGTGAGCTGCAGACATCCCCCGGGCTGATCGCATCGTTTCTGTTGGTTTAAAGTGCAGCTTGAGAGCCCATCAGCACCGGAACCATTATTTTATGAATGGTTTTAACATGGGACAAAAGGCAGGATGTCTGCGCTGTAAAGGGACAGTTCAGCTCTTTTCAGGTTCAGTTTGGAGAAATAAAGCTTAAAGAAATGTAAATATTTTGTCTCATATATTGATGGTCACTGTGTCCAAATTAAATATTTGAGCCAAATGTGTCGCCAAGAATTACACACACGTGTTTGTTTACATGTGAAAACAGCTGAAGGGACTAAAAATGGGTCAGCACTGACAATGTTTATGGATGATCCAGGGTGACAGCTTTGGTGCATTTGACTCAAATTTGTTGAATATTTTCTGCAGACAAATGGGGCTTTATTTACATTGAGTGCATACCCGCATTTCTAACACATTCTGACTCCCAACTCGTCACATGTTGACACTTTTCCAAGGTTCCTGCTGTGTCTTATTTTGACGTGTGGGGTAACCCCTTTGCTTTGTTATTGACCACCAGGCATTTCCTGGTTCCCTCTGCGTCCAGTTTTGACGTGTAGGGAAGCAAAATATAGGGGTCTTTGGGTCGAGGTCCATGGTTAATATTAAGGATCAGGGTTTGTGGATAATTTTAGGTATTGGGGTCAGGGATAGGATGTTTAAGGTGAATATTAGGTTATTTTAGGGTTTGGGACACGTAGTTGACATGAATTTCATACATTTTCAAAAAATGGTTATAGGTAGGGTCAGGGACAGGAGCGAATAAAGGTGTCTAGAGCGAATAAAGGTAATTTTAGGCTTTGGGATGGTTAGTTTTTGTACATTTTCTACACTTTCTGAAATTATGACAACGGATTCCACCACATTTCGTCAATTACTTTCACCCGATGTGTCAAAACTGGACGCAGAGGGAACCTTGGAAAAGCATCAATATGTGACGAGTTGGGAGTGAGAATGGGCTGGCATTTCAGAATTTAAAATTAATATATATCTGGAAAACTTGTGGAATAAACTTTTTTTAAACTGCATCACTTGATGGAATTCAGCATAGTTATGTAGTTATATATCTATAGGGGGTTCACTGATCTTTAAAAAGACCCAATTTTGTCTCCCTTAACTCTGACCAAAACATCAACATATAATTGATGCTGGACCCTCAATCCAGAAGTTAAACCTGGAAGGTCAGCATTGGTTAAACTACTGTTCTGTTTTTAGGAGACTGTTTTAATTTGACCCCTCTCGTATTAACTGTCAGCTCATCAACCAGTCAGAATGATGCTGTTTTTCATTTATATTTTAGTATGGTGAAAGAATAGTTTTTTTTTTGTCACATTCATCTTATCCATGTTCCTGCTGCAACTTGTGGTGCATCACAACCAAACTATTATTTAGTAATCCAAGTCAAAAACATAACATTTCTCTGCATTCTATGTATTAAAACATTGCAGCAACATATTACCTGATAGAAGTAGTAGTGTACTGTGTGACAGCATATTTTTTTCAGAAATTAAAAAAATAAATAGTTTACTATTGTGGCTATCAGGCAGGATTTGAGGTGGTGACCCCTGTGCAAATGTCTAAATCTCACTGCCAATTTACATACATTATATACCAAAGTAAATCTAGATTTACTCAGGACTTTGTATTTTCCAGCCATTTGAAGAGCCCTTAATAAATTCTTGGGATTAATAAAAGAACATAAAATCAGTATTTTATGAAGGTAGAAAACCTAAAACCAGACTTTAACCTGAACTGTATCTGGCATCAAAACATAAACTTCTATTATCTTTATTTTGTTTTCTATGTACACACTGAACAGTAGTTAGTTTTACTGCAATATATGATCCATCATGCAATCTCCTCTGCAACATAAAACACCTCATGTAGGAACAAAGCAGATCAGGTTACCTTCATAAACCTAAGGAACCAGTGATTATTCTTCAGACTAAATCAATTATATATATATATGTTATTAAGATATAACGTTTTCTTTCATCCCCCATTTGTGGCTCCCTGGATGGATGGCCTCCTTAGCATTTGCCAATACTGCCCATGCTACAGGCCGGCCGTGGTGCTAACATAACTATCATAACTCATTCCTACCAATCAGTTGGTTTTTTTTAGTCTTAGCTTGTTTTGAGATGTTTCCTTCCATTCGGTTATGTTTTTTTTCAGTTTTAGCCCCTTCTGAGGGGTTTCCTACCAATCGGTTATGTGGCTATCATAACTTTTATGCAATTCCAATGTGCCTGGACTACTTTATGCACAAATGGCAAATAAAGTTCTTTGAATCTTTGTTGGATTTTGAGATCAGGCTCGGCCATAAATCTTTAGCGTTCTAAGTTAGACTTTCTGACACCGGGTGTGAGTTTAGCATATCTTTGCAACTCGAAACTCAAACTTTTCGACTGTGTGTACAAATAAAAAGCACAGTTACGTTCCTCCAAAGATAGGTTCACAAATCTATCTACTGTTAAGATATGAATTGTTCCTAATGTTTTACAGAACCCCACTTTAAAAGATTGGGACTATCCCTTTAAGGTGCTTTTCCCCTGAGCTGCACTGAACCCACTTCTAAATATAGAGGAAGTGAATTTGAATATGCAAGTAGTGTTTCATATAGTTAGTTTTGAGTTTTAGGCTTTCAGGCTGCAAACACACACACACACAGTACTGCTTCTCTTATTGGTTGTCAGTAGTGTTATAGAGACCAGGCAAATTAAACCAAAGACAGGGGGGGAGGGGGGTCCTGTGGTCCACAGGGTCTCATACTAACACACCATCTTACTTTGATCGGCCAGCGAGGTGTTCAGGATCTCTGCTCTGCTCCTCAGTCAGAGAACCTTACTCAGCTTCTGCCACACTGATAACATCACACATTATTTTTGCTTCGTCGTCTTCGTTCCCAAATGCCACCCAGCTGTTGCCCGCCTTCCGTATAATCCTTCTGGATTGGACAAGGTTCTGCCAAGCTTAGTGTCAGGACCAGACAAATGGAATTAATGCAGAAAGTTGTCGATTTGTAAGTTTTTGAGTTCCGTTGTGATGGTTTTGAAAACGTAACTCAGGGTGGGTTGTAAAATGAGAAGGGATGCGCGGATGCAGCCGTGACTCGAAGCGACGACAGGTTAATGCGAGCCCCGGGGCGTGACCCATTCCTTTCATCTGTGCGGGGTGGGTGTAGGGGGGGTCACGTCTTGTGGAAATCGGCTCGCCTCCGTCTGAAACATACGGAATTCTGCTGCTCATGCTTCCACGGGTCAAAGCATTATTTAGCCTGCATGTGCTTATGCTAGTCGAGTTGTTACATAAGAGGATAAATGTGTGCTGAAGCGCTACTCTCTGTGGCACTTAAACTCATAAACACACACACACACACTCCTTCAGCTTGTGTAGTAGAGTTTTAGCCAGGAGGCATTAGGCCCCTTCATTGATGATTGATGTCATTAAGGTGTGTTTAACAGGGAAGCTTCCCCAAGTGATGATTTCACCTCTTTGTCTCCTCGTGTATTCATTCATTTTCATTTCCTTTGACTTTGTTTGAGTCAAGGACAGAAAATAAGACAATGTTACACGTTCAAATTAAAGAAACGGCCCATCAACCTTCTTGATTTTTTAAAGTGAAATTGTTTTATGTGAAGAAATAACGAGGTTACAGTATGGCCACAGTGGTCAAATTTTGAAAATGGCAATAAATTGTGATATTGCAAGGTGTCCTGTCCAAAGTATGTGTTGTAAATGACTCTCAGCTATGGCCACATCAAGTTTTACATAAGTATTTGTAAAACTGACTAAGTTATAACCATTTTTGTGTTGGCTGTAGTCGCCATCTTTATTGGGACTGACTCCGAAAGTTGATTATTTGTAAATAAATTGGTAAAATGTATATACATTGCTTCATGAGATATTTTGCTAACAGAAAGAGTGTTGTTTCCTATTACTAACTGAAACAAATAATAAAGCATTCTGTTAGAAGTCAGATGTTATCAGTCTTAGCCACTGCTGCACCAAACATTAATAACATTAAACGTTAATATCTGTAAAATGAAATAAATCACAGACATATTTGTGTTTTTGAATGGCAGTCAGTTGTTGCAGCCATATTGAATAAAGTTGACGCCATAAGTTCATCAGTTATAGAAACACATCCAGTGATTACTTTCTGTAAGTTTTATTAACATCCAACTTGTGATTTATTAGATATTTTACTAAAAGTCAGACAGACAAAAAAATGCAAAGTGGGCATTCCACAAGGTCCTGTTTTAGGACCTATCATTTTTTTCATTATGATTTACATAAAAAGTTATGAAGATGTTCAAATGTATGCAGATTAGGCAGTCGTACAGTAAATGTAAACAGGCCGAAGAGTTACTGAACAGGTAAATGGTTTCAGGGAGTTAAGAACCTTTTTCTTTTACTCTGAACTGTGTTATAACTTGTACGATGGAGTATTAGGGCCAGACTAGGATAATTTTTATTTTTAAATTACAAGAATAGTCATAATGTTGCAAGAAAATGTTGTAATAGGAGTCATAATATTAGCATAATAAAAATGCAATATATGAGAAAAAATAATTCTAATGAGAAAAAGCTTTAATAGTGTTATGTTTAAGGACAAAATTATCAATACATAAGCTCACCTGTTGACTGTACGGATGGTACGACTGACAGAAATAATGGTTGCTGTTTCGCCAACCTGGTCACATCAGATTGTGATAACTATTAAATATTTTTCTCAATAAAACAATTTTTCTCGTAATTTTGCGACTTTTTTCTTGTCATTTTACGAAGTTTTTCTCGTATTTTTATGACTTTCTTTTGGTATTATTTAATCTTTACCCACTAATATTATGACTCTATTCTTGTTATATTATGATTTTGTTCTGGTAATATTTCAACTTTATTCTCGTAATTAAAAAAAGAAAAGTTTTTAGTGTGGCCCTAATATTCTGTTGTAATAATGAGTTGGAGCATTTAACTCTTATGATTTTGGTTCTCTAGCTTAAATTGGCTCATATTAGGAACATATCTTGAGCCAGAATGCATCTCTTCTCACGTGATGCTGACAGAATTCTTCCCCTTCTGACTTTGTATGCCTGGAATACATAAATATGAAGCCAGAAAGTCACTTAAACTGTCAGCAGCCCAAAACTCAGCATCCTGGCTCTTTTTGTTCCACATTCTACATTCAGTATTCTGATTCTTCGTTGTGCCCAGAATATCCAGCGAGCCTCTGAAAGCATGTTGTTTTCTAACTCCTTTCATCTATGATTAATATCGGAGGCAAATGTTTTCTGAGGAAAACTCTGCGGCCTGTCGAAGGAACAAAAACACAATTATAAGAATTTGAGAATCAGTGCAAAGTGGATGTTTGGTCTGAGGACACATAATGGGCGGAAATGGGAAGTCTTCTGCCTGTCCTCTATGAGAGTTATATTACATTTAATTAGGCAATACTTAGTGACCACTTTACTGATTACTGTCACCATAATAGTTCTAATGATGGCTGCTATTAGATATTTAAGATATGAGAGAAATATACCATGGGTGTAATCTAAACATGTAGAACATTACCTAATAAATCTGTTACACTGTTAGTGTCAGACTTTTACACCAGATGCTGTGGCTTACAGCCTGTTTTTAAACCACTCAATTTAAAATGCAATTTTATATATTTACTTTGTTCTTTTTACAATCTTGGACTGTAACTATGATGCCTTTTTATACATTCAGTAAATTACAGCTATGACTTTTGATTTTAGTAAAAAATATTTTTATTTCATAGTTCATTCCTTGTGTTGAATTTCTAACATTTCAAATTCTTTATTGAATTTGTGCTATTTGAAAGCGACTAATTAATATATTTGCTTAATTTTTGGTAGTGTCCTTGACTGATTTTAGCACATCACACACACAAAATTTGGATTGAACAATCATGTTGATGTGGGGTTTTATGGAGAAATATTAACAAAAAATATCTTACCTATTGCAGATAGATGTTTATAGTGCCTCAAATACAAAAAGGCAAAAGAAACATCTTTATTTTTAAGAAACTTGGCATAATACATAGGCTTTTACCCATTTTGTCACATAACTGGCCTATTTTCTTAAGGACTCCTCTCAGCCAAAGTGAAACAGGAAGTGACATCAAAGGGGAACTCTTTAAGAAACAAAACTCTCTGGTCTTTATTATAACAATGTTATTTGAACTTGACTCTTCTTCATGTCTCTCTAATAGCGACTCAATATAATCTAAAGAAACGTCAGATTCTTCTCTACAGTTTGTGTTGTTAGCTGTTGTAGCAATGCTCTGTTCACATGCATACATTCCCCTTTGACATCACTTCCTGTTACTTCACATGTGAATATTTCAACAGCTGTTCATCTCAGCGGTGTAAAAACTATTTTTGCAATCAGTGTTATCTTTCCAAAAATGCATTCAAGTTTATTACAAAAAAAAAATAAAATTAATGTCACGGGCACTTTAAGTTTGGAGAAATAGATTTTAAAGTTGAACAATACAGATGAGCTAGCAGCTAGTCAGGGCAAAGCTAAGACCAAAGCGGATATTTTCAAACTGCTCTATCCTCAACACGTTCAGTTGTTCATGCAAACACTGTGAAAAAGAATGAGTGTTCAGTAACTCTGATGTGTGTCAGGAACAAGGAATCCAATCCAGAGACTTGAATGTTATATGTAAGTAAGATACATACAAAACCAAGCAGCTGGATCAAAATTCAGATGTTTATTGTCTGATTTTGGCCCAGAATAAGGAAATGCAGTCACATATAAACACCATCTTATGGGTCAGGCCCCACTCGAAGCAGATAGCACATCGACTAAATCACAGGTTAATCATAAAAATAGATGACAAGGAAAAAGTAATCAGAATCCTATATAACCTAGAAATAAAACAGTATGTGTGATGCATTAAAAATCAGTAATAAACAGAATAAATGTCCTTTAACTGTTTTATCTACTTGGATTTTTTTTTCGCCAGCTCCTTTCATCAGTGGTCGCTGTGGGTTTTATAAACTTTATTATCATCGTTATACTGTAACAAGGTGTTGTTGACATTATTTGCAAGTGTCAACATCAGCAGCCTTAACAAAGCTGTAGCACTTTCACAGATACAGGGACAGGGGTATTTTAATTGTTTTGTTTTGACTTGCTTTCAGGAGTGGAGGGAAAGAAGTTGGCATTTAAAGAAGAAAAAACAGAGACAGTTGCATAACTTCTTTGAATTTGCTTTATTAACTAGATGTGAACATGCTTCGTTCAAACAGCAAACAATCATCAAGATTTATTATTGTTCATTCAATCAGTAAAATTTCAGCTATCCCATTGCCAAATGTGTTTTTTTTTATTTGGCACAATGTGATTTGACCCCAGGCTGATGTAAAGATTCTACAGTGCGTTGCTGCTGTTTTCTATTCTATTTTCTATCTAGTTTTTGATGTAAATACCAGCATTTTGTAAAATTGATGATGTAAAAAGTTACTTTTAATAGGGTTTGCATGAAAGACTTGGAAATTTGTAGATTTTAAGTTTTTAGGACAGCAGCAATCAGGTTTGGACTTGACAGACTAGACTGAAACTGTTTTAAGTGTCTGTGACATGTCTATCCTTCAAATACAAAAAGTCAAAGAAAACATCTTTATACTTAAGAAAATTGGCATAG
>JAUBOC010000149.1:16543915-16559283 GCA_032275365.1 Anablepsoides cearensis | reverse complement strand
ATTTGTTTAGGCTAATGAAAGAACACATGATAACACACACACCAACACTTTGGCTGCTTTAAACTTAAAGGCTGAAAGGATCAGAAAGTATAAAATACAAAACTGCATCTAATATTCAATTAATCAGTTACAAAATTTCCTTCAATAAATTGCGCTATTTATTTCAATGTGAAAGTTGCTTTAAATTTACTCAACTCAGTAAGTTCAGTGGAAATTGTTGACATAACTTGGTTAAGTAAATCCAAAAATCTGTTTTTTGAGTGTATGTTTAACTTGAAGAACTTATAGTAGAAAACCACAGGCCTCTAGTTGAGTGCCTTAGAGTATCTAAAATAAAAATGTTGTTTATATTTAATTGAAATTAGAAAACCCCAAATTCCTAATCCTTTATGAAGTATTAAAGTATACAGACTGACTAATAGTTATTTAAAAGTATTTACAACTTAAAAGATATGAGCACTGGAAGTATTGTTTGGGAACTTTTTTATTCCATACAGTAGAACCGGAACTATAGATCCAGCTGCCTTACAGTAGGGGCTCCCAAACTGGGACAGACTTTATTAATTTACATTTTTTCAGCACAGCTGAACGACAGTATGACCCTGCTGCATCGTTCGTCACTTCAGCCTCCAGCCTGGAAACTTCTGGAGTTACGGTGTTGAACAGAACAGGGTGGACCTCCGCTTTCTCTCCAGTTTGAAGCGTCAGGTCCGTTCAGGTAGCGGCTGCTCTCTGCACAGCAGCGGAGGTAAGAGAGGAGCTTCGCGGCGGGACTATCCCGGAGCTGGCCTCTCCAGCTAACTTGGCTAACTAGCTAGCTAGCGAGCTAAGTCATAGGAGCTGTGTGTGTGCAAGCTAGAAAATAAAATGCGATAAAAGCTTGTTCGCAGTCATGTAAAACCGGAAAAATATTTGTGATTTGACTTGTTTTAAATGTCCTTAATATGACACTAAGTTGTAAGTTTTTATCGAGTAGTTAGCAGAGTCGGAGCAGTCAAGTAAGCAAGATTGTTAACACAGCAGGTGCTGTTTCCTGTGTCTTTTCAAAGTAAAAGCATATAGTTTAGCCGTGCTTGGTTTACAAGTCTGACAGACGAATATTTGATGATTTTATCAATTCTTTACAAACGTGTGTTGCAAATGATGTGTTGCAATCTAATTAGCATTACCATTATACCTAACTTCCGAACGCAGCACACTACGACGTGTTTTTATTTTGAAGTCTGCGTGCATAATTTTCTTCTTCGTCTTTAAAATCTCGAACTGTCTAGAGCAACTAGAGGTTATTCGTTTTAAGGGACCCAGCAGCCAGAGTTCAAGTCGCTAGCTTTGTAGCCAACACACACACACACACACGCCTCCTGAAGCGAGTCATCTGCTGTTGACGGGTTGCCAGCATGCTAATGGGGACAGTTTAACCGCAGCACACTGCAGTCAGCCAGCCTCCTGTCCGACTCCGTAGGTCCAGCTGAACTCCGCCGAAGCCATGCGACAGTGGTGTGTCCCCGCTGCGACCCCACGGGCTGAACCGCTCCCGGGGCGCCTGTCCGTGTCCCCACCTTCCTCAGGTGAGATAACTTAAAGGCGTAAATAGAAATGAAACTGGTCAGGGATTTGGTTTTTGATGACACGAACAGAATAGTCACTTGAATGCTGTGAATTCAGAGACAGAGCAGCATAAGGGGCAGACTTATTACGCTCCGTGAACGCCTAATTTAACTCCAGATGGTCCTAAAACTCCAACAGGACAACTAACAAAGTTGGACTGGTTGTGTTTTGAAATTTTAAAATCTTTAAGTAAATTCGGCATGCCACTATTAGATCAGATCAACTTTTTAAGAGCTGTAGGTTTCTGGCTAGTGGAGATGTTTATTGTAAACAAACATCTAATCATACTGATGCTGAGCTAAATAATGCGTTTTACAGGTTTGAATAATGTAGTAATGTTATGTTTACATAAATTATTGGTGTGTTTAGTATGATTTCCCTCCAAGGAGCAAATAAAAGTGAAAGAATGCATATCACCCACCACTAGGGCTACACAATACACCGCAATAACAGACAGTGCAATATGCATAGTATTGCAAAAAAAAAAAAATGCATAAATTACAATAGACAATTGGCTCCAATGTTTGCATTTGTGTGGTTTGTAAGCATTAGTCTGATAAATAAAATTGACTAGAAAAACATCAATTCATAATCACTCCATCATGTTGTAATGAAAATTATGTATTAGTTGTTTTTTGCTCTTGACTGACAGAGCAGAAAAAAACATCAACACTGCATACAAGTCATATCATCATCGCAATATTAAGCACTGTTATTGCAAGGTTTTACCGCCTTTCACCTCTGACATCCAAATAAGAATGTTATGCTGTATTTTAGATCTGTAGAGTGAAATCTCATAGAACGCATTGGGGATGACTCTCAGCTACCACCACAGAAAGTTTTACCTCCATATCAGTAAATGTATGGATTGAATTAAAGTTAATTTTATGTTTGTTAAAGAATCTTAGCTGTGGCGATCATTTTAAACTGGATTGACTCCAGAAGGCAATTAGTGGTGGCTGTAAATCAAACTATTACTTTCCAAGAGTTTCATTAAAATCTGTCCAGTGATTCATGAGATACTTTACAGTACAAACAAACAAACAAAAAAAACACACCAACACAGGAAAACACACTCTCGCCTCTCACCTTTGGGGTGGATGATAGTAATAATAATAAATATTACGAGCTGAAAGGACTTGCTGTTAAGTTATGCATGCAGAGGTGATCTTACTTTAATTCCACTCTGGACAAATTGACCAAGGTTAGCCCTAAGTGTCTGTGCCAAGTGTTTGAAAGGTTGCCAGAACTTTGAATGACCCACAAGTTTCTCAGAGGGGAATGCAGTCTCTCTCTCCTGAGTGTAATCCAACAAACAGGCTTGTGTACTTAGAGCTACATGGCATTAATTAAATATTTTTGTCCAATTTGCTTTCAAAGTAAATGCTTGGTGTGTTTAAACTCATATGGGTGCATCTTATTTTATTTTTTTAATCTATTAATAATCCTTTGATGAGATAAATTTAGCTGCATCTTCCTTGGAGACACTTTATCAAGTCTTGTATTGCAAACTGTTTGGTGGGGAGGAAAGACAACTAACACAGAAGTGCAGATCTTGTGTTTCACTCAGTTTGCCGGTCTCAGATGTTTTTGCCCCCCCACCCCACATTGCGCCTGCAGACCCGCGAGTGGAGTGCTGCGAGGTGGAACCGCGCTACACCATCGAACAGATCGACCTCCTGCAGCGCCTGCGTCTCTCGGGCATGACCAAACCGCAGATCATCCACGCCCTGGAGTCCCTGGAGAGGCTGGACCCGGAGCACCGCCCGTCGCACTGCGACTCGCACCCCAACCTGGCCCCGGCCACCGCCGCCCAGGCCCCGGCCCCGTCCTCGTCCTCCTCGTCTTCCTTCTCCTCGCTCTCCCTGGCCTCCGCCACCACGCAGACCTCCGGCCTGGACGGCGCCGCGCTGTCCCCGAGCAACAGCTGCGAGGCCTCGCCCCCGCCCCTCTGCGCGCCCACGGTGGCCGTCCAGCGGTCGTTCAGCTACGACATGATGGGGGACGAGGACTGGGACCTCGAGGAGAAAGTGGAGGAGTACATGAGGTAAGGAAACGGTCCTAAGAGCTTGATGGGTTGGAAAAGTAGAAAGGATGAGAGACTATTATAACATCATATAATGACAGCTAGTGTCCCCAAAGGTGCAGTCTTATTCTCCAGAATTGTACTGAAGTTAATTCAGGTCAGCTGTTCAGGGATTGCTAGGAAAATATCGGTGGATAAGGTTAGTGAGAGCGTATGCAGGTGTTTTAACCACCGTATAATGTTTCTTATGTCATCTTTTATCGCTTTTACAGGAGAGACAGCAACCTGGTGAAGGAGGAGATCAAAACTTTCCTCAACAATCGCAGGATCTCTCAGGCAATCGTTGGCCAAGTCACAGGTACGCTACCTTCTCTGTGCTATCACTAAGCTAATAGACCTAAAAAAAATACTTCAGATTAATGACATAATGTCCGGAAAAAATGTTTTATTCAATCCCCCTAAAGTTAGTACTTTGTAGAGCTGCAGTTACAGCAGCAAGGTTCACTGAGGAGAGGCCATAAAGCCCACACAGGTGGAGTCCCACGCTTGTGGTTGTTCTGGAACTTGGTCCCATCTCCTCACTGGATCACTGAAGCTCAGTCAGAAGGCTCTTTCATTACGCAGATCAGGCCGCCTTTATGCATCCTCAGGCCATTCATAAATCACCAGATGGAGCTGGCCACGTCCCACACAGATGGGAGTTTAGAGACATGAAGAGAGCGAGTCAAGGAGCAGAACTCATCTGGGCTGACGTGAAGCACAATGTATCAAACGTTGAAAAACATAAAGAATTAACTCAGTTTAGCCTTTCTCTTTGTGGATAACTCATTTTTAAAACTAAGTACAAAATGTGACAAAACTGCTGTTGATATTTTAAATCTATTTGTTGCTGGTCAACAACAAACCAGCTGGTTGCACCGACCAAATGTCTTCCTTTCATCACATTATTGATCCACAGCACTGACTTCCCGATATTTTTACATATATAAACCGTCTCACGTTTGTTACAACCTTGCTCCGTAGTACGGAGGTACAACAGAGGCAGACTGGCTCTAACACCGCTCACCATCTTGTTACAGAAGTCCCACTGAACCGGCCAGTAGACCTCCAGTCCCAGCCTGGATTGTTTTATGAAGGAACCTAGAGTTCCACCAAGTTCTTGGCCACTTCTCTCACAAAGACTCTTCTTTCCTCATTGTTCAGCATGGCTGCCAAACATCTAACGTTTAATATACATGGAGGTCACTGATCTCTTGAGAACATTCGGGGCAGCAGAAATATTTCGTAGCCTTCCCCAGATCTGTGCCTTGCCTGATTCTGAGCGCTGCAGGCAGTTACTTTGACCTCATGGTTTTTGTCTCTCATTGCAAAGCGAAGAAGGGTGGAAGTACCCTCAATCTGTCCATCTTGTGAGCTGAATAACTTGAAAAATATGTGAGATACCAACTTCCATTTTGGCGTCTTGCTACATTTTGGCGAAAGAAAGGTACCTTTTATAGTGGCTGGTGTCACTATTGGCTACCTCTTACTCCACCATTACACCTGGTGGTGGATAAAATTGCACCCTTGGCTTACCAAGATCCATCACTTTGCAACTGTTAGGACAAGCAAAAAAAAAAACTTCCTCTCTTGTACACACCGTAACTCCTACATATTTGACTAATTTACAACAAAAACTTTAAGTTTTATTTTAAGATCTGAATACTTTCTGAAACAGCTTTTGGAGATGGAAATTAATTTGATGTTTGCTACTCTTGTCTTTTGTCACAGGACTTGTAAAACCATCTGTGATAAACAGAGTCTTTCTAATTTTATTGGATTTTCTTAGAATAAAAAAATGATGCTTTTGTTTTTTGTATTTGTTGTGTTTTTCTCTGTTTGGAGTTGAAGTGGTTAACTTCTCTGCAGGTTAGAGATGGATTGAGAGGCATTTACAGCTTCTTTAAGAATAAAAAAAAACATTTGAAGTTAAGCTGGGAGGTAAAAAATATGTTTTTCCTATTATCTCAGTGCGAGTTTTAATATTGACAGTTTGTAGATGCAACTACCCTTTTAAAATGCCAGAAATGGCTTTGTTTTTACAAAACCTAATAATAGACTAGCGCTGATATTAGATGTGACGGTACTGTAGGAATTTTTTAATATAGCCAACCAAAGACAAAGATGTTTTCACTGTCTGGGTTTGTTTGTTTGTACTGAAGAAAAACAACAACAACTCAGGAATCACTGGGCCGATTTTATTGAAACTTTTAGAAAATAACCATTAGATGTGCGTCTACAACTGATTAACTTTTGGTGTCATCATAATTCAAGATGGCTGCCACAGCTAAGCAAACTTGGCATACACAAACATGGTAATAACTCGACCAGTTTTACAGACACGGAGCTAAACTTTGGTGTGAGCACTAACTAGTGCTTCAAGATGTGTTTTAAAGTTTTCCCATTTACTATTGGAGTTAATTGTGGAACCACTTGATGGATTTTAATGAAAGTCTCAGAAAGTAATCACTACATACTCGTTTCACCAGCTCTTTCCGAAAAATTTACTGTTGGACTCAACCCAGTTTGTATGTTAGCCAAATATCTCAAAAGTGCAAAACAGTATCAAATAAAGGTTTGTTCAAAAGTCGTTCTGTCAATTGTTAAACATTTTCATTTTATAACCATTATCAAGTGCGTTGATAAAAGCAAACTCACCTGAATGCAATTTTTTGCCTCCGGGGAACAACCCAAAGATCAATTGGAAGTGCCACAAAACGTTTTTCAGTCGAACTCCTAAAAAATGTCCTGGCACTGTGTTGAAAACTGATCAGCACTAATTTCAATATCTCCATATTTCCAAACGTAAGACAACCTTTCTGAAGATGCGTTGTTGGTTCGAATAAAGTTTGTTCCAAAAAAAAACAAAACACTTTTTATCCTTTTAATATTTCTCTTTATTGTTTTATGTTTTATAATTCCAATACAAAACCAAGGCTAACTAGTCAAAAGAAACCTTGTGACATAAACCTTTCAAAAGTAAAAATTTAATTGGTGCACTCTACTCCTGGACACCGTTGAACCGTCAAACCTGGGAAGGTGGGAGGTCCATTTGTCATTCACATCGCTCGTAGAGCAAAATTAGACCCATGTTTGTTCTAATATAGACCAAAAACTACAAGACATAAAATGAAAAAGCTGATTTTATTAGATTAAGAAGGTGTAATTTACACTAATAGGTCAAATAATTAGGTTATTTTCCACCCTTTTTTACCTTCAAATTTTGTCCTAAAGACATTTTTAAGGCTAAGTAGCATTCTTTTTAAGTGAGCCAAGTACCTAAATAATTAGGTGTTCTACCTACATAATACTTTAGCAAAAGGCAAGGTTTGTGGTAATTAGAGATAACAGTAGATAAAAAAAAAGTCTCAAAAGGGCCATCTTTTCAATTTTTGTCAAACAGGCTGGATTGAATACTCTATAAAAAAATTACTTTACCCAAACCCAAAAGTGTTTGTGCAAAAAAAAAAAAAAAAAACTCAACCGTTGTGAATTTTAAACTTTGAGTGCCAGTACCTTCTGGCTGTGTCTCAATCCAGGGGCTGAATCCTCTGAAGTGCGCATTTGTCAGCCGGTTGCGTCACTGCCCCAGGCCGAAGGCTGTCCCAATTCGTGGACTCCTTCTCATGTGACTGACAAAATCCCAAAATGAAGGCTGCATCTGAGTATCTTCCTCAACCGAGGATATCCCAGGATTCATGGTGCCGTCAGCAAACTAACAGGAAAACAAAGACAGCACTTTTTTTATTACTAAATTGGCATAGTTAGCTGATGAAATTTATGCTGCGATGAAATGATAAATAAAATGCCGTTCAAGTCAGTTCAATATGGCCACCACAGTTACGTAATTTTTACAGATTTTGAACTCTGATTTGATGTGGTAGTATCTTAGATTTATCCTCTGCACATATTTTGAACACTAACTGATCTGTTTTTAAACTTTTCTATTAATTATTGGAGGTAACTGTGTGTCTGGCATCAAAGGCGTTAAGCGATACGCATTCCTTCAGGGACTGCTCTGCCTGTAATTGCTGTAATGCATTAGACAAGAAGAGGTTGTACTTTACAAGTCGCAGTAAATTCACTTTGTTACGTCTTTTTTTATTTTTCAGTTGCTTCCCCAAAAACGCCCCGCATTAAATCACGCGCCCTCACTTTTAAGTACGGGGGGCTTCATTAGCCTAACAGGACGCGTTCCCGAGCTGGAGCACAGCCGCTCTGTGCTGCAAACATGCTGCCAGGCGGCTGTAAAATAAATCAGTGGCTTTTTTACCATGTTTAACGACATGTCCGGTCTCCCTGACACACAGGCATCAGCCAGAGCTACATCTCCCAGTGGCTGCTGCAGCAGGGCCTGGAGATGAGCGACTCCAAACGCAGAGCCTTTTATCGCTGGTATTTGCTGGAGAGGAACAATCCAGGTGAGACGCGGGACATCAGGGTAGTTTACACAGAGTTGACAGGAACACAGATCCCTGCAGAAATAATCAATGTCAGGTACAGAAGATAAGAATATGAGATTACCGATCTGTGCCCCAAGATCAAATGTCAGATTAATGATGATGGATTAGACTGTGTAAGACTCAAATGGGATATTTGTTTTTCCTTGTGAATATGACTTACTGCTTGCTAACTTTTCCCATTCATCTTTTCCTGTTTACCCCCTCTTCCCATCCTGCATGGTAAAAAAAAAAGCATTTCTAATTTGCCCCGCTAACACCCCAACCTGGTCCTCAAGGGCTGTGAGGTCAAAGAAGGACATATGATAAATCTATAATTTCAGAAAGAAGACACATGATGAAGGTAGTCCCGTCACAGGAGATTCTAATCGATGCGGCTTCTGGTTAGGAAATGAAACAGTAGTGGATGAAGGTGGTTTGTCTGTGCGGGCTAGAGTAACAGCTTGAATCAGTTCTGACCTCTTCATGTCCTACAATACAGCTGCTTGGGGAAAAAAAAACAGATCTGAACAGCTTTTTTGGAAGGGTGTTGTTTTGTCTTGTATCCAACAGCATGCTAGCAGTCATGGGGAAATAAAAAAAAAGTCTACCTCCTGTCAGCTCTATGGTTTCACAGATCAGGACCTTTTTTAACTGCTGTATTCATGAAATAAAAGTTAAGCCAAAATAGGAAAGCTGTGTGGAAAACTACATCCAAGATGTCTACTTTCACAGGATTCACACAGGAAGGTAGCAGGCAGGTATTTCTGATCTGTTGTGTTGATGAACTGATCGTTATCAGTGTGAGCACTTAAAAAAAAAAAAAAAAAAAAAACAGGAGTTTTGTCAGTTACAAGGTGAAAAACATCAGCAATGACCTTAGAGAATCAACTTTGTTGACTGTCAATCAGGGAGGGGTTTACGGTCATTTTCAAAGTATTTGGAGTCTATCGTTCTACAGAGAGAATGATTTTTCACAAGTTAGAAATATTCAGGACAGCTGCTGTTCTTCCCAGGATAGACGTCCCAGGTAATTTATCCAAGGTGTGCAGTGCACAGAGAAAACTTCAAAAAGAAAAAAAGAACAAAGAGCGCTCCTAAAATAACATGGCAGCATGACTGAAGTTTGTAAAGTTTCCCTTTAATAAACCATAAGACTTCTGCAACATTGTCCTCTGGACCGATGAGATCAGTGTATAGATGTTTACCCATAATGCTCAGCAAATTGGTACAAATACCTCGGCTATGTCTCAATTTAGGGGCTGCGACTTTCAAAGTCTGCATTTGTCGTCCACTTACGTCACTGCCTTGGACCAAAGGCTGTCCCAATTCATGGGCTCCTTCTCATGTGACTGATGAATGCAGCCCACAAAACCCAGAAAAGGAAGGCTGACTATCCTTCCTGGCTGAGGACATGCCAGGATTTATTGCACCATCAGCAAACTTAACAGGAAAACAAAGACAGTGGAGTTTGAAAATTCATCATCTGAAGACTAGACCGTCTCATTCCACAGCGGTTTTATGCAGCCGACCCGAACTTCAAACTTCGTTGTCTGTGGCCTACGTGGGCTAGGTAGGCTGCAGCCCTTGAACTGGGACACGCTCCTCATCTCAGCTGTCAGCACGGTGGTGGAGGGCTGATGGTTTTGGACTCTAGCAGTCTAAGTGGAGCATGATCTTCTCTGTAGACCAAAGAACTCTAGAGCCACATATGAGTCCATCTGTCTGACAGCTGAAGATTGGACCAAACTAGATCATGATGCAACAGAACAATGATCCCAAAACACAACAGCTGATCTACAACAAAATGGCTCAAAAAGAAAAGAATCAGCATGGTCCAGTCGAACCCCAGAAATGTTGTGGTGGGACCTTAGGAGAGCTGAGCAGAAACAAATATTTGCAAATGTCAATGAACTGAAGCAAAGTTGGAAAGAGGAGTGGGACAAAATTCCTCCACAACCATGTTAGAGACGGATCAAGTCCTATAGAAAACCACTACTGAGGTTTTACTGTGAAAGGAGTTTCAAGAAGCTGCTGTATTTGTGAGGCAGATTTAGTTTTCACACACAGCTTTCTATTTTGGCTTCATTGTTCAATAAATAATGACTCAAAGGAATCTGTTGTGTTTTAGTTCCCCTGGGGTTAGATTTAAATCATTTCTAATCCTGGTAAAGACTGAGTTGTTTTTTTAATGTCCTGATATGTCAAACCCTAGAATTAAAAAAGGGATTTTTTATTTTTTTTACCCATGAATGTGAATCCTGTTTATTTATTTTTACTTTACTTTTACTCTTTTATTTATTAATATTTTTAAAACAAGAAAAGCAACTACTGTTTTCACTCGTCATGTTATTGTGTTCGTTCCGTTTCCCTGAGCTCAGCTTTGCTTTAGCTCCTCCATAGTTTTCAGCCCTGATGCTGGAGGAACTCTGGTGCTGGTTTTCATCCCTACATGGCTAACTCACTCGTTAATATGGATACTAACAAGAATGAGGTTTCTCAAACTGGCCGCCATGCTTTGCTACTCACAGAAACTCCTGTTGACCCGCTCGTCACGAAGGAGGTCTGCCTGTAAAAATCATTTCTAATTTGCAAAAAAACAAGTGAAATTCATTACAAAACCATGATTTGTTTTTTAAGAGCTTTCTTGAAATGTCATGGCAGGTCTGCAGGAGTGTTTCAGTTTATACACAGACGCAAATCTAATCCAACCCTTGAGTATTTTTTTTTCTTTTCTGCCACAACTGGTGTCTTGAGCCTAACTCGTGGCCTTCCTGGTTATTGGTTTTGTCCCAACTGAAGGGCTGAGGTGGATTGAAAGCCAGCACAGTGTGAGCCCCGTGCCCAGGGCCAGGGAAGGGGACAGAGACAGGACGGTAGCCGGGGCGGTCGGCTGCCTCCCCAGGATCTTCCCCAACCCCAACACCACCCTCCACCCCGGCCACCACTCATCATGGAGCAGGCAGAGAGAGCTGCTGATGCACCTGCTGCCGTGGTACACGGCTGCTGCCGCCGCCGCAGCAGCCGCCCAGGTCCAGCCAGGTAACCGTGCCCCCCTCCCCTTCCTTCCCACCCTGTCCCGTCCCATCGGCCTCAGCAAAAAGCTGCATCAGCTGGCCTGCACCATGCAAACCTGTACTCAGTGTCTCTGTCTGCTCCAGAATAAAGGACTGTTCATCATGTCTGTTTCAGCTACACACCTGGTCAAACAGAACTTGGTTTGAGTGTAAACTGCACTTATTTGTGAACAAACTGGACTTAAAGCACTCACCACTGTTTTCAGCAGAAGCCCGTAGAAACTTAAAGAAGCCCAGTGGCAGAATGACTTCAGTTTGATTTGGTTAATCGACAGGTTTTAATTTTTTTGGCTTTTGTTTTCTTTAGAAGTCACATTCAGAGAGGTAACTTTATTACTAGAAATTAAAACAAAAGTTAGCACAAATAGTAAGGAAATTTGTGTTGTCATCTTATACTGTTGGAAAGCCTGTTCATTTCCCTTTTTAGTGGTCCCACATTTGTAAGGAACATGCATTTATGGGATGAGCAGTAGAACTCAAGTTTGTGGATCGTGTAAATGAATTGGTAAATCCTCTCTGCCAATGACAAATACCTTCTGCCATTGACTCGTTTGGTAGACTGAAGTATTGAAGTAACAAGACTTGTTGACAATTTATTAATCTAAAAAACAAGAGCCCCATTAGAGTGTGGAAGAACCATACACAGCCACAACAGCTTGTCACCTCATGCTAGTTACCAGCCTGGTCACACACTGCTGTGGGATGGCATCTCATTCTTCAATCAGTATTTGTAACAAGTCATCCAGTGTAGTTGTGTGGGTCACTCTGACACAAACAGCACGCCTAAGCTGATCCTACAAAAATATGTACAATAGGTTGCCTTCAGGACCAGGCTGTCCTTGCAGAAAAGATCTGTGATCTCAGTGGTATTTACCTGGTTAGATAACGGTAAATAATAATAATAATAATAAAAAAACAAGTTTTCAAAGGGGTTGAGGTCAGGACTGCTGGCAGCCCATTCCAACCTCCACTCCCAAGTTCTGGATGTAGTCTCTGATAATTCATGCTCTGTGTGGACGAGCGTTTTCATCTGTGAGGATAAGAGTTTGGTGCCAGACTGTGGAGATATGGGATTGCCACTGGTTGCAGAATTTCATCTCGATATCACTCAGCATTAAGATTGCCAATCAGGCACCTGATCTACCATAAGCTCAAAACAAGTGTCAACAGCAAAATAAGCTGTTTGGCAGAGGTTTGGCAAACATTTCATGTTCACAACCCACTTACTCAGCTCTACTGCTCATCCCACAAATGCTTGTTTCTTACAAACGTGGCACCATTTAAAAGGAAAATGAACAGGCTTTCCAACAATCTAAGATTTATTGCCGAGAAGCATTGTTACTACAAAGAAATAATCTACCAAACACACATTTTCTTACTTTTTGTTCCAAGTTTATAACTGACTTGTAATGATAAAGACCATGTTTGTTTGTTAAAACAAAACCTTTGAGTCACATCGACACAAGTTTTGATCTACTTTCTGTCAGAGAAGGCTGCTGGCCGCGCAGCGCTTCACTCGAAATCTTTAATCTTAATAAACAGTCAGTAAGCTGTTGTTTTATCATTAAAATATCATTTCAGGCTCACAAACACGCTGCTTTGTTTTAAACAAAATGTTTAGAGACAAAAGCAGATGAAAACAAGGCTCAGATGCTGATGAGGTCCTTTACCTGCTATCTTGCAGTCAGTAAAAACAAAAGTGTCATGTAGTTTATTTATTTATTGACGGATAAAGCAGCAAAAATGTGTTTTTACTTTAGGACTATTACAATTGCAGAAAAGCCCCAGATTAATGAAGACATAACACTGTCCAAAACTGCTGCTGTCGGTTAATCTCTAAAAACCAGTTTCTGAGGCCAAACAACAGCTTCATGATGATGTTTCTTTAGATAAAAGCAGCTGCACACTGATCAGGAGGGAACTGAACACATTATTAAAACCATCTGTGGGGAAACATTTTGTTGTATTTTATATGAAGTTGAGAAAAGCTGATTCAAGGAGCTTATACAGTTATAACCTCTTTTCAAGTAACCCCACTTTTTGCTATACGTTTTGACATTTGTGGTACAGCCTAACTTTTGGCTTCAGACCCTTCTCTGATGGGCCTCTTACACCCAGCACCTCTTAGTTTGCGCAAATTCAGTGGCTCCACTTTCTCTTTCCTGCAGGTGCCACCCTGTCAATGCGCTCGTTGGTGAAGGAGGAACCTGATTGGAGGACGGGGATCATAGCCGGGGACCGAGCAGGGATAGTAGGCGGTCCTCTCAGGCTGCGACGAGGAAGCAGGTTTACCTGGAGGAAGGAGTGCCAATCAATTATGGAGAGGTGTGCAGGTTTACTTTATGATTTAGGCTTCTTAAAACAACACATGCTGCATTTATTTTAAGTTGGAACAAAAAAAGCACAATGTTCTGATCACCTTATTGCTCAGGGCCAGTAGAACTGTGGAGATTTCCTGATTTTGATAGTCTGGTCATTACTGAAGCGATGTCAGTGGCTAGACTATTCCTGGTCCTCAAAGTCCACTATCCACCTTATTTGAATATATACACTGCCCGGCCAAAAAAAGAGGTCCCCACATATGAGTACGAGCCCAAAGAATGAGGTCAGCTGATTACCTGAATATACTGAATGACCAGGTTATTCCATCAATGGATTGTTTCTTCCCTGATGGCATGGCCATGTTCCAAGATGACAATGCCAGGAATGAGGATGCCTGGAATTGTGAAAGAGTGGTTCAGGGAGCGAGAGACATTATTTTCACACATGGATTGACTCCACAGAGTCCACTGAGAATCTTTGGGATGTTCTGGAGAAGATCAGACTCTACCATCATCAATGAAAGATCTTGGTGAAAAATCAATGCAACACTGGATGGAAATAAATCTGGTGACATTGTAGTAGCTGATCCAAACAATGCTACAACTAATGTGTGCCATAATCAAAGCTATGAAATATTAGTATGTGACCTTTTTTTTTCTTTTTTTTTTTTAAGTCAGACAGTTTATGAAGGCTTCTGACGTACCCGAAGAGGTAATTCAATGTCTGAATAAGGTTGTTGTAGCAGAGAAACAAGGTTATTATCCCATTAGGACCAGATTGGACACCCCATTGGCTAGACGAAAAACTAGCTAAACCAGGGCCTGTTTTATATCAATTTTGAGGCTCATAAAACAAAAATGACAAATCACTGTGAACCAATGAGGTAATAGCATAGAGCGGGCTTCAGAAGACTGACCACTGTGGTAGAAACATGATGCCTTGAAGGGACGAGCTGTAATTGTTGACAGTTTATCATGGCTACATTTCTGTAGTCTTTCATTGGTTAGCTTCTGACTTTTAGGAACAACTTGTTGCAAATGTTGTCAACATGTGTTTGCCTGATATGATAATATATCCTGACATTTCTATCACATCAAATGGTTGTCAATAGTAAAGAGTTTCATTGATGTACTGACCTAAATTTAACATGTCATGGTTGCCACATCCAGCTTCACCAGCTTGTCCTCATCCTGAACAATTTGGCCACTCTCTCCTACCAAGAATATTCAGGTGATAGCACCTCTATTCAATACACCTCATTAGAAACAAACACTACATTGGCTAGCAATAAACCACACTCTGCTTTTGCATGCTACATCTTGTCACTTACTAATGTCACCTGGCTCATCCAGTCAGGATGTTAAGAGCAAAACACACTTTTTGCATCTATGTAAGTGATAGATAACCTGTTATTTGCATTCAGTTCAGTGGACTTCTTTAACATGTTAAAATGTTCCACTGGAAGAAAACATTGCCAGCTTGTTTGACAATTGTAAATCAACTTCAAGAAGACTTTTATTTCCTCCCTCTCTTGTTCACTAAACATCATGTACCTTGGCTTTTCTGCAATATATTTGTCCCAGACAATCTTCAGAGAGAAGCTGAGCAAAAAAATAAATAAAAAAGGAAGCAAAGAGCCCGCTGTGTGCAATTGATTTCTTTATTACATGGTAGCTGTAAGCATAGTGCAGTCTGGGCACTCTGAGTAATAAGAGCACACAGACAACACTCACCAGCAGGAGCTCCGGATTACGCAACTTCACTGCAGTGCTGATCCTTATGAGCTAGTTAAGACCCAAGGACGATACTGTAGAGGTGAAGATGGTGTGTGTGTGTGTGTGTGTGTGTGTGTGTTTG
>JAUBOC010000149.1:16514763-16526524 GCA_032275365.1 Anablepsoides cearensis | reverse complement strand
TACACATTCTGAAAACAAGATTAATATTCTGACACAATCAGTTCTTGTTTAGTAAATCAGCCTCAAACCAAGATCAACAAGACTTTTTTGCTGGATAAAAGATTTTAAAACTTGGTTAGAAAGACAGTTTTTGCAGTGCTTGTGTCGAGCAGGGACGGGCGTAGCCGCTCTACGAACAAAATGATACCGTATTTATCACGCATCTACGTCAATGACAGCCAATTTCGGAGCCTAGGATTAAGTGTGTTTTTCAGGACACCTTCAGAGTCCCTAACCTCCCTCTGGACATGTGAAAAACTCTCTTCCAGAGGTGCGAGCTGAAGATCTCGCAGACATGGGGTTCGTCCAGACTTAGCTTGTAGCTTCTGTTTTATTCATTTCAGTTTCTCTTCTGTCTGTTTTGCCTTTCACACTTCAGTTACAGCAGATTAACACCTAAAGGTTAAATATAAAACAGGACAAATGTGTTTTTCTGTTGTGACACGAAGAAATGAAACTTTACTGTTTGTTCCACTTGTTATTTAGGTTGTGTGCTGCTCCTGTGTGCAGGTCTGAGCTGACCTCTGTGGTGCCCTGCATACACTAATCCACATGTTTTTTTGTTTTTGTTCTGGCAGCTTCCATCGGAGCTTGCTGTTGCAGAACATTTCTGCCCCGGCTCGCCCGAAGCATCAGATACATGCGTGTTGCGATTCAGAAAAGATATCACATTATTGCACAGTGTGTGGAGGTGTGACTGACAGATGTATAGGCTGAGATATGTCTGAGCGAATAAATCAATTTCTTACACTTTTTTTTCCTTCCAGAGATGTCCACGAAAAGTTAGACTCTCTGTAAACGTAACGCAGGCTGAAAATTCCTCTTTTTTTGTGATCTCCATTCCCTCTGAGCACAGTCCTCCTAGGTGACCTTGTAATATTCTAATTATTCTCATTACCGAGTGGCTTTGGAGACTTCCAGCAGGAGATACCGTACTAGCAGCAAGCCCCCAGCTGACCTTGAAGACGGTGTGTGTTTGAGGGGAGGAATGGTGTTTAAAAAGCACTGTGACAGAGTGTGTGGGAGGACAAGGCGAGGCGGGTGGGTTGCAGGCTCGTTCTGGGAGCTGATATCTCTCCTACACAGGTAATTAATACGCTTATTAACTCCTCGGCTCATATCATGCTCAAACACAGCAAGGACAGAAAGGTGGGGGCGGAACATCCTCGTGCACTTTTTTTTTTTTTTTTTAGTGCTTTAACTCAAAGGTTGAGCTTGATGGTGGGAGCTAACGAAGTTTTGAGGTGACTGAACTGGTTGGGCGTGCTCGAGGGGGCTTTGTTTCCATGTGTGCATTGGTTGGATATAATGAAGGGTGGGCAGCTGTAAATCAAGCTCAAAATTTTTTGGATTTTCAGTGGAGGGAAGGAGAGAAGAGCAGAAAATGTTACAGTTTGTGATTCAGAGTTTAGCTCTTAAAGTGCATGTGACGTGTCTATCCTTCAAATACAAAAAATCATAGAATGCATCTTCATACTTTACACATGATTTTGCACATTTTGTCACATAACCGGTCTATTTTTTTTTTTTAATTTGGCTCAGCCAAATTGAAACAGGAAGTGACATCAAAGGGGAACTCATTAATAAAATAAACTCTCTGGTCTCTGCTTACTAAAACAAAATTATTTAAACTTTAACTCTTCTTCGTCTCACTTTAATAGTGAGTAAAAATAATCTTAAGAAACATCAGATTCTTCTCTACAGTCCGTTTTGTTAGTTTTGTAACAACGCTCTGTTTACATTCCAACATTCCCCTTTGACATCACTTCCTGTTTCTTCACATGCAAATATCTCAACACCTGTTTATCTCAATGATGTGAAATTTGTTTTGCAATATGTTATCAATGTTATCTTTACAAAAATACATTCCTGTTTATTACAAAAGTTTGATGTTACAGGCCCTTTAAAACACATTTTGGGTGTTCCAGTTAAAATTGTGTAGTTAGCACAATAAAGTCGGTATCTGTACTTTACTTGAGTAATTATTTTTCAGTCTACTTTTTACTTCTACTTCTTATATTTTTTAAAAATGCAAGAAGTAGAAAGTTGTTACTTTTATTTCATTTGTGTGTGTTTTCATTCCAGAAAAATAAAAACTATCTATATAAATTGTGCCTCTTAGAGTGAATTTAATTGTGGTTGAATAAGAAGTATAAATATATAAAACTCTGATAGTGTATTAGTTTGTACACAAACAAATCATGTCACACTCCACCAGGACATAATCATTAAAATAAAAGTACTGTACTTTAGAAGTATTTGTATTTGATGAATTATATAATAACATTTGGCTGCAGCCCTCAGATAAATTTTCATTTTAGGGAAAAGGTTTGTTCAGTCTTGATATATGTATATAAACTGAAACAGCTGGACTAGTGCATCCTAAATTTAACATAAATTAATTATTTAGTACAATACAGTCATTTCTGTATTGTTTTGTGGAGGAAACCTCCTAATAAATGTCATTACATAAAATCTAACTGCTCATTTTAAATTAATACTTTTACTTTTAATACTTAAGTACAAAAAATATCAGATACTTTAAGACTTACTCAAGTAATATTCCTAATTACCAAAGTATTTTTTTGGTAAGATACTTGTACTTTTACTCAAGTATCACTTTGTGGTACTTTATACAACACTGATTTTACTAAGAAACATGCCTGAGCTGATGAGGTTTCAAATTAAAACCTGCTGTTGTGTTTGTAAAAGGGCTGCTTCTATAACATTTGGGCTTTTTTTCAGTTTTCAGCATAAATCTTTCACACATGTTTTAAATAACCCATATTGTTCTATATTTTCCATGTTTACATTCAAACAGCTTGTCACAGAAAACTGACATCTTCAGCAGCATCCAGTTATTAAACTGCCATTCCTGAATACATAATTGCAACAACAACTGAAAGAGAAAAAAAAACAGCCTCTCTCAAAAAGAAAATATCCAAAACATTCTTGTTCAGAGAGGTTAGATCTGCTTCCTGACCTCCCAGCAGCAGGAAACTCTTCAGCTACCTGAGAGTGCATCTGGAACGGAGAGATGCAGACGCCCAAGGCCACATCCAACCTCATCCGAGCAGCTGTCAGGTGCAGGTGTTGTTTGAGTGGAGAGGGCTCACCTCCCGCCTCACTCACAGCTGGGATTGGAGTGAATTGTGATTTCGACACTTGAGTGCAGTTGTTTGAGTTGTTTGAGCGTGTGTGCTTTTACTAAAGGCCAAGCGGGACAAATCTGACTCGACAGCAAATAAGGACCTTTTGGAACCTTGACTCGAGGAGCAAGGGAGAGGTCAAGCCTGCCAGAAAATAGGATTATCTAAAACGACAGGAAAGAGCTCAGGTTCATGATATGTAATAAAAAGTGGGGGGAAAAAAACTCCCTGAGTGTTTTGATTGATGGCCTCTTTGTTGTTTGGGTCAGCAAGCTTCACTCTAAAATCTGAGGAAGTACGTTTTGTTTCTGTGGGCCTGTTGGACAAAAAGATAGTTTCAGATTAGTAAATCTGAGCATAATTCTCTGCTCATCAAGGCTGATGCTCACCTTTAGCGTTGTCTTAATGAAATCTGAAAAACCTTCTCTGTAACAGACTTTGGTTAGTCCAAAACCTCCACAATGTCTGCATCGTTGATACCTTTCCATATTTGGGAAATTTTGGGTCACATTTAGAGGTGGCTCACTTTCCAAGTCAATGACATTAACATGGTTGATGCCAACTGTGTGTTGAGAGCGGAGGGGGGCATGTGAAAGGCATTGGACAGTGAAGAAAGTGAAACATGTTTTGAAAGTGTCCTGAATGCACAAAAGGAATAAAATTTCCAAGAAAAAGATACGAGTCGGTGTTAATTTTGTTGCATATCAGAGTGTCTGTCATTAACATAAAAAATACACCTTTACAAATACACACAAAGTATTTAAAATAATAAATAATAATAATAATAAATAATAATAAATAATAAAATAATCTTATTAAGCACATTCTATCGATAATATATGAAATATGTATGTCAGAAAAATGAAGCATATTTAATTTATATATACAGTAAGTATATATTTTTTTCACCTGGGAGGGACTGTTGAGTTAATCTGTCATCAGTACAGCCTAATACTCTTGCAGTACCTTAGTGTGAAGTAAAACATATAATGCACAACGTAGCATAGAGTAAAAAAAGATATTGATAAGTAGCTTAAAATTGTACTTCTTTACTACTTATAATAAACCAAAAGCATTTCTATCATTACAATACTACTAAATCAATGCTTGTGATTTTGAAAGACATTAAAAATACAATTTAAATACAATTCCTTTACATAAATAATGCATTTAATTTTTAGTAAGTAAGCATGTTATTTGTACATGCAAAGCTATATAGGCTACATAAGGTGTGCAAAGTATACTTAAAGTTGTTTCACTTTAGCATCTAATAGAAATACACTTAAAATTGTGGTTTTTTTTTTTACAATTTAATTACAAAATATATTTAGTACAAAATTCCAAAATAGCATGTTTTAAGTATACTGATATTAGTCTGGTTTCAAGTATGCTAAAGTGCACTAAGATTTAATATACTTAGTATTTTTTTTTTCCACCTGTGCTAGTTGGTGCTAATGCTATATCGCCATATGTATATGCTCGGTGCTAACGTGAATGCTAGCTGGCTAAACTGAGGTTCTCCTTCCATGAAGCAGCTCTGTCATCTTCCATCCACATTTTCAGTGTATTCTGTGTCATTTCTACATTCTCCTGTCTGTCAAGGTCCTCTGGTTTCATTTAAAAGGTGCTGATCATCAGATGTGGTCCAAGTTTAACCTTCAGGGTGGATAAGAGCTCACACAGCCTCGCAGTGACTAAAATAGACAGGATCAGAAATGAGCTTTTTAGAAGGACAGCTCAGGTTGATTAATTAGGAGCCAAAGTTTATAGACGCAGGAGTGGAGCGGAGGAACGGTGGAAATACTGTATTAGAGAACAGATGAGGAATGTGGAAAACCAGAAAGGGAATGGCCAAAGTGTGGGCCGCCCGCAACAGGAAAACATTTTCTTCACATAATTCCAGGTTTCCATGAATAATTTCAGGTGGAATGTCACGATGACAGATTTCACTGCGCTCGTCTGAAAACCTTCTTCGTGAGCGTTAATGAGGCAGCGAGGGTTGGGTAACTTCAGCGCTGCGCTGGCTGAGGTGGCGCTTTTATTTTTTTATTTTTTTTTTTCAGTCGCTTTCAAGTTCTGTGTGAGGAGTGTGTCATCGACTCCCAGGAACCCAACGCTGTCATTTCTCTGAGAGCTTCAAACACATGTCTTAGGCTTCAGACACTAAAATGTTTTTGTTGACGGTTTACATGAACCCGGGTACAGTGACACACACGTCGTCATGCAAACACACACACACGCCCTCAGACCTCGATCAAAGGCAACTCGAAGAACAAGCTCAAAAGCAGGATTTTTTTCCTTCTATTTACCCTTTTTCTTTTTTACCATAAAATAATACTGTCTTTGAAAGAGCACTATGAAGAGTGGTTTGCATCTTTAAAAACTGAATGTAGCCTGAACTATTTGCATAAACGCCCTTGAAGGAGAAAAACAAGTACAGGTGAAGAGGAGGAAAAAGAAAATTCCTAGTTTTTCCAAGAGCTTTGACAGTAAAGAAAGGTCCCTGATCTCCATCTGCAGCGAGCCTTTGAAGACCTAAACGCAATTTTTTATTATTATTATTATTATTATTATTATTATTATTATTATTAGATCCCAAAACGAAATGCTAAATCCTGTTTTGGTCTACGGATTATTTCTTGTGCTTGTGCCCTCTAAGCACTACTCAGCAGAAAGAGACAGGGAGGACAGGCAATAGATGTATGAGATGTGCTGTTAGTCCTGTTTGATGTTGCACCGAGGCAGCAGAGAATCCAGAACAAGTGTCTGGGGTTTGAATGAGACAGTCATTGGTGGAGAGAGGCTGAGTGAGGGAGAAGCCAGGGATGCGTTTTGATCAAAAAATAGACACAGATGATAGAATAGAAGGGCAGATGCTGTGATGGAAGTCAGAATTATATTAATATTTTTTTAGAACTTGCATTTGCTAATCAAACTTATCCAGCACAAAAATTAATTTTTTTTTTTACCAGGGGCAGAGGCAGAGTATTTACTGGGGGTGGTTAGGTTTAGGATACAAAAAGGAATGGAAGTCAATGAATGGTTCTAATGAGGATAGAAATAAATACTTGTGTGTATTTAAGAAAGTGTGATAAATAAATGCATTAGGTGATGAAAACTATTGAACTGCTGCCCCGGTTATCTCCTAACTTAATGGACCACATGGTGCTATGACTATATCAGATTACTATAAATCAGATCCTTCAGAATAAATATTTTTTTTATCATTTTCTACTCAAAAATATAATAATTGAAGTATCTCTGACAGGAAAGGAAAAAAATAATTAACTTTTCTTCTTAGCTGTGTCAGGAATGAAACTAGCTGAAATGTCACATTACTTATTCATTGAAGCAAATGATGTTGTGATCTTACCTGTTATGCTCTTTAGACCTCTGGTTTATTAATAAGGTAAATTGGAGATTTTTAGCTGCTGAGTCAATGCCTTTTTTTATACTACTTTTGCAGTAGCAGCAGAATATGTAAGAGCCCTCGATAATGGATTTCCATGAACTCCTGACTCTATAAAGAGCAAGGAGAACAAACCATCATTGTCTTTCTCACAAATGACAAGTTATCCATCCAGACAGTAACCTATCAATCAGTGTAGCAACATCGGTAAACATAACTTGAAAGTATGACATTTTTGTTAAAGTGCATTGTGTTAATGAGTGCTGAAAATTAAAAGCTAAAAACGGAAAAAGCAGTTAAAGGTGAAAATGAGCAAAACATCTGCTAAAAGCTAACAGTTAAAACTAACAAAACACTGGAATAATACTGAAATTAGCAAAAGACTAGTTAAAAGTAGCAGATAGCTAAATGCCATATTAATAAAAGGCTAAATCACATGGCAGACAGGCCTGGCAATGATGACTTTAGGATGGCATGCCACAACTGGCCCAGTTGTACTTTGGTATATGGGGCACTGACCCATTCATAGACCACATTTGGGCCACCAAAGGACAAAGGCCCAGATCCTAGGACATTGTGTGGGCCAGAACTGGACCAGAATTTTGCTATGTGGAAAATGTAGCAGAACCATTGCTAAAAACTAAATGGTAGCGAAATGATAGCTTAAAGTAGCAAAAAAAAACAAACCAAAAGTAGGTAAAATTATAGCTAGGAGCTAAATGGTAGCAAAATAGCAGTTAAAAGTAGCAGTGGATAAGATTAAAATTAGCAGAAAAGTGTCGCAAAGCCAAAAACAACATAGGATTACAAAAATAGTATGCAGAAACAATTTTAAAAAGAACAATGTTTTTAACTGATTTGTCTGCTGGGAACGTCTGGCAGAGTCTCCCCTCCCATTATTATTATTTATTATAAATAAAGTTTAATATATTTGAAAAGCATAAAAGTAAACGCACACATTTAGATTTTTAAATGAATAAAACTGCCTGTAAAAGTATTTAATTTCAAAAACTACATTTTCAGAAAAAAAAAAACATGGAAACAGTATTAATGCTGAATCAGTGCTCATAAAATAAGCAACTAAAGGACATGGACTAAGAGAATATCAATGGTTTAAGAGGGAGAATATTTCCTTTAGTGAACGGTGGGTGTTGAGGCAGGCGTAGGAAGTGTGAGACAGAGAAAGAGGAAGGGGAGCGAGGTGTTGTTACAGACCAAAGCAGGTGTGACAGTTCTGAAAGCTTTCATGGGGAATAAAAGGTTTTCTGGTCTTGTAGTGATGCTAAACTGAGCGTGACCCTCCAACAGAACCCAGACTTCTTTCTGTCTCGCCTTGCTTTCTAACCCAAAGCCTCCCCTTACGAAAGAAAAAAAACTTGTGCTGACATTGTGTAGGCTCTAAGATTTAAGCTTACAAATTCCTGTTCTCCTTCTATTTATCTCTGTTTCCTTTCTGTTGACTGAGGGAATATACAGCAGGGGATAAAAGCTTTTGCTTTGAAGTTGGCTGCAGTTCAGGCTGTCATAGTTTCCACTTAGATTACTAGTAGCCAGTCTCATTTCAGTTGTGTTTACCAAAGTATTGCACCATTTATGTTGTCTAACCTTCATAATGTCACCTGCATAGTCCACTGCTGTAGTCCAGAGTGAAATATTTTATGTTTGTTCCTTTGAGGAATGCATATTATCCACCACCTTTCATGCCAGACCTCTCTTTCCACAGCCACCTCCTCCAGCTCTTCTGGGAGGATTTCAAGGCCTTCTCAAGCCAGCCACACACATCTCTCCAGCGTGTCCTGGATCCTTCCCAGGGTCTCCTCCCAGGTAGACATGTCTAGGAAAACCTCTCTAGGACCCATAGGGAGATATACCTGTGGAGGACGGGTCTATGACAATGTTCCATGGTACTGTGGAACTATGATTTGCTGGGGTTAATAATAAAAGTCATGAAATATGCTCGGTTTCCCCCTTTTTGTCCGTGGGTCTAGTTAACAAGTTTGTCTCTGTGAGAGATACAGACAATGTTGGAGTAAGTTTATATATGAATATGCTGTTTTTGTTGTACACTGTACAAAGGTACCCACTTATTATTGTGTAATCCAAAATGAATATATCCCCGTTGTTCAATCTAAATGCTTCAAATTTTTTGTAATAGCTTGCTAGTATTTACGAGATGACATTGAACGGTGAATGTCAGGAAACAGATTTTTTACTTTGTGACATAACTCAAACTCCTTCCACAGCAAAGGCATGGGGTAGAAAATGAGCCTCTTTTGGGCCTAAAAAATAATCTTTTGGATAAAAACAACTCCAGTCGTCATCTATATCGTGTAGCTGCAACTTAATAATGCTAAGGAATTACTTCATGGCTAACTGCAAGTGAATGGCTCGTGTTATTTATTCCTACATCAAAATAAAATTTAATGAATTCAAACTTATAACAATCAGCAGTCTCTGCGTGGAAATGTCTGCAATAAATATGTGGCCACGCATTGACTATCTTATGGTCACAAGTTACAGTGTCAATCAGTGGGCTCAATATTTTTCATACAACACTTAGTACATTTCTGCGTACATATTTAGAGTGAAAAAAGCTAAATATAAGTCATAAAATCTCCTGTTTTTCAGTATATTAGGTCCTGGTGTATGGAATACATATGTATTGAATATAAGCAGAATTGTAATTGTTTTACCAGATCTATAAATGCAGGTTTTTATTAAATTCAAAATATGACCTTAATAAATGGATACATTATTATGAAACAAAAGAAAAATAAAATAAAAGGTAAAGGAATATAACTTTTAAATACAATCACACCCAATTTTAACATAATGTACAACTTACCGAGGGCAAGACCTTTTTTTGTCTTTCCTAAAGTTGAATGAATGAAGGCTGTTGAAATAAACTGGTTTCATAACTTGTAGATCCAGTGATTATTAGGGGTGTAAATCAACAGCTTTGTCACGATACGATATTACATCGATATGTTCAGATGACGATTCGATATTTCTCGATATCATAAAGTTTGTCACGATACGATTTCGATTCAATTCAATTCATATGTCTGCAATCAATATAATGCGATTTCATATGTCCATCTAACACATTGACTGTGTTAAACGAGCAGATGATATCGATTGTCATCAAGAATAAGATGACGATATAGATCACGGTTTTCATTTAGCCACGATACAGGTGAATCATGAACCACTCAAATCGATATATCGGTATAAATCGATGTATCGTTACATCCCTAGTGATTATTATATACAGTAAAAGTCATAAAATTTGTCCATTGGTTCATAAGACATTTTTCTAACAGACACAGACACAAACATTATCGTCTACCTTTGCTTTTAGGCAACAGGACATAAATATAGTCATGAAGTTGCTCACAACATTCATCATCCACAGAGGATAGATCTGTATGATGGTGGTGGTTTTCTGACATCTCACTGAATGCCAACATCAGATCACAGGTTCCTTTTATCCTGTGAAAATCTTGGAATCTAAACGATCGGGCACTACCTGCATCCTAACGACTCTGCTGATCCACTGACCTTTTCTCTGGTGCCACCGTGAGGCTGACATTTGTGGTTTCGGATGTAACGTCTCAACAACCATAAGACGCGCTGCCATGACATTTGGTTGAGACATTCCGGGTCTTTAGTGGACAAATCCTACTGACACTGATAATTCTCTGCCTTTTTTATTTAATGTCAGCAGCTTTCAAAAGTTTTCCCTTAAGCTGTAAAGTGACATCCATATTGGATGGACTGGTTATGGACTAAACATGATTTGTCCTAAGGCCTTCTTTCTACCTTGTGAGGCTGTGTTCATTTAAACACCTGGAAGGGAGTTTTGGGGAAACATTTTAAAGTGAGTTTTCTGGGTAAATGTTTTGAACAATTAATATCTTGTTGAAGATAACTTTTTTGTGGAGTCTTTTGCTCTAAAATGGAAACAACTTGGAGGCAGGTCCGTTGCAAGAGGGCAATCCCCAAGCTGACTGGTCAATGACAAATTATGTGAGCGTCCTTTTAAATTCTTTGGTGGTCAATGCAGACAAGTGCAATTATCCCCCCACTAACTAAGCCTACATGATGTCCACCTTTAGCCAAGAGAGGGTCTAAGGAATGGTACTTATAAGTCAATTGATTGTCATTGTGTTAACTTTTGATGAACCCAAGGCTCGTAAGCAGGAGATTTAAATATTTTGCACATGATGGCCTTAGTGAAAAACTTCATGTTAAGTGAGTGTGTGTGTGGGTACTTTTGTTTTTGTTGGATTTTAAAGTCAACATACAGTCTGCACTGTTTGGATAGTATGTGTGTTATTTTGCGTAGGATGGTGATGGGGTGAATGACGTTTTGAAAGGATCCGGATCTTGATGAGCTGTTTGTTTCATGGAGCTGTACTCCACCCCTTTGCCTGTAACCTATGAAAAAGCAAAGGAGGAAAAAATAAAGACATTGTGAGGAGTATAAAATGAAACGACAAACGGCTCTTTAATGTCATTGTATGGAGTCGTTTAAAAGATTTGTATCGTACACAATCGTCACATCTTTTTTTATTTGTTTGTTTGTTTTTCAAATGTTCTGTTAATTATGTGTATAATATTTGCATTTTCTAAAATTTATACACGGCTTGCGCTTTTTTGCACAGGATCATGATAGGATTTCAGAATGTTCAAATGTAAGCAAAAAATAATGTTTTTGGCATAAACTTAAATAATCAACGTGTCTATATTGTGATTCCTGACTTTGAGCTGGTGGACTTTCAGGTTGGGGTCAGGAGTAGGGGCCACAAGGTTCCTTTTGCCTAATGTCCCTAAAGTGCCGTAAAACGGCCCTGTTCGAGGGAACGCTGAATCCTTGGTATTTTCTTTTTGTTCTGAAACTTGTGATCTGAAATAATGCCGTCTCCTATCAATCTAGCCCCGGTGTTTACCCCTCTCCATCTGCCCCTGTTTACCCCAGACTGTGGACCTGCATGTTGAGGGACGACAGTGATGCGCACGGGCAGAAGGCAAGCATGGAAGCTACCAGACTGGAATTCCTCCACCTGCCAAGAGAGGTAAGTCTTCCTTTTATGAGCCAATTGAAATTCAGCTCACAGGCAATTCATTCTGTCAATGACAAGAGGAGTCAGAACAACCTTGC
>JAUBOC010000149.1:16467070-16482287 GCA_032275365.1 Anablepsoides cearensis | reverse complement strand
ACAAGATTATTATTCTGACACAATCAGTTCTTGTTTAGTAAATCAGTCTCAAAACAAGATCAAATAAATTTTTTTGGCTGGATATAAGATTTTAAAACTTGGTTAGAAAGACATTTTCTGCAGTGTAGGCAGAATGTTTGGTTGAGTGGTATCTGTTCGGTTTGATCATGATAGTGATATTGATGCTACACAGCCAGGATTATCTGAAGTAGGGAGCCATGTCAGAGATCTGATTTACGGTATTTACAGTATCGAAAAAAGACAGAAGTTTTGTTTGTGCATATATGTGTATAAATAATTTGTGTGTTTGTGTATTATCGGTAAATATCGGTTATCAGCCATACCACCAATAATAATATCGGATATCGATATCGCCTGAAATTCTCATATCGGTGCATCCCTAGTCATGAGGTGCGAACAAATCAACTAAATCCTGGGTACAAGCTGAAATCTGTTTCTTCTGAATGCTGTGGAGCTCCATCATCAGGGAGAGCCAAAAGTAAAGTTCCTGCTCCTTTGCACTAAAACGTACATCTAACGAGGATGCCTTCTGGACACCTCCCTCTGAAGGTTTTCTAGACAATTCCCACTGGAAGGAGACCCCTGGGCAAATCCATAACCTCCTGGAAAAATGATGTATCCTCTCTGGCCTGGCAAAGCTTTGAGATCTCTCCGGAGGATATGTAGAAAGTTGCTGGGGAGAGACATGTTTGGGTTTCCCTCCTGGACATGTTGTCTTCACAAGCCAACCATGCATAAGTGGCAGAGAGTGAATGAATGAATGGACAAACAAAGCCTATTTTCAAGAAACAATCCAGACTAGAGGTCTTGGTAGAAAGCAGCAATAAGTTGAGTCTGAATTGGCCTGACAAAACTCAGTGAAAATAACTAAACTTGGCTATTTTAAGTAATGGTACACAAACATGGTACTCAGCATTTCTGTAATGGAACTCAAAGATTGTTGGTATCAACATTTACAAGTTATTCACTAAACTATCTAACAATATAAGCTGAACTGTGATGCAAAGCTAAAAAGCAAAGGTATGCAAAAATTATGGATCAAGCATATTACAATTTTGACTCCAATTGGAAACTTCTTACAACATAAATATGGTCAAAGCTCTAACCTTGCCCATGAGTGTTTTAGCACTCTGCACAATGCTGGTGAATTCTTTGAAGATGAAGAAATAACGTTTAAGGAAATGTGAATCAAGATATTCACACGTCTTTTTACAGGAGGTGTAACTTCTCATATTCAATTTATTTTTAAAAATGTTGCACATATACACAAAAGACATTAATAATTTGGGTTTGGCTCCAGCATCAGTACTTGTAATTGCATTTATTTAACCATTGCAGCATAAACTGTATCAGCTAAGTTGCTACAAAACAATTTTTTGGTTTGTGATGATTTTCCAAACTGGCAAAATGAGTCCTGGGATATTGTTAGCTGCAACGGATAGTCAGATGCTTCATTTGTTTTCAGAGTTTTGAGAGCACGTTGCAGTGGCCTACAAATGAGCAGAGCAGAGGATGGAGCCCCTGAACTGAGACACAGCCAGAGTTTTAGGCCTAGATACCCACTGAACATGTCTCTGCACATTCATCCTCTGCCCTCCCCCTAAAGTGTGAGGTCTCAGCAGCCAGCTGCAAGTGCTTGATGGGGTTTGATGAAACCTCTACACTTCGTGCCTTTTGTGTGACACACGGTGGGCCGGTGACTCATAGTCTTGACTCAGACCTTCATCTTAGATGCAGTGCGATGGTCTCAATTTTGATCTCTAGGAGCTTTAAAATGATATGTACACTATGTACTAAAGCTGTGCTGTAGGTGCATAGCTGTACAGAATGATGTGTGTTGATGTGTGCATAACTTGTATCACCAGTGCAGAGTGGGATCTGTGATGTTTCTGTTAAACAAGGAGCAGCAGAAAGCCAAAGATTGTACAGTTTTATTGCATATTTTGTCTCAGTGAATTGCAACCCATTAAATGTGCCTCATAGTTAAATCAATAAAATCCAAAGCTAACACCGCCTGTAGCCTTTAGTTGTTTAAATTCAGGCCTACATGTTTAACACTTCTAATAAAAGTTAAGAAAAATAGCTGTGATTTTTTAATCCTGTTAGTGTCTGGTATTCACGCGAGAATTAATCTTGCACCGTTTTGTTGCCGAAGTCGGCTTTGGACGTATTTGGGCGTGGCAGCAGAAGGGCTCTCTGAAAGGATGGTCCCATGTTTCCCCTTTTTCCAAAGCTGCTGCAAAGCAGATAAAGAAGCAGCTTACTGTGTTTCCTCTAGTGTGTGGATGGTGGGGGCACCCCATCTGAAAGGAGAGCGGGGAGGCAATGAAGGGATGGGAGAGGCATTTCTAGGGTAATGGGATGCAACCTGCTCGGTATACTCTGTAGAGACATAAAAACGCGACTGTGGCCATGCCAGGCAAAAATAAATCTGCTCTATGTTTCTGTACAGTAAAGGGTGGAGACAGGCGCTTGCTTTGCCACTACACCCACCCAGCCCAGTCGTCTGGCTTTTGTTTTCCTCTTCAAGGCCTGTCAGGCAGAATAGTCACATCTGCTCCCCGTATCTGCTTCAAGACAGGGGGACAGAGCTGGCAAAGCTACCAGCTGCTGGCCAAAGCTGTTCGGCTGCGTTCAGTGTGTACGTGGCAGGCGTCATGCATCTGTGTGCCTGCGAGTGTTGATGGCAACTGGTTAACCAGCACTTGTCACATGGGACATCATTAGGCTTAGCTCGGCAGAATAAAGATGGAGGCAGTGGGAGAGAAGGAAAATCAGAGCGACAGCTCTGTTGAACTCCAAAAAGAAGAATTTTCTCAGCTTGTGTGGAAGTTTATGAACCAGGGTTTCCCTCCTTTTGCTCTGTTCTGCTCTCTTGCCCACACATCTTAGCATTGCTTTAGCAACAGATTGCAGGCTCTTAACTACATCGTACCACTTACATCTTAAATCCCTTTTAGAAGAAAATACCAGTTTCTGCCTAATGAAGAGTCGAGGTAATGGCTGCACTTAGATAAGATTCAAAGCCATGGCTTTACATAAGCACACCATTTTATTAGGTATCAGAATCATCTAAAAAAAATCTTAAAATAAGACACAAAATACAGAGCTTAAAAAAGATTGAACCAATTTGGGCTTATCTCTCCAACATACAATGCTATAGATATTTGTGGTTTGTTCAGATGCATGCCATATGATTTCTTAGTAAGAAAATAATTTAAACAAGCCGTGCTCAGTTTTTGACTGTAGTGTCACGAACATTTAGCTTTAACATTTAGCTCGTAACCCTGGCGTATAGCTCTTGTTTGCTTGTTTGTGCTTTTTTATCATTCTGGGCAGTCTGACCTTTAGGGTAAACTTGCTGAAAACATCAACTCCTGAAAAACGTTTAGTTTGTCAGTAAAAGACTTGCAACCTGTTCAATGATAATCACCAGCTAGTCGGTGACCACGCACTGAAAAAAGCGGGAAAAAGAAAATGGATGTTTAACTTCTTTTTTCCACTTTTGAATAATCTTTATCAGTGTAGGAGTATGCTCTTTAATAATGAGCATCAAGACTCCAGTTTATGTCTTTTTATTACTGAGATACACTTGCAGACAAAAAAATCTCTGCTTTTATGAAGGTGCTCATCTATTGCCCCTGCTACAATAGAAAAAATCAACCAGAACAAGGACAATGTTTGCAGGGTTTTAGGAAGACCTTTAGCTTAGTACGATAAAGCCCTGGGCTCTAAATTATGTGCAAGAGTGACAGGTCTATGGTGCTTTTGAACATGTACAACACATCTTTAGTAAGGTAGGAGGGATCATAAACTCAAGAGTAACTTGGTCATTTAAAACTAAAAATTTTATACATATATACCAAAAAGCATACATTTAAAAATGCTCAAGCAACAAAAAACAAAACAAAACAAAACATGAAATTCACACAATGGTTTTAATGCGGAACGCCTCAGAAGACATTGGGAAAAAAAAAAACTCATGGCCACGAGATCATTTTTGAGCAGCCATGTCTCTTTGTCCTTTATATATGAATACACTCTTTTTGTTCTTGACTGTCTAAAGGTATTTTTTTGGTGTATTTTTTATCCCAAAGCATATATTCCTATTAATGAATCTAAATGGTTCATTTTTCATAGTGCTAGTATTTATGAGATGGCATTGAACGCGTGTGTCAGGAAACATTTCTTTTACTGTGTTCCTAAAAGTGACATAACTTCAATTCCTGCAGCAAAGGCACAATTTTGACTGTTGGGCTTAAAATAAAACTAAGTACAATTCCAGTCATCCCCTGTCTTATAGCTGCAACATATAATACTAAAAGAAATCCGTGAGTGACTGAAGACTCATTCATTCTAATATTAAAGTAAAATTAAATAAATTCAAACTAGTCCATGTTAGTCTCTGCATGAAAATGGCAATTATAATGAGAACTGATGATAACTGACTTGTGGCCATGTGTTAACCATCGTGTGACCACACATTTATTCATTGCCACTGGAACAGGCTTTATATTTTAATGTAGGATATACAGTATTTAAAAAAATATAGAGGTGTGGAATCGTATCACAATTTTGATGATTTTAGACAAGATGTAACCACGAAGACTTGAAAGAATTGACTTGAAAGTTACCAACAATCACTTGTGACTTCCCTAGGTGTAAGCTCAAAAGAGATTAGATTAGTTTTTTCGATGGCAGGACTCTTTTGTTCTTTTATTTTTTACTGATCAAGCATCATTTGTTTTGTTGTGTTGCAATCTACAACATTTTATTCCTTTGAGGATTTTTAAAGGGAATTCTGATTGAACTACCTGGAATGTAGCAGGTATGCACTTGACACAGGGTACATAGTAAGTATTATGTACCAGTTTGTGTTATGCATCGCTACCAAGAGGGATAAAAATACATATTAGAACTAATGTCTGGTAAGTACTGGGTTGTATTATGTATTGCTGCCATCAATTTGGGTCTTTACTCATGACATATGACTTGAAAGTTACTTCTGCTTAAAGTATAAGTATAAATAGTTGTAGTAAAATCCCCAACTTACACTGTGTCTGCTCCAGCATGACCTCCATTTTAAAAACACACCCATTGTAATCAATGAGAGCATCTACACTGCACCCACAGGGCGGAGGGGTGCTTATGGTGATCTGTCAAAATTCGATTTATTCCTTAAGACTCACTTGAGCAGCTGAGGTCATTTATTTTACATTTAGGTTATGGCCGCAGTTACAGGAGCAGTGTCGGAGACATTTAATCAGATTGCTGATGTTAGTGACGGCAAGTGAAACACTCTTAAGTATCAGAAAGATTTAGTTCACAGAAACACATCACTGCCTTCACACCCTGAAGACCAAGTTGACCTCAGTCTCAAATGTCACTGCGTGTTTCTCACTCTGGTCTAAATCCTTTCAAGAAATCTTACAGAGTCATTGGAAAATTGTTTCACTTGTTCCAAATGATCTCACTAAAAGAGCTCAATGGAGCAGTAGCTGTCTCTTCTGACTCAAACAGCTGATGAAGAGTTGATCGCTGACAGATACTTGTTGAAAACAGTCAAACCTGGCACAGAGTGTGTAAGTGGTCAGTCCATGTCTGTGTTGTCAGATTTTTGAAATAATAATGAAAAATAAAGTGTCTGTGACATTAAAGGGACAATATTGATATTTTTGAAACTGGGTTATTTTGAACAATTATGAGCAATAAGCACCTGTTGTGCATAACTCTTAGTGAATTACCACGTATTTCGCATTGCATTTTTATTTGCACAGAATTTGCCTTTTATTTGCAAGCAAAGTAACTCTCTGTAGCATAGGAGCTGTGCATAAGCCTACCACAGAACCCACTGACTGTACATACAGTAAAATGTTTAGAAACATAATCCATAAACTGGAGCTGTAACAAAACATCTCTCCCCAGTGTCAGGCTGCAGAACAAGTTTTAAAGCTATTGTAAACAAATGTAAAGAAACGCGCCATTTTTATGACTATAAAATAAAAATACACGTTTTTTTTGAGGAATTGACTTTTTTGATTCGTGTAGTTCTTACCTAGTTTTTGTCTGTTAATATTTGTTTTTCTATTTTGCTCGGTTGTAATTTAAAAGATTACAAAAACATTGTGTGGGGGGAAAACGTTTAGCAGGGTTCATGCAGGTTTCAGTAAGTAAAATTTAAGACCTTTTAAAAACCATTAGGAATGACATTTAAGACCGAACAGACGCATTAACAGAAACATTCAGATGGTCCCAGAAATTTTAACATAGAAATATTTTATTGTTATCAATTTAACTATGAAAGAATATTTAATTTTAAAATGAGAACACTAAATTATTTTAATGAAATGGTCATATCTATGAGACCTTTATATCGACTGTTGTAGACCGCTTCCAACCGAGTGTAAAGATCACTGATATGAAGCCAAGTCTTATTGAAAACACATTTTCCCATTTTTAAACGACAAGCAGTGAACACAAATGAACTTCTTTGTTTTGTGGGCAGGTGAACAAGCCGCCATATGCGGGGGGTTGTAGCAGCAAAAAGGTCGAAAACATTGAAGCAAACTGTGCCATTATTTGCCTCCAGTTATCACAGTTTTAACATGTAAAAAGACTGGTAGCAAACTTAGCACTTCATGAACACAGATCGCGTCTAACTCTGCTTTACTCTGTTTATTTATGCAGCCAATGCTTCTACGAAATGATCGAAAGTAAAAAATTTAAGACTTGGCAAAATAAAATTTAAGGCCTTGGTCTTTTTAAGACCCTGCACGAACCTTGTTTTAGCCCCATCCAAATGAGAGGTACAACAAATTCAGTGTTAAAGAAAAACATTAAACAAAACAAAAAAAAAAAAACAGAAAAAAAACATTAATAATATGGGTTACGCAGTACCAGTACTTATAAACGCATTTTACTTAACATCTTAGATAATCTGTTTAGTTTGCTGACTATGCAAAGAATCATCGTTGGCCGCATAGGATACTGCAGCCTACGTTTTTGGGGTTTTGTTGGCTGCATGAGTAGACCCCTACAAACTGGGACAGCCTACAGTGTGGAGTACAGAAATCCCTGACAATCAGCCCTACCTGGGCTGAAATCCCAGAGTGGGGACCTTCAAACGCGGCATCATGCATATCATTTATTATCTGCCAAACTCTTGAATGATCAATCAACATGGATCTATGGAGAGTCTTGTGGGAGTGGAAACGTTAAAACGGTTGGTGTTTTTACTGTGTCTTCTGGCTTAGCTTGCTGCATTTACATGTGTCACTCCAGGCGCCGCTTCTGATTCGTTTAAAAAAAACTTATAGTGATGTTTAACATGTGTGTAAGTATAATTTCGTAGGGATTTATTAGGGATAACAACCGGGTGGTCCATTGTTGGTCTTTAACCTCCAATAAAATGGCGGCCGTTAAGTCCATGGTTGCACTTTTTTTCTGGTCAAATTTAGTCTGTCCCATGCAAAAATCCAGCTAGCTAGCATCTTAAGTTGGTGAAAAGTGATTAAAAAATATGCTTTCTATGTGGGGACGATGGCCGAGTCACTGTTAGAAGTACCGTAGAATGGTGTGTTGTGGTTCTCGAGTGGACATAGTCACCTGACTAGTGTTCTAAAAATAGCATGAAGGTCCTCGAGATAGAGTCACAGTGTTACCCCAGATGTTAGCTACCTCAGATTATAACATTAAGGCCTAACAGCTTACTGTAAATCTAAAATCTTTGTTTCTTGGAATCATATGGTAGCAGGGAACAAAGGGGTGACAGCAAATGAACACCGATAATGCAACAAAATGATGATAATGGAACAAAACTGATAAATGTTCAAATCAAATAAAAGGTAATTAAACAAGTTTGCATAAGCTAAATGTATGTTATGTAAATAAAACACAACTCACCTGAGTCAGCAGCCTTTCCAGTGGGTTTTTAACCCGGAGCAGCGACTCCACTCATCTGAATTCAAAGCATTTCTGGTGATTCTGCAGTTTTTTTCAGAGAGTTCACTAACTCTCACCGACTTAGCGGCTGTTTGCCAAGGGACATCTAGGATCCAGGTTAATTTAGACCTCGAGCTTGTGAGTTCTAAGTCAGTGTGAGGATTTAGCTCTTTAACCCGGGCGAATCGGGATCCAAACAGCTCTTAATTTTACGCAGAAAGGCTCCAGGCCTGGAGGCGATCCTACGACTCTCTAACCACTGCCTCACCATGTCACCACAGCTACTTTCCAAATACTTTCATTATTTAGCAAAAAAGAAATAAAAAACAGGTCACAATCTAAATGACACGACGAGCCATTAAACCCACTTTGGTGTAGATGGGGGGAACCAGATTTAATAAGAGCGCTGGAATAAAGCACTTCAGCTTCACTGAACCGCCACTTTTCTGCAACAACCTGTCTTGTGGCGCTGAACCAGAAAAAAGGGAGAGAGAACAGAAACTAAAAAAAATAAGGTTGGGGGGGGGGGAAAGAATGAGAAAGACTGAATTTGTACTGTTTGTAGTTTGTCAGAAAGCTGCACAAAGCCCCTCTCCCCCTCACTCTGCTGACTTGCGCTCGTTGGTATTCAGACTCTGGGACGGCGGCTCCAGTGCTCGTGTTTCATCCTTTGAATATGAGAAGGAATGAGGCTTTTTATTATAGCGGCGCAGCTCAGATGAATATTACTTAAGCCCACGCACACAGACAATGCATGACCATAAATAAATAATACCCCTCTCATCATGCTCCGGAGCGTTAAGAAGTGCAGCATAAAGACAACGAGAAGAAGCCGTGGAATAGCAGAAAAGGGATGGGGAGAGGAGAGCCGGAGAAGACGGATGTTAGTAGGGAGGGAGGGACGGAGAGGGGAAATTAAAAGCTCCACACATTTCAGACCTTTAATGAAATCCTCTCTTCATCCTTCTGTCATCATACAGTTTCTCCCTAATCCTCCTCCTCCATCAGGACGGTACTTTCTCCCTGTTTAGCACCAACTTAGCCCAACTCTCCTGAGCCTAATCGTATTGTTTACTGCTGAAACAGAGCAAATGCTCCACTACATTTGTTATTATAATTGGGCATTGTTTTGAATGCTTGTACTAATTAAATGTTTAATAATTAATTTTCTCTTTTCAGTTTACAGCTCTCCTCAGTTTTGCTTTGTGTGCTTCTTACTGAGCTGGAAAAAGGCCAGCAGGAAATCAAGTCTGTCCAGTTCCTGTGAAAACAGGTGGTAAAGTCAACATAGAAGAAGAAACGGTTTGGTATTTGTGGGCTAAACTGAGGGCTAAAGGAAAATAATGGTCTTGTGTTCTTAAAGCATCCGCCCACCGGATAGTTTGTAAAACTTAAAAAGTTAGATAAACATAATCGGAAGTAAACCCAATTTAAGATGGCCACCAAAGCTAAGCCCCCTGAGCAGAAAAATCTAGCGATGACTCAGTTTTACAGGTATGGAGCTAAAGTCAGGTATGGAGCTAAAGTCTTGTCTGGTAGCTTCGACTAGCCTGGTAAAAATCAGCCCATTGTTCTAAGCTTGCTGGAGGGTCTGGACTCTCAGCTATTGAGAAACGATTTCTTGCTGGCCTCTGTTGAAGTTTAAAATGATTGGATCTGATTTTACCTGATCGCTAACGTTTGGCTGTCACAGTGTGCCAGCTCGACTGTAATGGAAGCTATGCTAAACAGCTAAATTGCGTGTGCTGTAAACAACCATCCCCTACTGGGAAGAAAGAAGTACTGAGCTAAACAAGATAGCTGTAAATGAGAGTAGCGGGCTTTGTGAGACAAATTCAGGAATCAACTCAGACTGAATGGCTTCATTCACTTCCTCCGTTGCCATTGCTAAACTAAAGGCAGACTACAATTCTGTTCGCTGATTGGCTCGGTTGAAGTTCTGCTGGAGAAATCCAGTCAATGGGAGAAATCACAGAAAAGGGACATTAAAAACTAGTGGAGTTGTGTAGGTCCTCAAGGCACACTGCCCTGCATGTTTTAGAGGTCTCCCTGGTTTGACACACCTGATTCAGATGATTGCAGTTCACCAAAGGCCTGCCAACTGAAATCAGCTGTGTGGAAGCAGGGAGACATCTAAAACATACAGGGCAGTGTGCCTGGAGGACCAGGGTTGAAAAACACTGGAGTAGGAAGGTAATGGCCAGGCTAAGCTTGGACTGATCCACAACTCAGTTTTAATTGCTAACAGATTACGCAAGATCTCTGTAAAAACTTTCATTAAATAAGGGAACCCTAATTTATTCCTTCAAGGAATGTTGAGTCTTTAATAAATTCATTTTTATTTGTCTGTTTTACATTTTTCTTACTTTTAAAATAAAAAAAAAGTTGATTTCATAATCATCACTGTTGTGCAAGTTTACCCCTGACATGAACTGGTTCCATGTTCAGCTCACATGTTAAAACTGAATTAATTCATTTTGATATATCATCATTTAAAAACTTTGAACTAAATCCATGCTCCAATAACAAACTAATAGAGGTTCACTATCATATTTTCACTTAAATACTCATTTTAGACTAAGGTCATCTTGTGTTGAGATATGAAGGAGTTAATGTTTTAATCAAAAGTGACATTTTCTTCAATTTCATGCATTATAGCTCTGGTGACATTCATACTGACAATTATATTTCAAGATCTCAAAAACTGAGACTATAATGGGAAAAGTTTCAGAAGTCTAAAAATAAATCCTTTAACTTAAAGTGGCTAAACTGGATCTGTAACACATTTATTGTCATTCAGTTTTTCCCATAAAAACAAGCAATTAGAATATCTTAGTTGTTATTTTGAGATTATGTCAAATTAGATGCCACTATTTCCTTGTTCTGTGACTAAGCTTTAAATATTCACAAATAAATTCTTGAATCTAGAATTATTAATGGGGATACTTTAATTTTCTGTACAAGGAAAATCCTGCATTTGTTACCAGCTACATTTGTTCCCCCTTTTTTTGTAAAAATTTCACCAAGTTATTATTGGAAGTCCAGAAAACCATTACAGATATTTGTGATTTCATTGTTGCTGGTTTTTTTTTTTTACATTAAAACATTTGTATTTTTATATTAGAAAAACTTTGTGACAACTAGATGAGTGTTTCTGTCCTACGGTATTTTGTCAAATGTCTTTCTTTTATAAATAACGTTGCAGAAAACTACTAAAGGGGATAAGGCTCAGTGGTTGGCACCGATGCCTCACAGCGAGAAGGTCCTGGGTTCAATCCCCAGTTTGGACCTGGGGTCTTTCTGTGTGGAGTTTGCATGTTCTCCTTGTGCTTGTGTGAGTTTCCCCCAAAAACATGTACAATAGGTTCCCTTCATGCCCAGGTTGCCCCTAAAAAAGATCTGTGATCTCAATGAGATTTGCCTGGTTAAACAATGGTAAAATAAAAATATTTTGTGTATATTTTAGATGATGTTATTTACCTTTTCACTTTTAAGCAAGTTAACATATCAGTGGAAACATCCATGTATGTGTGTATGTATTTTCTATGCTGTGAATACAATTTCTTTTCACACTTGAACCAAATTTACACATCAATGGACATTTTTGTGGAGACACTGTTTCTGTGCTGTAAGACATATTTTTCACAATTCACTTTTCAAGTGAATATACACATCAGTAGATGTTTTATAGAGACATGGATGCAAGGCAAAGTTGTCTTTTGTACGTCTTTCGCTGGGGGCATGGAAGGGGGGTGTTATATTTTTAAGAGACAAAACCCAACTGGGAATTTATGTTAAAGTAGAATAATACATAACAACCAGCCACCCCTGCCTTCTGTCCATGGACAAAAGGGACAAGTAGCAAAGAAATAAAGTAGTACCAGACCTGAAACACCACCTACAGCAGTTAAACAGTAATATGCATTTCTGAAATTCAAAAATCTAACAAAGATTTGGCACAGAATTAGATGCATCGTCCTTTAGACTATTAGTGTCAAATTTAGCTAAAATACTATTTTATATCTGTTAAACTTTGCTATATTTTTGAAGTTAGTGAAAGAAAGAGGAACTAATTATGTCTTTGTGACAAACTGCTGGTATCAAAACGCTTATGAATTCAGTCTAAAATTATATTTCTCGGCTATTTTCTTTGAAGGGTCACCTCCAAATCTGAGGCCATAATCTTCAGTCAGAAAAGGGTGAATTTATCTCTTTGGGTTGTGGGTGAAGTTCTGCCTCCAGTGGGAGGAGACCCCAGGGAAGACCTGGGACACACTGGAGAGACTACATGTCCCCTGTCTGGCCTGGAAACACCTTGAAATCCTCCCAGAAGAGCAGACTCCCAAAAAAGCAAATGATAATGGAGGAAATAATTGTATTTTCTTTGTTATGAGTTGAAAGAAAAACTTTCAGAAAGCTTGGATAACCAGACCACAGAGAAGTCTGAAAACTTGGACCTAAAATGTAAAGAAATTAGGGATGATTTAAAACTTTTAAACAGTACAGTTTGGACTAAACAAGTGTGTAAAGCTAAACAAACAGCAGACATTTCATTCATCACATTTCAACAGACCAGAAATCATCAGTGAATAAACTTATATATGGCACACTTGGTTTTGTGTTCAAACGTGAGGATGAGGAGTGGGACACCGTGATCAGCCTCAAGGCTCTGTGTTTTTATTAATTTAGTTCAGCTGCTAAAAAGTAAAATGACAAACCAGGAGAAGAACGCTGATGATTTTGTTTTTGTTTCATATTGGACAAAACCAGCCTGTAGGCACAAAACTACTACAGCGTGTCATATTAATTTTACTCTTAAAACACTTAAAAATGATGTAACCATTGCATGAAAATTCAAACATTTCTGAGCTGGGCTTAGCTCCCGATATCATAACACTTCTGTATTTTTTTTCGCTGTTTTGTATTGCTTTCTTTTGAATAAAGCCCTTAAGGATTGCAGGCCTTGTAAACTCTGGTCACAGTTCATCACATAACTGCAAAGAGAGTCCAGCAGAGTCAGTTGAAGCTTGTCCTAATTTTCCATGCACCATAGGAGCAGCAGCTTTTCTTCTGCTCCGGTTTTCCACAAAATACATTTTGTACCAAATGTTCTCCGCCATAAGCATAAATTCTGTTCTGATCGATAGACACTTGACTTATCTTTGTGTGTCCTCAGTTACCTTGGTTAAAGGTAAACAGAGGGAAACAACTAAAGAGCACAAGACTCTGGTGTTGGGGAAAAAAAGGGCAGCTGTAACACGGTGAATTTCATGCACCACCAACAAGGCGTGCAGTTGAATCAATATGCCGTGTAGTTTGGACTTACAGCGCTTAAAACCTCTATTGATCAGTGTGTCTTTTGGCTTCCATAATTTAAATGACCCTGACCAGTCTTAAGGTCTCTGCAGTAAGTAGGTAAGGTTTAGACAGAGGTGGTAAATAAGGTTGTTTTGGTAGAAATTTGACAACTAAAGGAACTTGCAGATTCAGTATTTGTAGTTACTTTTTACCTGTTGGTTTGTAAAAGAAACCCAAAATGTACAGGCAGAAAACCGAAGCAGGTACAAGTATGAACATTTGGACACAAACACTCAAAATTTAGTATGTAAAATTAGCATTTTTCCTGCAGTTTTGAGTCTCAGTCACAGCCCAGTGAGATCCCATCAACTGCTCCACCCTGCAGCCACATTTAGCATAAAACAAATATATGCAGACAGTGTTTGTTCTGAAAATAACAGACTTATTTGATATGTATGTGCATGTGTGAACTTGTGTAAAATGACATGTAGTTTTAGTCATTATTATGATTTAGAAGTTATTTTCTTTTTACATTTTGGAGTTATTTCACATAGTTGATTTTATCAGTATTGTCTCAATTCTAAAGAGGGGTAAATAAGCTCCACCCACTGTTACGTGTTAAAGGAAATACACTACTTTGAAGTTATTGTAATACCATGCAGTGTTGATAAAAATTCTCAAAAATTTGTGTAAAAAATAACTCTGTAAAGCCCCTTCTCTTATTACAGTATTGCAGACTCTAACTGTTCTTTGTGGTGAAGAGGAAGTTGAGCTGCTCTTTGTTTACAGGTCTGTCTATGGCTCTACCCTCAACTATGCTCCCAAACCTAAGGTAGTGACAGAACAAGATTGCAGATACAGGTGGCCTGGTTTGGTGAGTAAGGATGGATAAAGAACCCATATGAGTGGGGCTTTGTAAGTGGGCTCATTGCTCTCCCCAAAAAGTTACTGGTCTTTATTCAAACCTTCGTGTTCCTTAGATGAAGAACACGAGGTTAGAAACACTCAGTGTTCTGAGCTTCTCAGGATCCATAAAGGGTTCCCTAAGAATTATTTTCCTTTGACTACTCATAGCCAGGCAGTGGCCTAAGTAGTGCAAAGATGTCTCTAATTCAATGCCACAGGCATCACACAGACCATTGTCGTGGAGTCCCATCACCATTTTGTGATGGTTGAGCAGGTTGTGCCCAGTTAGGACTTCAACCAGTGTACTTAAAGTTTTTCTTGTCAGGGCGACAAGATTTTCCCAAACTTGAGATTTGGGCCATTAATCAGTTCCCGTGCCTGTCTACAGTCTGTCAGCTCCCTCCAGCGGGTTGAGTGTTGATGTCTAACCCAGGCCTGTAGGGCAGTCCTACAGACTGGGCCTGATATCAGGTGGTTGAAATGTTTTTTTCTTTTTTCACAGAGTAGCTGGACTCTCCTTTGGAGATAGGGTGAAGAGTCCAGTTACCCATCAGAGACTTAGAGTAGAGCTGCTGCTTCTCCACATCAAGAGGAGCCTGTTGAGGTGGTTTGGTCATCTTCTAAGGATGCCTTCTGGATGCTTCCATAGGAAGATTTTCCATACATGTCCAACTGAGAGGAGATATGGGGCAGACTCAGAAGCAGGACGCTGAAGAGACTTGAAGTGCCTCGGCTGGTCTAGGAACATCGTGGAATCCTCCCGAAAGAGATGGAAGAGGTAGCTGTGGAAAGAGATGTCTGGTTCTCACTGTTAAACCCAACCATCTAACTCTTTACTAGGGGTGTAACGAGATCTCGTTGTACGAGATCTCGCGATATTAAACTCCCACGATATCTCTCGTTCAGAGCTACTGTTGTCTCGCTAACCAACTTAGCAACTTTGACACTAGAGCTAGCGACTTTTTAGACCCCTTTAGTGATAAATCTAGCAAATTTCCCGGTGTTTTTGGAGAGTTTTAGAAGCTTTGGCGACAGCTCTTTCCAAGCACTC